>JABSTQ010010213.1:0-475367 GCA_013358835.2 Ixodes persulcatus
AGGTTTTGTATACTATTTTTTTGTATCTCTGTTTTTAAACAAGATCGCCGAAGCAGAAAAGCTGCATGCTGCTCGAGCAACATGCTAAATACAGTCTGGGCCATGGGGAGAGAATCACAAGTAAAACAGCCCAAGTGCAGGGGCAAAGTAAAAAAACAAGGAACATTTATTATATACACTGCTCGCATTTGACCTTTGCTGGACTTGGATAGTATTTCAATGGACTACACGGGTGGTATGTGTTGACTTGTTTATATCAACCCTCAAATAATGTATAACAAACGTAAGCGAAGGTGTCTAGCTTGTTATTAGTCCCTTAAGTCCTAAAATTGAGATTGTACTTAAATCGAATTGTTCTGAAGCTAAAATACTAGACGTTTTTCGCACGCAGACTGTCACCCTTCATGGGTTCCACATTTTCTGCTACTAGTGCTGCATCTACCACTGGACAGACGTTCGAATGCTTGCTTTTACTCCTGTTTTCCTCTGTTGTCAGAGAGTCCAGCTGTAGGGAGTTTGGAGGCTGAGGAAGCTTTTGGGAACCTGCAGCAGTGTCTCTTTTAATTGGAAATAAACGACAATTCAAACTAAACGGTGTATTTTCCGAATACCCAAGGCTGGAATAAAATATGTCAGGAAAAAGTATAAAGATTACAAATCACGGTACTATTGCTGTGCATATTTTGGGCAGTTCAATACATATCATACAGGCAATTGCGGGGGGCAATTCGGCCGTTTTTCCTGCTACATACAAACTAACTTCCAGTAATTATGCATCTTTTAAGAAATATGCCTGCATAGGTGTATAAACTATATAATTAATTCACGAAGAAGCTACATTTATGTAAAACAACCCTGTTTCACGAGCACTTTAAAGATCATCAGACGCAGGGCCTTTAAAACATCTGCGAACCAGCGCATGCAGAGTAGCAGCGCAGAGTCGGGGTCGCGAGCTCATTTGCCGACCACCCAAAAGCCCATGATATAAATTCCACTTCGAATGCCTTGAAAGCGGGATGTAATATCGTCCTAAATCATGAACATGCAAGGAACAGAATTCCAGCGTCTGAAACACTTGCGCCACCGCTTCACCGACCCCTCGCAAAATTGCCTTCTGTCGTGTGGGGACGGGGTGGTTCATCGTCGGAATCGTTTCCGCCGATAGCTTTCGGGATTTGTAACCCAATTTTAAAGGTAAAAGAGACAAGCAGGCTTATAAAATGTACGGAAGCACGTCGTTATCGGCCTAACTTAACGTCTTGTACACCGGGTAAACGAGGTCCAGCTCCTCGAAGTGCTTGCGGCACACAACGCCAAACCAGGAAACCGGTGCTGGGAAGCGAGCCGATGCGAGATCGCGGAGCGGAGTCCTCTTCCTGACGTCGCGGTACACCTCACCCAATTAGGGCGCGGCGA
Organism: Ixodes persulcatus; assembly: GCA_013358835.2. Taxonomy (NCBI): domain Eukaryota; kingdom Metazoa; phylum Arthropoda; class Arachnida; order Ixodida; family Ixodidae; genus Ixodes; species Ixodes persulcatus. The sequence goes on from JABSTQ010010213.1 coordinate 1,417, forward strand.
CCGCAGCGACGCTTGTGTTCGCTCTCGGGGCTAATACCCCTCGTGGAAGGAACGGCATCCATATCACTCCTGGAGGGAACCGCAACCATCGTTTTAACTACACATACACAACATAGCCCACGCACCGCTACTACGGAAACCAAGAGCGAAAAACAACCGGCGACGGCGGAGCGGCAACTGCGCGCGCCCGCATTCACCGCGCTGCGGCGGTGTCTTTTCTCTGTCTCTGCGCCAGCTGTTCCGTGAGTGATGAAAACGAAAGTACTCGTTTTGACGAAAACCAGGCGGTGTCTGTCAGCTTGTCAGTGCCGGGAAGAGAGGAAGAGGTTGCTGCGCGCTGACGTCAGCGCTTCGGACCAATGGGAGCGTAACACGCGTCACCCTCTCCCTCTTTTCCCGGCGCTGAGAAACAAAAGACACCGCCGGGTTTTCGTCAAAACGAGCGTTCTAATTCTAACGTATAAAAAAATGAAGTATGCGCTATGCACGACGTTAGCATCTAAAACGTGGACTCAGTGTCACACAGCAGCAGCGCAGATGGTTTTTGGGGGGTCGAAAGTTATTTTCAGCATTATCATCCGTCGAGCTTCTTCGTAGAGCACTCTCCCAAGTGAGGGAAAGTATACACACGAATGTTTTTACATTTTAGTACAAATAGATCAACATAATCGCCCTGAGATGTTAGGAAGTTTTTGTCGACCCTTCCAATAACTCCGATAGCAATACCCAAAACTCTGCCGACGCCTTAGCACATTCATAGTATCGTTATGGGGTATCGTTATCGGTATCGTTACCACCGTCGCTTATAGATGGCGGTAGCTTTCCAGCCTTTCGAGCCTTTCCACTCTGGCTTGCCAACTTGCGACCGGCCATTACTTCATTCCCACCGTAGTACAGCTTCGCTGGTCTTCCTTCTTCACCAGAGTGGAAAGGCTGAAAGTATTTTTGAACCTGTTTTATGATTACTCATTAGTGTATTTTTAACTTGCGGGAGTGCGAGTCTTTTAGTTGTTTCTTGTTTTATTTTTCATTGTTCATACCTGCCAGCCCCCTCCCTATGCAATGGCCTTGCCAAAGGGCCTTTAGAGAATCAATAGATGAAATGAAATGAATTAATGGGGTTTCCGGTAAATGATATCAGCTCTTCAAGCTCAGCATGAAGGCTTTCGAAAAAGTGTCGTAAATTCTAGGCATTAATGTTTCCACACAATGTTGTAAAGGCTCAGCCGTAACGTTTTCGAACATTGTTGTGAAGGTTGTAGGCACGAAACGTGCGGCTTTGGGGAGGCTTCTTTAGCATGACTGTGCGTGCGCCAATGCGGAGAGCAAGTTCGTCTGCTTTTTGCACAGGGGTTGTTAGGATGTCAGAACGCCGAGCTCTTATTGACTGATTGAAGAAAATAGTGGGTAGACCTCAAGGCATCTAACATTGAGGGCTACCCACTGTCCTTTCAAGCGAAGCCAATCAGAGATCGGCGTCGTTCTGACGTCATCGCAACTCCTGCACAGGAAGCAGACGACTTCCTCTCCGCATAGCCCTGCATGCTCACTGGCACCGACAGCTGAAGGAACGGCGAGCCCAATGCATCTCATTATAGCGTCGCAGCCAATAAAATAGCGGCATTTGCCATTAACAAGGCCGAAGGACGAATCAGGAAGCAGTAAGCGTTAACATTATGAGCCGCGTCCTGCATAGCTATCAGTGACCATAAACTGTAATATGTAAACATATCCGGAATAGGGATGCTCAACGAAAGCAATTATGAATTAGGTTTACGTAAGCGGCTCGAATAAATGCTGCGTACGAATGCAGGTTGAATGCGGAAAACGCGATTACCCCGTGCTGGGGTAATCGCTATTCCGCCCTCCATGTCCATGCGTGTCTCTTCAACTTTCACCTCAAGCTTAGTCTGAGGTGCACAAATTATACTTGTTCTACGGGTGTTTAGACAAAACACGCGCGTGCACACACGGGCAGACTTGTGCCTATCTCAAATACTCTACTCAGGATACTGTATCTTAAATACTTTTTGGAGTATCTTGGTATCTTGCAAATATTTTTGATGGAGAGTATTTAATACTCTATTTTAATTACAATTCCGAGTATCTTGTACTCTTTATCTTAAATACATTTTTGACATTCCGCCATTTTCCGAGTTTTTCCGTATGAAGTGGCGTGGGTGTGGCACGAGCAAACGTGAACATTCTTTCGAGCAACCGAATCCTGTTGCTAGCTCTGATTAGCTACGGTAACTTTAACTGAGCTCGTGAAAATATCGCTTTTTTGCCGACTGTGACTCATATTTCAGCCCAAAGTTCGTACAATGAAGGTTCTTCCCTCGCCTTCCCAAAGGCGCTTTTTGTTTCTATAGAGTTTCCCCCAAAAAAATCCTCAAACAAAAGGTGTGGTTTTACGGAAGTAAAGATGCCACCCTGAGGCGCAAGCAGACCGGAAAACGACCTACGAGAACAATGCAGACTTGAGTGTCAAGAAAATAACAAATAGAAGAAAATGAGAAGTGGACACACAAAAAAGTAAACATTATTGTTTTGCTTTTTGTATATTTGACCCCGCTAAGAAAAACGTCGAGGTTTTTTTTTTTTTTTGTGTTGTCAGTCCGGCACTTATTGCTCTCGCGAACACTGTCTGCAAGCGAACATTGCTAAGCAGAAAACAGTACAGGAAACGAACTAGGAGCTGGATGACCTCTCAAAATGCCAACAAAGTGTCCCTCGACGTTGAGTGCTTTTCGGAACGCAACCTACTTCAAGAAGGTGCGATCACTGCCGTGGCTATTATGTGGGTTCTCTTTGTTATCCATTCACTCATATCCGTGTCCCAAGTTCGTTTATAGTGAACTCCCCGTATAGGGAGTATGGATTGTAGTTAAACGATGAGTCTAAGGTGCGCCGTTGGATGTGATATTCAGCGATGTCACTATTGGCGAAGCGCTCTGACCCGTTTGTCACCCCCACACCTCGGTGTTCACCCAACACAAGGCCTGTGCACATGCCCACAGGCCTTGTGGGCATGTTTGTGTCATCTTTTTTAATAGAGCGCGGGCACAGCGTAGTGAAAAACTGCCAACAATTAGTGAAGTGACGTTAAGTGCCGGATCTCCCCCGAAAGCAGTCGCCAGAGGATGCGAACTTGACCCACTTGGGCTTTCGTGCTGAGCTGGGCACCGTGCATGCTGCATTGTTCATGCAGGCCGGAGTGGTAACAAAAGAGCCCCTCCTCCCCCTCACCGGAGAAAAGGACCTCCAGCCGAACGCTGACGCCGCGTTCGGTTAAGTCAGCCGAGCGCTGAGCCATTGTATTCGTTGTCCCCATCCATCTAGTTTTAAAGTTAACCGCTTGGGGCGCCACGGTCTGATCTCCTCCCCAATAGCTAAAGCGACCTCTTTCTTGTTGTCCTAGAAATGTTTTGTAACATCTATCAGTGATATCGCCACGCGCGTTGCCCAGCGAGCGCGTGGCCGAATGGTTACCGCGCTTGGCTCTCGCGCGGAGGCTCCGGGTTCGATACCAGGAAGCGGACTTCTCTTTTATTTATTCCTTCAACTTGACATTCTGGTAAGTTCGAGAATTTTGTCGTCTGATCGAGTTACGAATGTTCTACGCGCCGAAGTTTCTACGCCGAATGGTCCAGAAACCCACGCGGGTACAAAAGGTGTTCCGAGTGGCGGTTCGGAGTCAGCTCGCCCCAGTGTGTCGATCCTGCTGTTTCGCCGACATCGACGCCTGCGACGCTAGCCTTTGTCTATTTTGTTTTGTGCACAAGTTCGCCCCATTAAACGTTTAGTTTGTTGAGTTATTCGCCACTTCATCATTTGCCATTCGTGACAATATTTTGCTCCTTATAGTCGGACTGCATAAACTAGCCCTACGGTACTTTTTTTTCTTCCGTTTTGTGTTGTTGCGTGCTAATAAACCATTCTGATAACCCAGATTTGCGTAGGTGGTATTCACTGAGCCTGCAGGTTCGATTTTGCCAGGGAGCGCCACCGTCGATCCGCCATCTTCGAGGTCGCGGTTTGACTGGCTTGGGTACGCGGTCGTATGCATGTTGGTAGTGTGTGCTAATTTCATATAGTTGAAGAAGCTTCGTTGAACAAAAGAGAAAAAGGTATATCTCGGGGCGGGCCGTTTTAGCTTCCTTGTTGCCGCCGAGTAGTGTAAAGGCTGAACCGCATGTAAGCAATTTAGCGAGCGACGGGACGAGAGGAGCGGCGGCGACAGCGAAAAGACAAGCGACGACGACCCGCTTCGCTGTCGCTCGGTCACTCGCGCGACGAAGCAAACCGCATGAAAACGACGGGAGCAAGCAACCAAGGCGATTAGCGACGTTTTCTAGAAATCCAAAAACCGAGCGACGCGACGACCGACCGTGAGAAAGCTCCGTCGCTCGTCGCCGACTCCCGTCGCTGTCTCCGTCGCTCGCTAAATCGCTTACATGCGGTTCACCCTTCACTGTCGCTCGTCGCGTAGCTCGGTTTTGGGATTTCTAGAAAACTTAGCACTCATCGCCTTGTTCGTGTCCTCCCGTCGCTTCATGCTGTTTGCCTCGTCGCGCAAGTGACCGAGCGGCAGCAAAGCGGCAGCGTAGCGGGTAGCCGCCGTTTGTCTCGCCGTTTGCCAAATCGTTTACATGCGGTTTTTAAATCGCTTGGGCTAATGAAAAATGCGCCGCATTTTTCATAAGCTGCGCACTTTGTGAGCCGCACGGTATGTTTCTGCACAGGAACGAACACCGAAGGCACGACTATGTATGACACAAGAGGCGATGGAACAACATGGTTACACGGCCGTAGCGCAGAAAATCCGCTAGAGAAAAACATAAAGAAACTAGCAAAATAAAACACAGAGTAATCACACCGTGCTACAAAAGCACCAAAGTAGAAAAATCAGTTCTTGCAAGAGCTACCGCCGTGGGCACGGCGCGCGACACGGAGCGCTGCATGGAACAACGCGGCCGCGGTGAACGAGTCCGATATAGTCGGTTACAAGTCAAGAAGGTAGGAGAAGCTCCTCCCACAAGCGTGTTGCGCCGGTTTCAAATCCCTCCGCAATCGAAAGAAGAGTTCACTGGAAACGCTCCTTGTTCCGCTTCAATGGATAGATAATGGCCACAGAGTGGTGCCAACTTATCTCCAACCCCTACTTTTTACGAAAGCGACCTTTGTATTCATCGGAGAAGGAACCGAGCCCCTGAAAGCAGCGTTTGTATCAATCGGAAGGGGAAGCTAATCTCCGAAAGTCGTCTTTGTTTCCATCGGAAGGGGGAAGACTTAATCTCCCTCTCGTGGCTTCCACAATGCTAAGTCAAAGTCGAGAGATAAAGCAAATATGTACAGAAAGGCACGACCCTCCTCGCGCTTTGGCCGCAACGTCACGGAAACGATGGGACGCTATTGGATGCGGAGGTAGCGGAGGGATATATGATTTTGTTGAAGTTTGTGGTTGGAACTTCTTACCTTCCTTATTCTTTATTTATTTGTATTCTTGTTTTACGACTAACAAGTGCACCAGTGCTTAGGGTTCGGCTGTTACTGGGCACAATAAATAAGATTATTATATTATTATTATTATTATTATTATTATTATTATTATTATATTATTATTATTAGTATCATTATTATTATTATTATTATTATTATAATTATTATTATTATTATTATTATTATTATTATTATTATTATTATTATTATTATTAGCGACGCACGTAAGTCAGTCGTCGATATTATCATGACCAAACTGCTCAGCAGAGACATCAGACGCGGACAGTTTAAGGCAATATATGAAAGCAAAAATACAGTTGACATCCAGACTCTTGTGGACATTTACGATGATGAGATTCATACGTTGTCGGTCACCTTCTTTTTTTTTTTTCTACCACTTTTTTTTTTTTTTAGTGCCTCAGTTTTGGGTTATAAAAAACAGCTTTGTCGTCGACGCGAACTCAAGACCCATCAATATTGAGCTCTGTGTATCTCCGGGTTGCTCCCCCCTCCCAACAACCTTATTTATCATATAATCCCTTATTATCTTTCTTCCTTTCATTTTTTATACGGTTATACCGCTTCCTTCCAAAGGGTTCACGAAGATGACTATACTTGCACCTGTATTTTCTTCCTTATTAACAATAACTACTGCTACTTGACCTCTTACCTCAGACACAACCGTTGGATAAATGACCGAGTGATCGTACTCCCATCCATACTCGCACGGGACCGTAGGCCAAGAGTCTTGAGGCTGGCCCAGTCCCGGCCCGCCGGGCGACAGCGACGACGCCACGTCAGTCCAGTTCAAGTTGTACATGGTGCACTTGCTCCACGCGCCGTCCGCCGTCTTCGGAATGCTCATGTTCCTAATCTCATCGCGGGTGAAGTTGAAGCCCTCTAGGAACGGATTGCGACACCAGTGAGGGGGCTCGAGCAGGCTGAAGATGTGCGCGAACAACGGCAGCACTCGCAGAGGGGCCACGAAAACGCAGAGGTAGACGATGAGCAGGTACTGGAACACGCCAAAGTCCCCGACTAGTTGGAGCGCCTCCTCGAAGAGCATTCTGCGAGAGTGCGGCAGGATGGACTCCTTAGTAATTAAACGATGCAGGCTTCGAGCAGAATGTATGCTCCAGAAACGGTATTTGGCAGTCTGTAATTAGATTCCTTTTTGGATCTTCAGAAAGACCCTAGTGACGGAGAATAGAAAACATACACAGGGCACTTCGGTGTTCAGACTTCAGAACGTAATTTATATAGCCCGATTGCCTACTGAACGAACATCTTACAAATACTGGTCGCATTATGAATAAATAAGTAAGATGTAAACAAGATAATATTCAAAAATCTTATTTGTGACATCATTTGTCAGAGCAGCCAGCGGTTGTTGTTCTCTCGCATAATTAACCTAAAAAACCCATTCAAAGAACAAAAAAAAACAAAAAAAAACAGAACTATCATTTAGACGAAAGCGATAACCGAGTTACTATTTTTTTTCTAAGTAACGCTTTTCCTACTAAAGAACCCTTTAGCAGCGGCGGACCCTGTCTCATTACCGTACCAAGAAATGTATTCTTAATGAACTCATTGTACTAATATGAATGACACCTTGCATACATCCAGCTGCGTTTAATTGAACATGGTAGAATGAGTTCGTTGTACAAATGACCGTGATTGTATTATCGTCTAAATCTTGTTATAGAGCAGAACCCCTGCTCTAACAAGCTTTGACGATGTACTGAACGTCATTCCTAGGACGTCATATATCGACAGCACCTCTGGGAGGTAGTAGAATTAATCTCGGAGGTGGAGTTACTCCGTCTCTTCGAAATACCGCTTTTCAGGGTTATTTGGAAGCGAGTTTCTCAGTGAAATTCAGCAATGAAAAACGTAAGCATTGTGTATTTTTATCTATATGTAAACAGATGACCTTCTGCTACCTCGGAGATTCGTACCCTTTCATTCGTAGACTCTCATACTTATTACATGTTGTCAGAGTCTCTATGAATGACTTGGCGCTCTATTACAGGGATCCTCAAGCTCACATGTCTCAGATCGACGACTTCCTTTGTTGTATCGAGTGCAGCAAGTTCGTGATGAAGCATACCAATACTTCGTTTCACACAAAGTCAACACCACGAGCTGATGGAACCAACCAGACAGTGTCAAGAGCGCACCATCATGGTGTTCCTCGTGGACCAATCATAAACAAAAAAGGCCAGTGACTTGCGCTTTTGACGCTGCTCGATTAGTCCCATTACTTCGTAGCGTCGGTTGCGTCTGGACTTAAGCTGAAACGAAGTATAGACATCGGACGATACCTTGTTTCACCACCCTACCGAAAAAAAAACAGTATAAACTGGATTATGGAACAGAAAAATCTAACTGGATTTCTTGCTAGAAGCCTGAATTCTAGCTAGATCTTCCTGTTTCATAATCCAGTTGATACTGTTTTTTTTGGTAGGGATAGCCTTCTCTATACTCACAAAGCCTGGCAGTTCGAAGACGGAGCCATGAAGTGCCCGGTCGCAGATTTGGAGCTCGAGGATCTGGTAGCAGAGAGCATTTCTCAGGGAAGCTGGTGTTCAACGCACAGCTTTTGCAGTGGCGAGGACCCGAAACATGGTTTTCAAACCCGACGAGAAACGAAGCCGCGGTAGCGCGAGGAACGCGAGGTGCACGAGAGGACATTCCATCTCTCGGGAGAAGTGTGTTTCGGCGTTTCGCCGCAGGGGGGCGCCAGGCTCATGACTCTCCTCTCATCCGTTGTCTGCCGCTCTACCTTTCAATTTCGGCGGCCCCTTCTCGTGGCGATCTGTCAGCATTTGTCAGTATAGAGGAGGCTATGGTTTCACCATAAGAATAAACGAAACCGCCAGCGGAAACATCTCTTGCCTTGAACGACGCTTGCACCGCCGCGGTCACTATGTATCAAACAGTATATAGCATAATTTATTGTCTTACAAAGAGTAATATCCAGTTAATTCTGTCGATCACAACAATTGCAAAGTTTACTATAAGACCTAGCTTGAAGAAGAAGAAAAAAAACTTTGCTAGGTTGAGTTGCTGAGATTCGTTTGTTTTCGTATGCTTTAACGAAATAATTATGCACGCTGAAGGTACATTATACTTAGGAGTATCGCCGTTCGTCGTTATAGCGATTATAATCGTCATTTTATGTATATTGCAGCGTGAGGCACGCACGACGAAACGTATGACGTTGAACGGAAGGGTGATAATTCTTGCCCTAATTAGCCATCGAGTTTACACTCTCAGAACTCACCAAGTGTATACTGCATCGCAGTGCACTAGAAACGCCAATGATTGGTTTTTCGTTAACCCGTTCAGCCAGTGGGAAGGCGGTAGGTACCATGCTCCGATGGGCTATGCAAGTCTTAGTGACAACAAGACTGCATAGTCAATGGGGCTATATAAGTTTTAGTGGCAAAAAGACTGCGCAGTCATTGGGGCGTGAAACCACTCGAACGTCTCTTTGGGTCAACTAATATAGCCTTTTCAAAACCCAATCAAGCAACATTGGCAGTCGCTATTTCTTGGTCACGAGGCAATTGATCGGATCGGAGTCTTCGACGAACGTTGACACAGCACTCGTTTTCAATACAAACTGAGCCGCGTTCACGCCAAACGCTGACCCAGCCCTTGTGACCAACATGTATGCTCAGAGTAGGTGCCAATGGCAGACTCGAAGAATTTGCGCAGAAGCTACTGGCCAGGGCGCACTTTTGAAAAGGCTCTGTTATAGACAAACCAGTGACTGGAGTTTCAAATGCATTGGAGAACTGTGCATACGTGCAGGAACATCCGAGACGTTATGGTGCGTTAGTAATAGCGAGTTCGTTTCACGGCACTCGTGCCCACGCGTGCCCACTCGCAGCGTGGAGCGGGTTCGTTTCGGCCGACACTCCACGAGTGGTTGCACTCTCCGAGTTCGTTTTATCGCTGACACCCCACGCGTGTATGCACTTGCTGCACCGAGAAAATCGAGAGTGCGCCAAAATGCAATCCCGTCATGCCTCGCTCCGGCGAGACTGGCGAGGAGCGGGAGCAGACGACGAAGTTCGTCTGCTACGATGTGTCGCGAAACTGAAAGTAAAAAAAGTATATTTTCTGATAGAAATCGCGTCCCGCGGGCAACGGAATCGAACGCGAGCTTGAATTGCGAGCGTCTGCTATGTCATAAAAGAAGCAATTGACAAACCGTGCTTTATTTGGAGGTTTTATGTCGCTCCCCTGCCGTACAAACGCTGAAATATACCAGTGTGTAAAGAAATGCTCAGAACAAACGCATCAGCGGCCCCCGAGATGTTTATCACCATTCGTGTGCGGGTGAAAAATTGAACATTTGTCGACAAAACTCCCCCAGCAGAAACATCTGACTGCCCAATAAGCATCAGAGAAAGCTTAGCATAATGACTTTACCCGAGGCTTGGGCAACATCATCATGTTTAACATTTACCTACGTCAGCTAACTTGCCCCGTCGTATTTTGTTCGAGAAAGCCCTCGTTCTCGACGCCCTCAACAAGGCTAATATCTGATCCACTTGTAATGACGATCGAAATCGAAAGTCCCACGAAAAGTTTTGCTGGATATTCCAACAGACTAGTTTTAAGCCGCACCCTTTCAGTGATTCACGCATAATACCATGCCCAAACGGATCAAGCTTCTGCTCGGACAGCATATTCTTTAGTGTAAACGGTTATAAGAATTGAAAGATCGCAACCAGCTGCTTTGTAGACAGCTGGTTGCGGAAATTTACGCCGTCTGTAACTATCTCTACGACAGCCGAGTTGCTTGAAGTCATCGGAACTATAAACTACAGGTTGCAGCAACCAACATTTGTAGATAGACGTTGGGTAGCGACTGCACTCTCACATTCCCACCCATCACACCGAATAGAAAGGCGCTAGTTTCGGTTTGAGATCGGTACCTCTTCTACAACATAGATGGCGGCAGCATCAGTCTTCTGCACTTGGTGCATTTGGCGAGTTCGTTTGAGTCCAGTTCTCCGTGCAACACCCTGCGAGTGCGATGCATTCTGGGAGAGAACTCGAACGGTGCCAGTGCGTGTGAAACGAACTCGCTTTAAGAGGTCCTAAAATAATACAAAAAAACACAATAATTTGAGTCAATATTGGGAGCGCCAAAAGTGAAAGAAAAAGCGTCACCCGGATATATGTCTTCTATGTTTCACCATTCTGCCGCCTCCTCTTGTTTCGCAAAAACATAATCACACTGAATGCGACGGCCCCAACTCAGCGACTGAGCGCTGCCGCGCACGCCTGCCTGCAGAAGCACCGATTAAACACCCGGCCGCACGCTACATGACGCATCACTCGGGTTCCAATCTGTGAACGCTCTCGATCGCTGTGATGGCGTCACAATTTGAGCGCACAGACCTCGCTAGTTGATGGCCGTTGGGAGAGTGCGATTTGATTCTTCCATAGCTTCCAAACCACACCCACACCCTCTAAGATATTTTCCATGTGTTTGTTTTATCGTAGAAGCCTATAACATATACGAAGTCGCTGCAATCAGCAAAGGAGGCCCGAGAAAGAGAAAGATAATTCTACCCGAAAATGAAGTCCGTGATGTGATACTTGATTAGAAGGTGAGCATGTACTGATTCGCGCAATCTGCCTCTAAAGATTCTGCGCATAACCGTTAAGCCTCGACGTTGATGTACTCTTTGTGACAATTGCTCGAAGGGCTAACCTGGTAAAATGACGAACCACCTCTCTTTTCCACTTCTTAGTTACTTGTCTGCCAGATCACCGTGGAAACCCGTAGAGACCAGAAGAGAACACTGTTGCATTACCTTCGGGGCCCCCGCGCCTGCTTCCGCGCGGGAACCCGGAAACACTTGCTATAGGCAACCTGCAATGCTGTTTGTTTTGGCGCCATCTAGCGATTGAAGCAAGAAATATTGGGTACCCCTGGGAGTGGCGAACGCATTGTTCAAGCGTGAACATTTACTCTGGTGGCGCCGCTTAGCCTAGTGTCTGAAGCAAGAAATACTGGGTATCCCAGGAAGCCGTGATCGCGTAACATGCCAGTACAGCGGAAGCTACGGCCCTGGCGGGCCAATGGGAACGTGACTGTGTATCACCGGAGCGCGCCTCTACTCCGAAGAAGTTTCAGGGTTTTCGCTGCGTCATGCTCCAATGTGTGTGCGTTGCGCTCGTATACGTCGCGCATTTCAAAGCCGTCGGCACGCAGTCAGTGTGGTGCTTATCGTTCACCCTTTGCCAAGTTACAACGCGACGGAGTATAACCGTGGGCTCTCACTAAGCTGGCGCCGCATGGCTGTTGCCGGCTGCCTATAGCTTACACTCGAACCCACAAGTGACGGGGAATAAGAATAGCGTGCGTCGTGTTGGCACATGCGCATTTATCTTTAATTTAAAAAAATGCAGCATTGCGTCAGAGTCAAGGGTGCGCCGTCCTACGTAACGGTTATAGGGGAATATTTTCCGCAGCTGTTTCGAAGGGAGAAGAAAAGCTGGCCTCCAGCGTGCCGATATACGCATGGGGGAAAGAACGAAGCTGTCTCCGAGTCTGGAACCTGGCTCGAATTATCGACTTTCGTACTGTCCAGAATGGACCTCTTCTCTGCTACTAAACGTGACACTCCTACAATGCCCCGACAACGGCGAAAGCAGAGAGCGACCCGGCACAAACGCACAATCACCTTTTTTTTTTACTTATTTTAAATTAAAACCGTCACAAAAGTTACTAATGCGGGACACACTACTCATTCCGGGCACCAACCTTCGCGGTAAACTTTTTGATACTCGCGTTCATGCCTTCTCTAAGTAAAATCTCATAGCTGTGTCGCGCATTAGAATAGAGCTATAATTTTGAGGTGTTCTCGCTTGAAGGACTTACGCATGGGCCCGTTCGTGTTAAAAAAACACTGCGTTTTATTAATAACAATTTTCTATTCATATTTTAGTTCACAGTCTCCAATGTAACAATGGAGAGCCATAAACAAAGTTCACGAAAGACTGGATCGGTACTGTAAATCGCCTTTTAAATTTTCTAAGGAAACCATATTTGGGTATACTACTTCGGAATTGCGATTTAATCCCAATTACAACCCCCTTGCTCTAAAATTAGTTACTCACAACCTGAACTGCTAGTGCACAAAAAGGAAATCATTAGAATAACGCGTTACTTATAAAAAGCGATCTAAATGACACACACTTATTTTCCTTTGAGAGCTACCCGATTTCTATGCGAAGTTGCTGTAATTACATGGCATTTTTTTTTCTTTTTCTTCGTTTGATCTGTTGTTTGCTTCACCATTGTAGATTCGGTATACGGTTTTGCATCGAACACATTTTGTGTTCTTGTTTCGCCTACTTTTTTTAGAGGCACGATTGGGAGATTGTACGATAAAAGTCAGCAGTTTGATTATTTAGCTGCAGTACCATGATTTCTTAGGTTTGGTTGTTGGCATGTCCGTTTGTTTTCGAAAGCTTTTTTTTTATCACGGCAAAAGTGCGGAATGGAAGCTCAAACCTTCAATTCTTAAAATGTTCGAAACGAGCCGCTGAAAGATAACCAATGCACACGTCACGATCGCATCACTTTGGTTCCTTCGGTTTATTCTGACGATGAAAGAAATCGCACTTGGGGTATGTGGGACATCTTCCGTGCCCCTCTGCGTGTGCCGTGACTTCGACGGTTGCTTCTCAGCTGCGCGCACTCTCAATTCCCCGGCACAGGCTCGACGCGTTCAAAGCTCCCACTATAACCCCACACGACAAAAATCACAAAAAAGTAGTTGTATTTGAAACGCAAGTTTTGCGACAGCTAAGGCTTAAAATAAATAAATTACACACTACAACTACATTTACCCATAAGCAGCCAATGACAATAAAAAAATACCTAAAACATTATTAAATTTAATTTTTTTTATATTTTTTTAGAGTACAAAATGGAGGTAAGGGGACAGGGGAAAAAGATGCAATAATGCAGCTTGACAGAACCCTTGCCTCTTACATTTGTCAACTTGGTGGAAAGAAAAAGTAACCAAAAACAATTCAACAGGAATTAACAATAAACGAAAAATATTATACAGTTATAGAGAAACAAAAATTGGTACAACGCCTTTCTGTCTGCAAGCTCAATGTGAACACATTGCTCGTCTTAAAGGTTCAATAGTGTGGGTAGTGTGTATTGAAGCATCGGTAGCCCGTAGTTTGTTCTAGAAAGAGACACGCTCCAGGACCCGGCGCTTAAAAGTTAAAGCAGTAATTCAATTGCTTTGAGTGAAATACTACCAATATATAAAGTAATTTTTGAAACATATAGTTAGTCTAAACGTTGAAACAAGTATATAGTGCTCACTTATTTAGTATTTATTTACATACACAAACTCCTGAGACATCACGCTTTGCAAGCTCAGAAGAGAGTGCATATCATATTTCTTGTTAACTGTAACGTTTTCTGAGCATCGTCGTCCCCTCCTTCCGTAGATAGAGTAACGAACAGTAAAGTAGGCCATAACAGTTCGTTTGCTAGATATTCGAGGAGATTACCACAAAAAAAGTCAAAAGACTGGCAACACTGTGCATGTACCGACATTGCTGCTTTTTCCTTTTCACACGGCAGTTAGGTAACAACCCTCTATTGCTGTTACGCGATCGTTGAGAGCGTCGTAAGTATAGTTTCGTTTTTGAGGATGCTTTACGAAAATGGACAGGCAAATTTTTGAGCAGTACGTCATGCCTTCAAATTTTCTATGAAACTTGACGAATCCGCTACTGCAACTTAAAAATAAGTTACGAAGAGCTTATGGATAATATTTTCTAATCGGGCACACGTGTTCAGATCGCACAAGGCCTTTTTAGAGGACTGAAAATAAGGGAAAGACGAAGCTGGTGCGGGGAGTCCGACAACCTCAAAAGACGGACGACGGCAACGTAAAAAAGAGTGAGAACTTTTGTGAGGTCAGGCCGTCGGATTACATTGAGAAGGATCGGTAGTTAGTTGAATTTAAATCTGTGTACCATCCATCAGGTTTTAACCCAGGATCCGGACATGAGAGAAGCGTGCGCCATGATGGCTCCAAACAACGTCACGACTGAGCGGAGGACCAATTTGAGGGAGTGTGTCTTGATCATCTGAACCACTTTGAAAGGGAGCCAGAAATCTACAGTCGCGTGATTACATGTGATGAATCGTGGACTTTTGAGTACGACCCCGAGACAAAATGTCAAAGTCGGGAGTGGCACGCAGCAAACTCTCCTCGTCTCAAGAAAGCAAAGATGAGCAAACCCCAAAAAACAAATTGATGCCCATTTGTTCTTTTGTTTTTTCAACAGTTAGAGGCCCTTTCACAGAACATTTGTGCTTCCAGAGCAAACTGACAATCACACGTTTTAGCGAAAATACCTTGAAAGACTCATGAGGAGGGTGACAGGTGTGTGACCAAGCTTTGCACGCGCTTGGGTTATGCACCACGACAACGCCCATGCCACGCGGCAATCTCCATCAAATCGTTTTTTTTTTTTTTTTTTAAAAAGCATTCTTCTGTTTTTTTAGTCTCCCTATTTGTCGAATGTCAGTCACTATGAGTTCTTTCTATCCCCCAGGTTCAGAAATCTGTTGAGAAAACGCCATGCGGTACCTTGAATAACATCCAGAAGGGTGTAACCGACGAGCTAAAACGCATTCCAGCTGAAGCCTTCCAGCAATTCTACGAACATTGAAAACAACGCCTTTCTCGGCGCGTAGCCATTCAATGGAACTACTCTGAAGATGATAACCTTGATGTACTATACAAATAAAATTAATTGTTAAAAATATCTGTCTAAGTACTTTTTAGCTTCAGATCGTATAGCGCCTTAACATTCACATCTATTGCTCTTCGGTTGTAACTATTTCCCGCATATCGAAGAAAAAGAGTATGCAATAGATGGTTCTTTTTTTATGTATAGAATACGCAGGTAGCCAGTCACTGCAAATATCGGAAGGATCCTATAGGTGCCGACAACTTTTAAAAAATCGCATTGCGAGGCTTCTAATGTTGGCACTTCGTGCATTGTGATTTGCTATTTACTGCACTCTGCAAAGCGACAATGAGATTCTCCGAACTTGCCACACTCTGTGCGTCTTAGTGTGTCTGGGAATATAAACCCACACGCTGTCCACAAACGAGGCCGCGTTTGCCCACAGCCGACAGCAGCACCGCCACGGCGGCGTGATGTCATAGCCGGGTGTTGCTGTATAGCGAACGAAGGTGGTATAATGATCGGGCCTGCCGTCGTTCGTGGTGATTGGTTACCTGTTTAGCGTGTTATGCGGGAAAGTGAGAGAGCACAGGCCCCCACCCCCCTTTCACGGCGTTCGCCAAAAAAAGATCAGAGCCCACGAGACCCGCTCTCTAAGAAGCCTGGAGTGTCTACTTTCCCGCAAGTCAGCGAAGAGAGTTTGGCGAAAGAGAAGGCTGAAATTATATTTACCCCCCCCCCCCCTTTTCCACACACACACACACACAAAAACTTTGTTGTGACATTGGGCATGATGTTTCATCATACTCAATGCCAAGGCGCTTACTATTTTTTTTAGGTGTATAAACATATTTTTAGCCTCATCATTCGCCGAGATGCCTCCGAAGGCTGCCGTGATGGGCTCTATCAAGTGCCTTGCCGGAAAGTATGCGCTCCAGGTGTCTTAGAGTGCAGATGAAATATAGTATATATCACGACGTATTTACAAATATTTCTCGAGAAGTAAATGTTACCTGAAAAATCCTCGCTGAGGTGAGGTGGCGATCCCTCGATCCGGACAAAGCGATCCGGTCTCCTGGAGGTCAGGAACAGCAGCGAATTCGGTGACGGTAGAAAAAAAAACGGGTCTGGATGTACGGCGCTTTATTTCTGCTTGTCACCGCATTTCTTCCCGGACCTAATACCCTTGTTACACGGGCACACTTAACTGCAGTTACGCTAAGCCACACTTAGCGCACAATACTTACCGACAACATTCTGCGGCTATGCAGTCAAAGCTATGGGCGAACGTGCGCTCGAGCATCTTGAGCATCTACCGAAGCAGTGCACGCGCGCTCTTCACTTGTTATGGAATAGCTGTCCGAGAGTATACTGCGGTATCTGTGGTGCCGCGAAACAGCAGTTAAGCTGAGTTAACCGCGCTTAATACCCCTGTTATGTGCCCGTTACACGGGCACACTTAACCGCGGTTAACTCAGCTAAACTGCTGTTACGCGGCACCACAGATACCGCACTATACTCTCGGACAGCAATTTCAGAAGAAGTGAAGAGCGCAGGTGCACTACTTCGATGGGTGCTCAAGATGCTCAAGCGCACGTTCGCCTATAGACCAACTCAACTTGCTGACGTCATACGACCGCGGTGGCGCTGCTGTCGGTACTGCGCATGCGCTAATGCTTCATTCCTCCCAAATTTGGCTTCTGCGCATGCGCAGTGCCCACACCTGTTGTGGGCAAAGCGGGCTTGTTTGTAAACAGTGTGTTGGTTTATAGCTTCGACTGCATAGCCGCAGAATGTTGTCCGCAAGAATTGTGCGCTAACTGTGGCTTAGCGTAACTGCAGTTAAGTGGGCCCGTGTAACAAGGGCATTAGACAGCTTCGTTGAACGGAAAAGGTTTCGGGAGCGTTCCTATCGTCGCTACAACCTGCTTGTGAATCGTCGTTGTAGTGTCTCATCGCTTTACGATGAGAAGGACTCATAAAAACAACACGTAATGGGTGATGAGGCCGCCGAGGTGCGCACTATCTGGGGCCAAAGGGCGGGATGTGATGAGACACGTAACTGACTCGATGAAAAAAAAGTGGTAAAAGGAGTCTCCCCCTTCTTCTCTGGTATAGCGGGTATATCGGCGAAGGTTTCCTAAAATCTCTAAAAATCGGGTGGATGAGAAGAAGAAAATATAAAACCCTTTCCGGTAACAAATTGCCAGCCACGGCGGACGTCAAGGGATGCAAAAAAAAAAACAATACTTATTTTCGAGATAATTAACTAAAATGTACGCATCAACTTTTTATTTAGTGAAAATAAACGTATGGATATAATGAGAAACTTGCTAAGCATCACCGAAAATCACTAAATCAACTCATTTTACAAGGATACAAGACAAACGTTTTATGGCGTTCAAACAAAATAATGCTCAATTGGGACGCGTCTTTAGGTTTCGTTTTTTTACGTACACGTAGCAAAGCGCGTTGGTTAAACTATAGTTCACACAGAAAGAATAAAAACACTAAAATGGACGAGGGCTGTGAGTGTCTGTCCCTCGTCCATTTCAGTGTTTTATTCTTTCTGTGTGAACTCTTCGGTTTCTTATCGGAGCGGATCTTTCCCGCTCCCCGGCGGCCGAGGAGCGAAGCCACCGCATCCCTCGTACGATGGAGGCAAGTATAGTAATGCGTGTAGGCCGTCTCAACCACTGGGGACAACCGCTACCGAAAAAATGCGCACCGATAGGAAACCGAAACCAAAAATCGCGTCCGAATTAAACTTTTCTGTAAAATGATGCCTTTGGCTGATAAATTTCTAAAATGAATTGAATAAGTGGTTTTCGAAGATGCGTATCAAGTTTTTCATTGGAACCATGTGTTTATTATTCGCACTAACTAAAAGTTAAAGGGAAACTGAAGCGGTTCTGTATTAGAGGAAAAACGCTTAAATCGTCTTCATTTGGCCTCCAGGATCACGAATATCACGATTGTTTTTTTTTATTTGGTGCACGGAGGCTGTAGAAAATCATTTTCAAAGTACTGCTGAAGCCACTCCTTCCCCGAGCGTGACGTCATATCTAAAGTTTTCGGAATCTCCGCTCTCGCGCATCTTCAGCCCCTATCAAAACAATGCACGCGCACTCTTGCTATGTTCAAAAAGGTTAAAAAAAGAAAAGACCGAGGACATTTAAGCATTCTTTTATGAGTTGTGAATGCGAAAGTATGAATGTCGTTCTTCCGCTCCCTTAGTTCGTCTGCGGCGTACGGGCGTGGACGGCCACGTTTCGCCGGCGGACGGTCGAGCGCGCGCTTTCGTGAAGTGGCCGCGCCGAGCTCGGCCGTGCGACCGCTCTGGAGTCTGCTGGGACGGGCTCTGGCTCTGACGCCACCGCTCCCTTCTCTCACCGGCGGCCGCGCCTCTGCGTGCGCTGCGCCGCCATGGAAAGGGCTTCACTGGTAACTTTTTTTTTTTTTTATTACGCCGCCCGAGAGCGAGCCTCGTTCCTGGGTGACGTGCGCCAGCCAATGGGAGCATAATCCATCAGAAATCGGCTTCACTTGGAAAAAAAGATTTTAGGTGGCGTTGGCCAATGTTTGGTGTGGTTTCAAAGCTAATGACGTCGTTTGTCTCCATGATACAGTTCATGCTTTCGCATTAAAAAGAGAAAAGACGGCACGACTGGTGTCAGTGGATTTAGCTCGAAACGGAGTATAAAAGCAGTGTCTCTGCGAGCATAACTCACCCACGGTCAGCAACTTGAAGATGCCAGGAGGTGTACTTTTGGCGCTAAGTGACTCCTCTATTTATACACCCTCGTCAGGTACAAGATACGTCCGGATATCACCGTGTGACGCAGGATCCGTGTGTGTCCTCGCAGGTGGCGCGGCCCACGCAATGTCCAAATAAGGAATTTCGAAGCTTCGAGAGTTCGCGTTGCAAAACTCCGTAATAGGAGGGCGGCGGTGTTTGCTGCAAGAAGGAATTGGATCACTCGGAAAAATAAAGACAGAAAATATTAAACTGTGCAGAACGTTGAAACGCGTTGCCACTAGCGTGTGAATTCAGAACAGCAAACTAGCGAGGGGGGGGTTTCCGCGCAACTTCCTTGTTCATAGCCGAAGCGGTGCAGTGCTTCCCTTTGATTTTTATGACTTTACGCAGTATTGGGAAATTATTGTACGAGATGGGAGTGCGCCTATATTTTATGATCATAGTAATCATATTTTGTGACGTGGGTTACAAGCTTAAGAGTACGTGTTCATCGCCTGCGTTGCCGCGTCAAACATCTCTACGCTTACACCAACGTTACTAGATTAACTCAGATACGGAACGACTCAAAGACGTTGCTTCCTCGGGACGTACCCCCCTCTCCCCCCAACATCCGCCTCCCTGAGTTCGACGCGCCACCGTTTTAAGAACGGCCTCTATAGTAACTGTAGTGCACTCTATGGAAACATATGTTTTGAAGCAGCGTCTCGATGACTCTTCATCGTTGTATATGAAATACACATGTTGAAATATAGCCTGTAGTTGGCGCTTCAAACGACTGGTGGCGGACTTGAGGAGGAGGGGGTGGCGCTCAGTATCTGCCACACCCCTCTGCGGGTGTGGCGACAGTGAGCTGACTCAGAATATGCTGGCTTTCATTAGGCTTTACTTCAACTCACGAGCTCGTTAACATAACTAGTCCTATTGGAGGAGTTAGTTGGCTTATAGATGGCAAAAAAGTGGCGTTTTATCAAGTGAATATCCTCGTCCAAACAATGCAGTACGGATTTGTACGAGGGGCCAACCGAAAACTAATGAAAAATACTTTTTTTTTTAATTCACAAGAGGATAAATCTGCAGGCTCCGATCATGTATATTGTTTGAATGCATCATCTTTCGCATGCATTATATTGTTTAGAATGTTTAAAAAAAGAGATGAAGGAAATACAATTTAATGATTTGCGACATCACTCTTCGCGTTGCAGCCGGGACTTCATTGTCTGAAGAAAACTCTCATGTGTGTGTGTTTTTTTTTTTCGGTGTTGAAAACGTTTAAATTTACACCGAGATAAGTACGGGTCTATACGAAGAGTCTTGCAGTGCAGTAATCACTCTGCAAAGGTTAACGCAAAATTCAATCGCGCACCTCTGCCATACTTTCAAAGCTATCCGCCATGACGACACGTCTGAGGTTACTTCGCTCGCTGCGACAAAACGCTACGGGAAGCCGTGGCCGAGCGTGCAAGCCCAGCGCAACTCGGAACAAGTGGAGCGAAAGCTCGCACTGCAGAACCGAGAAATCATTGCTTAAAATTCCCACTCCTGTTTGATCTGGATGAGCATCGCACCACCGCGGGATATTGTAATCACTACTGCGTGATGCACCTCAAAGACCCCAGGCTACCAGTCGTACTGCACTGGCTAAGTTTCTTATTTCTTGCCGCGCCTTAAAGCAGACCAACCCTACGCTGTCTAAACACGAAGGTAATTTTGTTTTTCTAATCTCGTTGTTGTTTCAAACCACTCAGTTATTGAAACCAGCCTTCACGTGGACTGGCGCAAAGGCTACAAGGGAGAGAAGATAGCTTTTTCGAACGTTCTCGATGACTTTTTTTTTTTTTTTGTCTAAACGCATGTCTGGCCCCGTTCCGTTATTCACCGAGCACGTTCCACTGATTGCTATGATTTCTATTAAGTGTTTGATGGGAAAGGAACGCATGTGAACGCTTAGAGTGGAACTATGCGATAGATCTAGCAGAACGTATATGAGGTTCATCTATTTTTGCGGTTGGAAATCCTTTGCCCGCAACCAAAGTCAAGTGTTTCTTTTATTGCTTCTGACCTTATATTATATAGCCATAATCTCTGACACATGGGCATGTAATCCCAGTTTTGGTAAACTCTAATTTTTATATAATGCATGGTTTAGTTTTGCCATGTGAACATCCCGATTCTCATTTGTGTCCCGGGATCTGTATTTTGCATTCTTTAAAAAAAATCTTTTCATGGCAATTCTACTTGCAAGTCTCCCACCTCAAGAGTTTTGACGGCTCAACACTTGGAAAGAAGGCTAACGGCATGATGAGTATTTTGTTCTCGTTGGAGTTAGCCGCCCCCTACGCCTATAAGAGATCGACGGGCAAGCTTGAGTTCGAAGGGACGTCAGCCGAGAAGGCCGTCCGTCGTAAGTACTCCCATTGAATACTATTGAACGCAATGAATGTTAATTTGGAGTTTGAAAGCTAATCATGATTTATAATTCTCTTCATGTGTTGCAATTGTGCCATGAATAAAAATCAAGAAAATTGTCACATATACCTAAAGGAATAAAATTCAAGTTTCACATTTTATCACAAGTTAATGTTAGGAAGATAAACTGTTTATTAAAGGGATGCTGAACCGAAAAACAGAATCTAAATTCTTTGTCGTTTTGATATTTACAGCACACGAATGGCTCTTAAATGACGGTACTTGAAACAATAAAGTAGTCTAAATTATATGATTTATGTAAATAAATATTCTAAGGTGCACCTGGTGAGTTTTTTGAAAGCTCGTTTCGTGACGACAACAAACTTGTAGTACGCAGAGCGCGGCTATGGTGAGCCATAAAAGTTGGCTCGGTTGGCTCCGACCTACCTCGTTGGCTCCGGCGTGCGCTCACGCCGCGTGGTGGCGCGACGAAACGGAAATGCGACGTGCGAACCCCGTCCCGAAATCATGAGATATATTTTTAAAAGAAATGCAATTTTATCTGATAAATTTGTCGAACAGTGTTCATCATGTCGTTTTTGACACGACACCTATGCGGCGCCGAACGGCCTAGCGAGCGTCGCGAGCGAGCGTCGCGAGTAAGCGGCATCTTGGCGGCATCAAACATCAGCGCTGTCGAAGTCTCCGTGGTCGCCGTCGTGATGGGCAAATTATCAGGATGGGAAAGAAATCGCCGAACTCCGAAAAACCCACAGACCAAAGTCGCCGCCGTCGCCACGACGCAGGTGCAGAAGTGGACTGGGGGTGGCAGGGTGCAGGGTGGCTGGCAGGTAGTGCGCAGCTAACTTGGCTGGATTAGTTGGCAAACTTCCAACGCGACGGGCATCCGTCCACTATTATTCAAAGCGCAACTTTCTTCCACGCTGTGGCGCGTCGGCAGCTCGACTTGTTCACGTCAGTTCCGTTGCAGTTTGTTGACGTCCGTTCCATTGCGAGCCTCGCGCGCATCGGAGGCTTCTGGCGCTTCTGGCTCAATCAGCGGTCGTTATTCCAAGAAATATAATAATCCGATCTCCATCCCTTTACATGAATATCATTTTTAGGTATAGTGCGGTCCCGGGAAGCTTGTCCGGGGCTTATTTCGGCAACTTCAGATATCGGTTCAGCATCCCTTTAAAGTTAAGTTGCTCTAATACCCAAGCAAACGAGAAAAATAGACGAGAAAAAACGGCATCGTACTTAAAGTATTTATTTTAGTAAAATCATAAAATTCAGAAGATTTATTTATTTTTGAAATGATAGGTGTCATGCTTTTCCTGCTTAGTTGAACATACTAATTTGGTTTTAATATTGCTGTAAAGTGAATCAAACGTTGGCTTTACTTTTTTTAGTTCCAAAGCAAAACGTCCTTACATTGCTAGCTATTCAAAAAGAAATGTTTATAGAAAAATTGTAAATTAAAATAGTTTTTTGTAGAATAAATATCTCCGAGAGTATGATCTTGCATAGCTTTAAAAGTAGACTTTAATTATAATGTCACAAAATCTGCTGACATATTTTGTTCTCATGCTGCAATGTATACACAATCCTCGCTGGGCCAAGTTTTAAGGGTATAGAAAAGACAGTGCGTAAACCCAGCAAGCTGTTGTTTTTATTTTTAAAGTGCAAGATACTTCTATCAATATCAGGCAGAATTAAAAAAATTTGAGAGGACACGCATGTTAAAGTGGTCTTTTTTACACTAATTTTTAGGCGCTGCAATGGAGAGTTTCCGAGGTCTCGCGTCCAAGGAATTCACGCTCCACCTCGGAAACCGGTTTCGCAACGCTCGCGGCAACCTGAAAAAGGTGGATGACGCGCACGTAAAGAAAGAAATTTTCGGTCGAAAGTTTTCATATTCTACCTTAAAATTTGGTTAAGTCCAATCGCCTACAGCGTTGGCACCACAAGGGAAAAAAAGAACAAGCTTTGCGTGTAGTTCAACGCAGAATGAAACAGTTACATTTAATCAACAATGTGTGAATTGAAGTTTTCTATACATTACTATAAGAAAAATAAACAAAGCTTTAGGCCTGATCCACACAGCCGACGTTTAACCATCCCGTCGTTTCGAAACGACGGATTTTCCGTCATTTGAGAGAACGTCCGAATCTTTTATCGTCGGAACATGACGGCGGCGTCACATTCCGGCGAGAAACCGGACCGAAAATTCTTTTAAGTGACGGGAAAGCCGTCGTTTCCAAAGGACGGAGTGGCCAAACGCCGGCTGTGTGGTATGGCATTATGCATTAAAAACATGGACATCTGGATAACCCAATTCGAGAAAAAGTACCTTAATTCGCTACATGGAGCGGTTATTATTTTTTGCTAAGAGCCGAAATTCTTTAACAGTTCTTGAGGTGTAAACGGGCCGTAGTCCATCTCTTGTGGATTGAATGTAATTAGGTGCAGATAACAAAAGTCGCAATTTATAAAAACAAACAAAACTGCAGCAGCAGGGGAAGCTGTATCTTCTTTATTATTACTCATAAAATACCAGCCTACATGCACGAGCCGACGTAGCTGGGTGCACACAATGATGTGCCTCCAAGTTTTATAGTTTTGGGTTTTAGGAGTTGTTTATACCACCTGCGAAGTTACAACGGTATTTACGGCACTTACCCAAAATTGCCAATAACGACTAGACTTGGTTCTGTATGTTGACAAGAAGTTACGGAAACAGGATTTTTCCAGTGGAGCATAAAGAACATGTGCAAACTCGTAATTCCTTTTACAGGCAAGTAGAATACCCGTGTTTATTCGATTGGTTTACATTGATAGCCAATATTGAATAAAGAGTTGTTTATTTCAACTATTGTTTTTTTAGGAGGATACTTAAGGAAGTGCGATCAAGTGGAGGAATGGGGCCTGAAGTGGTCCAGGACCAAGCATGAGGGAGCAGTATTGTCACTTTGTTTTTACATCTGTCAAATGTTTGTGTTTCAATTAATTATTTTTCACATGCCCCCCCCCCCCCCCCCCCACACCCGCTTTAAGAGTATAAAAAAAATTAAATGTAATTCTGTTTTTGTGTTGTTCCACGGGAGACGTCGTCGGTTTTTCTGTGGTGGGGCTTATGGAGGTTGTGAGGTTCTGTTAGCCTAATTTCTCGCGGGATAAAATGTCATATCTTTTTTTATTTTTCCAATATTAATAGCCTAGGTTCCGCGGTAAGCACAAGGAAGGAAAGATGTTGCCAATGTAGTGGGAGTTGTGTAGTTTTGCAGGCGGCGAGATTTTTAGCGATCGTAATCTCGTGTTAACGTAAATTCATGCAAAACCCAGGCTGTCAAGCATCAGGATGCGTAAATATTCCCAAACCAAGTTAGCGTTATTTTTTAAGGGGTTATTATTTTTTTACCGCCACGTCAAAACAGAACTTAAATAATTTTGCACAGCGTTGAATTCTGTATCGCTTTTCATGAGTTTTTCAAGATTCGTGCGGTTTGAGCGGTCAACATTGATGCGGATCATTGCGGTGTGGTCACTAAGTGCAGTGTATGATTGAAACAAAAGAGTGAGTATTCGTGAACTTGCTTTGTGTGTGATCAATTCAGTTCTAAGACTATGTGTATAATTACACATCAAAAATACCCCTGATGATGATGATGATGTATGTAGCTATCCCCTTTGTAACGGGGGGTCACTTACTAATCGTGTCCAAGCCGGTGGGCTCATTTGTGTAGCCCTTCACATCATTCTATTTTTTTTTTCCACCAATTTGCCAGCCGTTGTTTTGTTTTTCGCACCACCCATCTCTCCGTGGGTTGTGCTCCGGAGTCGGCCGCCTCTTAAAAGCCCAGTGCTTCCGCTAGTGATGGCGCTTGTGCAGGTTGTGGAGCTGTAGTGGCTAGCTCTATAGCCTCCGTGCACACTCGCCGGTGGCGTCGCCTGCCGTCCACTGTCGTGGCGGGATGCTTGATCGGCTTGGGTGTCGGCTAGCTCCCATTTTGGCGTCAGGGCCGGGCAGCGGAGGACCAAGTGTTCGATGGTTTCTGCTTCTTGATCGCATAGCCTACACTGTATGGTCATTATCGTCGGGTCGAACCGCTGTCGATATGCCAGTGTCCGCTAGCGCTCCTGCTCGCGCCTCAAACAGGAGGCGGCTACCCAGGCTTTTGTTACAGAAGTCCTAGCTCAGCTCTGATATTATGCTTGTGTGTCCTGTATACGTCTAGCGTCGACTTCTTTCCTGCCTCCTTCATCTATTGTGCCGTCTCCGCATCTCTTACACGCTTTCTCACCTCACTTGCCCACTTGCCTTCCGAGTCTTCCTGAACTGGGTCGGTGAAAAAACCGTTTTTCTTGCGGAGCTGGTAGACCCGCTTCACCCACCGTATCTGTAGGCATTGGAGACCCAAATAGTCAAATATCCGTCTGGCCCATCGACTTTGATTCATGAGTAGGAGCCGTTCTCAATAGCGAAGCTTGATGGCTGCCTCCCTTGCCCCGAACATCGACCACCCCAAGTCTTCCTCAATCGCCTCAATCGGCATTTTTCCGAGACAGCTGAGTGCCTGGCGCCCGACATCCCTCTGCCTGCGCTCTAACCAGGCTCGTGTGTCAGCCGTGACGCAAATTATTTTATTGGCGAACTTAATTCCAGGCACATGCACAGCCTTCCATAGTTTCTCACCATCAGGTGACTATTGCCACTCCACAGGATTCGCCGACGTAAGATGTTTTGCCCTCTCTGCGCTGTCTGTCGAATATGTGCTTGATATTTGTCAGAGTAGTCGGGCGCGTTCGTCAGTGTCACTCCCAGATATATGTACTGATTCGACACCGCGACAGCTTCCTGTTGCAGCCTCGACACTT
Organism: Ixodes persulcatus; assembly: GCA_013358835.2. Lineage (NCBI taxonomy): Eukaryota > Metazoa > Arthropoda > Arachnida > Ixodida > Ixodidae > Ixodes > Ixodes persulcatus. The sequence continues at coordinate 27,725 of JABSTQ010010213.1, forward strand.
TGCTTCCTGTGTCGTCCCCAGAGAACTGGACTACTCCTGAATTGCAACTGCTTTTCGTTCAGTTGCATTGCAAACGTTGCAATGTAACGTTCACTGCGCCCTCAGCCGGCGCTGAGAGGCATTATGGGACACGCTGTCGGAAACGACGGACGAAAGGAGATTGCTTGCTCTCTTGTATCACGATGTAGCCGAAGAAAAGAGAAAGGCGAGGCGAGGCAGCGCGTGGCCTTCTGGGGTTTTTGCAAGCGGTCTGTTCCGCAGCGCACCGCAACATATGGGCAACAATCTGAAAAACAGTTCTGCAAACTCTGCTGTGCATGTGGATAACTGTTGAGTAGAACATGTTTCAACAGTTGAACTACAGAGCTGTATTCAACGTTACTAAAACACTCAGTTGGAAGACTCACCCTTGAAACCTGGGCCGCGGGCGTCCACCGAGACCTGACTAAATACGATAACAGCTCCACCCTTTAGCGACGAGTTGAAACATGAAAGTTGCTTCATATGGCTACTGCTAGTCACTGAGTGTTCCCAGAGTACCGAAACTCCCAGCCTCGAGGTGCAAATATGGCGGCTCAATCTTTTTTCTTTACTGTGGTTACAGTTGCCTACAGAGGGGTACTTGGTCCACTCGGCCGCGAAGCTCGTCTTGGCGAGGGGACCCACAAACGTGGAAAAAAGCAGAAGGTAGCGGTTGCGCTGTAGTCAACTTTCCTTGAACAATCTCTCTAGCAGTTGTGCGGTCGGTCCGAGTTCGCGGCCTTTTATTTAATTTAAGGAACATCCGCTTTTTGACTGTGCGAACATTTTGAGCATACACAACTATGAAACCTGAGATGATAAATCAAAACAAAAACGGTCAAGGCAAACGCAACTGGGCGTTTATTGATCAGAAAGCGCGAGTGGATGCACATTCCGGCAAAAGGTTGAAAGAGAAAAACGTGCCAAAGCCCAGAGTGTTTACAGGCACTAGTCCTGCCGGTTAATCCCCTTTAAGGTTCACGACACCACTTAGACGAAAAATGGGCACGCAAAGACCCAAAAAGAAAACATTCCCCAAGAGTAACAGAGCTATTCCTACTTTGACTAAACCCCCGTAATTTTCTACGGAAGTCAGTGCAATGAAGAGAGATAGATAAACTTAAAATAAACTGTACCAACGAGTATGTCTCCCGTAAAGCGGGACGTACACATAAATTACACGGTTCGACTTGTTTGGTAAGGACCTTTCGCCACGCAAATGTGTCTGTCTTGGTCTCTTTCCCAGAAGATCAGATTACTTTTCTTTATGACTCCTTAGACAGATTAAGTGATCTGAGGAATTCGTCCTTTTCAGATTGAACATTACCATCAGATTGGGCATTACCATCAAAAATTAATATATATATATATATATATATATCCCATTTTTTTCCGAAGCAAATGACGTAGTCCCTTTTATTGCTGCTTTTTAATGTGAAATCGCTCATTCTACCGATATTTTCGTAATTGAGCGGGGTGGCCTTTTAATAAATTTGTGAATGGTAATTCCTAACGGTTCGAAACACTAATGCTAGTAAAGGAAATATCAATATTGTTACCAACAATATCACGTCGGTGTCATATTGTTGGAGGGGGAACGGAAGGACAAGCTCATGACCGTGCTCCAGACCGACTAAACGGGATGTTAAGTTAGCAGTCCCGAAAGATGCAAAAGCTATCTTTAATAGAAAAGCATTAATTGGTGTCTCAAAATGTTTTGAAAAACTATTGTGGTAGCAAAACGGAAATTCTGCACGATTTTGGGCGACGATGAAATAACTTCCACTTGGAAAGGGATACTGTTTATGGACAGCGGTAAAGGATTGTGCTCGTCTTATGGAAAACATGCAAGGAAAATTTGATCTATGCATAGCGCCAACTCAGAGCTCGTCAAAGTAGGTTCTTTCATTCGTAGACAATGCACTAAAACATACTTGTATGCATTGTGTCTGTCTGAGGTGTACATAGCAATTAAACGAGCGATTATAATGTCAGCTGGCTACAGTTTGCAGTTCAATTACGAAAGTCCCCAAAGTGTTTCAAAATAAATATTGTGCTTCCGTGCTTTTCTGGTTTCTCGCATAGTCAAAAAAAAAAAAAGTTTTTGCTGCGAAATTCTTTCTGGGTGCTGCTTTTGAAACGGACTTCCGAATGAGATAGATAACGCCGTTTTACTTCAAACATAAACAGGAATGTAACCAAAAATGTAAGGTTCCGTCACCGGGCTGCGTTCCGGAGTTGTCTACAAGACACCGTGTGGTCCCGACATGTTCATGTGTGATGACCGCCTCACGTAGCAAACACGGGAATGTTAAAAATTAGACTTTTAGCTCCCAACTTGCGGATCAAGGTAATTTACATTGCCCTCTTTGGAAAAAAAAAAAAAAACTCCAGCTTTCCGCGAGGGTTTTATTTGATGTGTTTTTACTGTTATTGATTTTCAGATTTACAGGGGCCATAAATGACTTTTGGGCTGGATTAAATGATTTTACATTGGGAGTTTACTATTCGCATATTCTTTAGTGGGCCAAAAGAAAGAGAGTAGAAAGTCGAAGGCCACCTTTTCCGTACAAACATTTGAAGATATAGGGGACTATTTTGTACCTTATTTCCTTTGAAAGCTCTCCGCCTTTTCACAGTGAGACATCCGGTATACTCAAGTCACGTCAGGGGCACCAAAAGCACGTCAGCGGTACCCAAAGTACGTCAGCCGACCCCAGCTCAGGCATTGGACACGAGAACTGCGTATGCGCTCGTCAACAAATATTTGTATTCACGTTCGTGGTCCATGGGTGCCCTGACGGAACTTATTTTCACTTGCGAATGACAAGTTATATGGTGTGCCTTAAAAGCACGGTGAAAGCTTCGAGTCATCACACCGGTGCCCAAGCATGTCACGACCACGTGACGTGATTTCTCAACCTGCTTTTGAGTAGAGAATTAAAGCTATGGAGGAATGAAAAATAATTTCATGGCTCCTTTAAGCGGATTACATTAAGAATAGAAATGCAAAGGGGGGTGGGTATTACGTGAGTGCGCTGCTCTGTTAATCCTTGAGGATGTTACGTTCAGCTGGGTCATTGGGTGGTTAATAGACCCTTTCCGAAATTCAGTCTGGCCACTTTGATCACTATCATCATCTGTGGAACGGCATCTGTGTCATACCAATGCCGGCATTCTAGTGACTGATAAAGGAAGACGTTGAAGATGCTCCTAAAGGCTGAACTCCATGGGACGAATATGCTGCGAATAACCGACGAATTTTGGCCGGCGGCTTTTGCTCTGCGCGTGGAATCAACACAGTGGCTGCTACGTCGCGCGCAAAACGGGCGTGCCGTCGGGCGGCGTTCGCCAGTTATTCGTCACATAATTCGTTCCATGGAGTTCAGCCTTAAGCGGATGATGCGAGGCCTGTATATTCGGGAATCAGCACGACGCGACGTAGGAATGGAACACCAGAGCTACGTAAGCGTTTATTTCTAATAACTCAGATTCAGTCAATCTGTGGGCGGCACACAATTGGCTTTAAAGCCCTTTGGTGTATATAATTTTCTCGAGGCATCTGAGTGGGTTGGAGCTTTGTTCTGAATGCAGGTTCTTGGTCACCATCGAACTGAAAGTGATCGAGAGAGAACTCACACTGAACACGGTGCCGATACAAGTGACGGTGCCGATACAAGTTCATCTCCGCCATTGATATGGCAAAGCCTAAACTGCTTTACGAACCACCAGATGGCACTGAATTTCGGAAAGGGTAGCGCGAGTGCGCTCGTAACGGCGCGGAAGGTGCTACCTCACCACTTACCCAATTGGAAAACCACAAGCAGCAGTAAAGCACGGGAATAATAGGCAGTTTATTGATACTCTTCAAACATAAAATTTCGGAACTATTCTTTTTAAAGAAATAGCATTAGAATGGCGGTCGTCGCAGAGAGCTTCGCATAAGTCAACAGTGCGGTGCCGGAGTGGGCCGGAGAACTTCATGGGAAGGCGGCGGTGGCGCCCTCCACTAGCATCCACAGAAAGAGTAGCCTCTAAGGCCAGCATCTGGACTCTGGTCGCCATGAGCTTTTAGAAAGCATGTGTTTTGCGCAAAAACAAACGAAAAAACTTTTTTTGTAGGAACTTTTTTTTTAAGATTGGTACAGAATAGCAGACACACGGTGTTTCCCTAAAATCTTTAGTTTACAAGGTTGCGCGGCAAAATTAATATTGTTTTTATACAATCATGTCTCGCCGGTAATTTCCTTTAGCGCGTCCCGACCTGGGCGCGTACTAGCTTCTGTAGTATGATTGGCGGCGCGTCCGCTTGGAGACTGGTGTTGGCATCACTGAAACCCCTTCCACCGTATATGTTTCGGCACCGTAATGGCCGATTAAATCCAAAATAGAAGAGGAACAGTGGACGCTATTGAATGCGATACCCCAGAACTACTACAAGCAGCCGTGCAGTTGCCCGAGTGGCCACGGCGGGAGAAATGGTGGCGTTGCGATCGCCGTTAGTTCGGTTCTGGTGTACGGATCGGATCGGTGCCACTTTTTTGGTGCAGGCTCAACGGCAGTTGTTCTGGTAACGTTGGCTGTACTACTCTTCCGCGAAGAAGTGCCAGCAATAGTTGCGAAAGTGCGGCACAGCTGTTTACAAATTGTCGCGAGACAAGTGAGGAACGCTCGCAAAACTATGCCACGCAAATGTGGTATGACAGACTCTAGCAACAAAAAGAAGAAAATGTCTCCCCGATGATGGGGAAACTGTCGCGAGGAGCGCTGCCTCGTCATGTCAGGAAGACTCGTAAAACTATGCCATGCAAATTTGGTATGACAGACTCTAGCAACAAAAAGAAGAAATTGCTCGCCCCGATGATGGGGAAACTGTCGCGAGGAGCGCTGCCTCGCCATGTGAGGAACACTCGTAAACCTATGCCATGCAAATGTGGTATGACAGACTCTAGCAACACAAAGAAGAAATTGTCGCCCCAATGATGGGGAAACTGTCGCGAGGAGCGCTGCCTCGTCATGCGGTGCAAATGTTGAGAAGTTGCATGCGGCAACAGTTGTAAAAAACTGATGTGCAGTCCCGTTCTGGCGCTCAACTTCTGCCGAATAGGTTTAAGCAACAGTTAACAAACAATCGTGCCCAGTGTTTCTGGAGCAAATCATCGAAACATCTATACTAACCCAGCGCAAAACTGTTTTGTTGTACGGTTGGAACACTTTTGGAAAGCGATGCTTGGCGACTGCATTCTAGCAGTATAAACCCAACCTGTTTCGATATCTGCCACGGGAACAGTTTGCTGACTGTAAAACCGGCCGTTTGCGATGACTGTTTGTAAGCTTTGTTTGTCGAAAGCAAAAAAAAAAAAAAAGTTACGTTGCCGCGACATTTAGGAATCAAAAGGCTTGACGCTAACGTAATATTAGTCGAATAGTAGAAAAGTAACAGTTCTGCACTCTCGCAAATGCAAGCGTGACGTTGTTGGCCGAGCTTGTGTTGCGTGATAATGTTTCGCCTACGCTGCGCTGGTCCTTTCGGGAATATTTAGAAACATCAGGACAGCACACGTTTTGCTAAATAAAAGCAATGCTCCGGTAACTGTTGCGAGCATGAAACAGTCAACGGTTGACCGACAGTTGCCGCGGGGCTTTAGGAGCAAACGCTTTTGCAGTGTTATGACTGCTGCTACGACATTGTTGCGCGTTTGCAATAAAACTGTTTTTATGCTGCGCGAATTTGTTGCGCCGACCATCTCCACAACATAAATTGTTACCTGGGAGGTGGCGCACGCTACCACCCCAACTGCAGCACCAGTCTTAATGTCTGTTCATACGATGCATCGTTTAGGCGCGCAACAGTTTCGCGACACTCAAGTTTCGCGAAATGTGCTCGTTCACACGTACCGCTTCACGTGCAACAACGATGACGTTTAGACTCGCGAAAATAGTTTCGGTGTTGACCATGATGTGGCGCTCCGAATCAGATGGCTATAAGACGGTTATTTATCTGGGGACCTGCTTTGCGCATTTTATGCAGTCAATTCACTTTAATTTTTTTTCTCTCATACTGCACTACTTGGAGCGATCTCTCATGTGCGCAAAGCCGATTGAGGCGGCAACCTGTACGTGCAGGACATGTGCGGGCGCCGAGCCCGTACGCACCCAATTCATTGCTATAGCTCCTATCAATGCACATGGTATTCATAGAAACGCTACGTGCCCAATCTGGTTACTTCTCGGCGCCCATGTCTGCCCTGATTTTACTGTGCCAACTGTTTCAGAGAGCGCCCATGGTTTCACGTTCGCTCGTAAACAAAGCAAACTTGGTTTCAGTCTACTCGATGGTCTCTTATGCAGCGGTATCGTAGCGCTTTGCTTGGGGTGATGACATCTGGTCATTTTGTTTCGAACGGTTATTTTTATTTTTTCTTCTGAAGCACGTGAAAGAGCGTGTCCCTGCACGCGCTCGTGGCGCTGACTGTGCTACGGCGACATTTTGTTTCCTGCGATTTCTTTGTATTTTCCCTGTGAGCGCGTGCTGTCGGCATCGGGTACTACAAACTATGGCATCACCCTAAACAGAAGGGCATTGAGGCACTCTAGTCGCGACAACAACGCTTTGAGCACTATTCTAATCTCGCCAACTCCCGCTAATTGTCTTCGTCCATCGCTGGATTTTTTTCCGATATGCTACTCACTTTTCCTTCAGTGGTACTTGACGTGCCTGCGGAAGCGCCGGCAGTATCCATCGTTCGTGGTTTCGGTTTTTTCGGATTTGGCTCGGCTACAACACCGGCAGTGAAGTGGTCTTCTCAAACTGCTCGCTCCCCCCTCAAAGGCCACGTGAGAGCGTTTCTGAGCGGCCATTCGCGGCGCCCTGATTGACACGACTCGGTAAAGTTTCAGCAAAAGCTCGCTCCAGAAGCGAGGTGTGCGCGCAACTTTTTTTAGATGCGCGCGTCCTTTTCGGACTCGTTCAGACGGCGCAACCATTTCGCGAAACTACATTTCGCGACACTAGATGCGCGAGAAAAATGCATCGTGTGAACGGGTCTTTAGCTCATTCATGCATACAGTCGAACTAACGCTCTTCGAACGTTGTTGGGGCGATCTGCGTCGTTGTTTTTTATTGGCGAAGAAAAATAAATTGTACAGGAGAAACAGTATAGGAGAAACTGGAGACAAATGACGGGAAACAGTACAGCGTGTCGCCGCACTACATCTTCTCTGCTCCGCACGCCGTAGCACGCCACCTCACATCCGCGCATCCGGGGCTCTTGCAGAAGCGAGGGCGCTTGCCTGCAGTGCGGCCTTTGATCCAACATGGCCGCCCTTGTGAGCACCATTCCGGTACCCTGCTCCGCAAGCGTAGTAAAAACGTTACTCTATGACGTCCCCGAAAACGTCCGGTTCACAAAAATAATGAAGAGTGCCCTAACACCGCTGCTTGAAATGCCAATGAAACGTTTAACCACCGATTCTCCAGTTCAACGCCGAAAGAACGAAGAAGCGCGAGATCTGTTCAATATTTTCGAATATTCTTGTAAGCCAACTTGCATCCTCTAAGGGCCGGTTGCACCAACGTCACTTACCTTAACCCAAAGCGGCTCTTTCCTAAGTCGGCTTAGCGCCCTAAACCGAGCTCGGGTAAGCACGGGTTTAAATTCCGATTGCACCAACGTTAACCCGGCTTTACTGACGCGCCCCTATACTTCGTTTCACCTTATGTGCGAGCGAAGGCAAAGCTGGAAGTGCGAGCACGAAAGCGCCGTGCGTTCAGGCTTTGCTCGAGCGCGCGAGCTGGGGAGAAACGCAAAAAGCGCTGGTCTCGCGCTTCTAGCTTTGGCTTTGCTCGCAGATAAGGTGAAACGAAGTATAGCTAAACGCTGGATTTGCCTAGGGAATGTAGGGACTACCAGAGCGAACTAGGGAACGCTCAGAGGGACGAATACGATTGGCGGAGAGGAATCTCGTGATGTAAACAAAAAACCTGCTGTAGTAGCCGTCGTCGGCGTCTGCTTTTCGCTGTATTTCTTCGGTGAGTAATGAATTAAAGGTCTCCAAATTCAATCATTTTTTTCGCTTAACTTTCAAAAACAGGAGTCAACGCTTTAAATAAACACAAATGCTCTTTACATCTGTGATTGTGTGTTTATTATCGGTTGATAACAGAATATTTTGACAGTGACAGTAGTTTTCGTGCTCACATTTTGAGATAAAGGAGCCATCGGGGGCCCCAAATCTCACCGAACGCGAGAAGGACGCTCTACTCGCTACATCGCTGAAGACAAAACATCATCGAGAATAAGTAGGCAGGTAAGATGACTACTAAAATCAAGTCATGCCTGAGACCGATGAAGTTCAAAACAGTGACGAACTCGCCACGGCTGCTGCGAAAATGCCCGGAAATCGTCGAATAGAAGTCGTCGAGTTGTCGTCGCCACGAATAGAAGTTGTCGTCGCCACGAATGAAAGATATAAAGCAAAATATTCCTAAAAAGCGCGATCACCAGAAAAGTTACGGTTATGGAACGATACAGTTTTCTGAAGCCAAGATTCTACTCGCCAGACAAGGAAAATTCACTGAAGATTGTCTCGAAACTCAGAAAACAAAAGAAATTGACTTTTCGCTGTTTGATAATTTAAAAGCGCCGCAATCCGATGCAAACGGCAGAATATGCGTTGCAAGTAGAAATAAACAAGCTGGTAAATAACAATACGTTACAGTTATGCGAAAATCAGTAAGGTATACATACGAATAAGCTCGTTGACAGAATAACCAACGGGAAGACAGACGCGAGTCCCACAGCTCCGTACGTATCTCGGTTAGGGCTAACACGCACTGAGAGTGGAGAGCCAGCTTCAAAACAGGGGTCGATAAACACTTCACGCCACAATATTTTGCATTCTTGTCACAATCGAAGGTCATTCTGTCGAGACTCTCACGCTGTTGTAGCCTAAAACACTTTGTACAACCAATTTCGTCCACCGCGTCGACCGCCACAAACCAGCCGCCATGTTTTAAATCCAGGATTAAGAAACAACCAAAAGCAAAGCGCCCAATGTTGAGCGCTTACGATAAGCGTAGTTTAGTGCTAGGTTTAGCGATAAGCGATTTTGGTGCAACCGAACGAAACCGAAACTTAGCTTAGGTTCCCGGCTAAGCTCCGCTTTGCGCTAAGCGGCGTTGGTGCAACCGGCCCTAAGACGTTTAATTGTTCAACCAAGGGCCCTTGTGAAATCTCCAACTATGATGTACGTGTAACATTTATGCTTTTCAGCACTGGTGAAATAAGCAAGCTCGACAGGCTTGCAAAAACGGAGCGACCGGACGTCGCTTGGGACGCAGGAGGCAGTTCAAGCTTGTAAACAGCAAAACGGTCTATACCAAATGATTAACGAAAGAAAAGTAAATGCACTGTACCAAAACTTTTTATATATGAAAGGCAAGTGACATCACTCTAACGTCGCGATCGCGCGCGCACCTCTCTCGGATTTCCCGCTCTTTCGTCGTCTGCTCTTCGGTAAATATTTCCGTTTGGCTCTCATCTTTCGCATTTAGCAGCATCGAAACCGCACTCACTGCCTACATGGTAGGTGTCCATGATGACCTGGTGATCAGCGTGAATGTGATAATCCTAGCCTGCTCGTTAATCTTGCGACGTCGCCGCGCTCTGAAGGGAAGGAGGCGCAGGTTTTGGGTCCGGCCGAGTTGCTTCTACCGAAACACCGAAGGACAGGTCAGTGCTTTGCTGCCCCGGCGGCGCGCCAGAGATGAAGGCTACTTTCGAAAGTGTCACCAAATCAACACGACATCCGTCACAGCACAGACGACATGCAACAAGTGCCATGGAGAAGCTCACCTGTAATTCCGAATTCCTCTCCTATAATTTCCCAGCGGTTGTTTTAGCGTCATTATCTAGGTAGTCTGGCTGCGTCTTGTCATATAAAAAGGGAAACAGTCGCACAACTGCTGTCGCCGCGGCAGCTTGCGCAAACAGTAATCTTGACCAGTAAACGGATGTGGTGAGCGCTATGCGCTTCAATTGTCATCAGGGGCGCATTATCATCGATTACGTGGTTCGGATGCTTGTCTTGAGCTTCTTGTTTATTGAAACGAATGCTGTGCTGTATGTTGTATGCGTGGTGTGCACTTTTTGCTTCAATCGCTTAAGGTTGTTTTTTTCCGTGAGGACGACGACACGAAAAAATTCCAGAAATCCGACCTTCGCCGTAAAATGACGGACACACTAGGCCTGCCTAATTCGTCATAATTTCTTCCCAACGAGTAGACGGCGACAACCACCAGTTGGCAGCGAACAATCAGAGAGCCTCTATTACAGAGAATTTTCAACTGCTGGATCAGGGTCACGTGGTTTATGGGCCGCGTTTGGAATGCGAGCTACAGGTGACGATGAGGAAACAGCTTGAACATTACACACTTACACACAGACAGGACAGGACATACACAGAGCTTACTGTCAACTATATAATGCTTCTTCTTCCTCCACCTCCTCTTATTCACAGTCTCTACGAGCATTCCACGATTTGGGAGATAAGATGCACTTCTTAAACTTTTTTTTTTAAAGAACAAAGCATAATAAGGAGTACATATATAAAACTAAATCATAGACGAAAGAAAAAGAATAAGAAAAATATACTACTAGAACAAAAATTAAGTATTCAAAAAAAATCTGCAAATGCCCAAGCAAATCCCATACATTTCCACTTTCGAGTTACTGACATCAGTATCCCGTGGATGTTTGGAGAACTTCCCATCACTATCCTCACGAGTCACTGGACCAAAGCCGCAACACACCGTAGATATTGTTATTCTTTGCTGTGCAGCGTGATTGACGAACTGCTGACACATTCCTCTTCACTCTCTTTGACGGCTAGTGCCTCGAGCATCTCTCGCGCGTGTGGAGTTCTTTCCTCTTTTTTTTTTTTGCGAGAACGCTCACGTTGGTAAAGGCTGGTTTACACTCACCTGTTCTACAGTAGGCTGGCAGGTGGCCTGCTGATGTGCACTTCACTGCCGTTGCATGTTCTGTTGTTCTATCATTGATACATCGGCCCGTTTGGCCGATGTAACACTTTGCGCAAGATAAAGGAATGCTGTAAACACCACCTGTTTCACGCTGGGCATATCGTTTCCTGTGAGCAAGGTTGCATGCCTTCTTCTAGGTACTTCTGTTATTTACTCGGCGGCATATAGAGTACGCCGTGTTCGGGACAGAGCATACCACGTCGTTTTTTTGGCGTCTTGCAATCTTTTTTTTTAATTTGTGAGTGATCCCATGAATGTATGGAAGAATGACCACTATTTTGTTTAGAGCTTTGTCTGCCTCAGTTTTGTCTTTGCCTCTTGATGGCATGTGCTTGAGTCTTTTGCACATATTTTCACACCCTTCTACCAGGAGATCGTCAGGATATCCGGATTCTTTTAGACGAGATCTCAAAACTTGTCTCATTCTGATATTTACACGATTTGTTTAAGGCAGACATCAGTGCTGTGGTGGAAACACTGCGTTTAACGGTCTTTGAGTTGTCCGAGTCATAGGGAAGAAACTTCTTGCATGAACGGGGTTCGTACCTCGAGCACACGGGATCGTTTCTGAACTGCAGCGCCTGATCAAGGAACTTGATTTAGTTTCCTTCCGGCTGCTCATGCGTAGAAATCAGTTCCGGACAGCTATTTCGAAATACTTCCAAGATCGTGTCCAAACAGGCAGTTCTGCCGTCTCCAACATGCGTGGTGCACAATACCAAAAAATCATGAACGTACCTGAAGACTGTCTTGGTAGCTTTGTCACTCAGGTTTTTCTGGATGATCTTGCCGCATGCTGCCAAAAACAGAACACACGGATGTGGAGCCACCTTAGAGCCGATGCACACACCACTCTTTTGGACATATTGTCGGTCTTCATGATCTACCACTGTCTCATTTAAATACATACCTAGTAGATCTAAGAAGGTGTCCACACTTATCCATGCACGGCTTTGAAATGTTGTGATGCCTTGCTCTTCAATGTTGTCTCATGGAATTGACATGAGGCTGTTGTGTGGTATGGAATAGTACATATCCTGTATGTATATCGCGAAGCCAGAGATTATGCGATCTCCATACTCCGGAAGCTATATGACAAGTTCCTGCGAATCGTGAATCTTGTACGGATCTTAAAACTGTTCCAGGGACAATAGTTTTGACAAATATGTTGACAAATAGGCTTGCCATGTGTTTCTTTTAGATATTATGGCTCGAGAAGGTACCCCACCCCGTCTTTGTGTGTTTTTGCTAAAAAAAAAAAACAAAAAAAAAGAACAACCTCGAGGAGTCCTTTTTTCTTCTCTTTGATTTTGTTGCATAAGCGGTTCAGGTTGTTTTGCTCAAGGAGCCTCATCGCAGCCTTTTTCGTTTCTCGGCTTCGTTTTCCTTCTACTGGAGTGAAGTTCTTTCCATTGCCGCAAAAGCTCTTTTTCCATGCCGTCCTGAGTCAAGCATAATAAATCCACCTTCTTTTCAGAAACACACTTTCAGATCCTTGATCCGTAGCTCATGTGGAGGTGTTATAACTCTCTTACTTGTAAGGCAGTCAAAGCCCTCTCTGAATATTTGGGCGGCATTTTCATCCTGAGGCCTAGATGCGATGTTTCTGACGAGAGCAGCCTTATCGATGGGTTCAAACCTTGGTGGTAGAGGATATTTCGGCCCTTTCTCTAGTACCTTCTTTGCCTTCTCTGAAAGGTTAACTTCACTGATGTCCTGGACAGGATGCTGTATTGGGCTTGTCTTGTCTTTACTTTTGAAGTGCTGCTTTAAAATCGGGAGAAACCAGGGGGGATATGTGGCACGTTTTGGACTCCCAGGAGACTAGGGAGAAGGAAGGGACGTAGGTGTGAATCTGCCAACCTCGTTGGAATGAAGGTATCTTAGCAGATACCGTCATCAGCGACTCCACCAATCAACATTCAAAGAGCGTTGTTGACGTCACTTCCTTCTCCCTAGTCTCCTGGGAGTCCAAAACGTGCAACTTAGCCCCCCAGTTATTCCCCACGATTTCAATTGAGATTCCTGTCATCGACAGCTGATTCAGGAAGGTGCTTTGGTTCGGACATTTCACACGCAACATGTCGCTGAGCAGGCGTTCTTGACGCCACTTCTATGATCTGAGTATCTTTGATATTCGCATGGCGTGCCCTTGCGACGGTGCTATTACGACACATTTTTGTTTCACATCTTCCAGAAGGGTCTTCTTTGCGATGCATCTTGATAACAACCTGGCCTGGCCAATGTTGGTAGCAATCTAAAGGACGAGAAGCTGAGGATTGAGGTCTTGGAAACAAACAAAAGAGTTGCTAAAATAACTAGAAAGAAACTAAATTACCGGTTTGAGTTGAGCTAGTTGGTACATGTCTCTGAAAAAACAGCTTGAACACTAAACACTTACACAGACCGGACAGGACATACACATAGCTGACCATTTTTTTTTATTGATGCAATAAAAGGAAATAAGAGATGTTAGCCGGGAGTACAATCTCCTGACTGGCTACTCTGGTGGGAAAGGGGTACGGGATATCACAGAGTTAAGGAAGAGGAAAAGAAAGAAACACAAAGAACAAAAGAGGCACAATCACACATCAAACACACACAACCATTTGGGCAAGAAAGTTCAGTACATAGCATTAAAGTCTCTCATCCAGGCCTGTTGCTGAAAGAAAACGGAGGAGGGCCATTGTAGTATTTAAAGCACAGCCTTCGTTGTTCCGTGGCCCCAGGAAGTGCTGTATTGTAAGGGGTGATCCCGGAGACTTCCTAATGTCTTGTAAAAATTTTTTCGCTGACCATCATAACTTGTACATTGAAGTAAAATGTGTTGGATATCTTCGACAGTTCCACATACGGAGCAGTTTGGGGACTCTAATTTGCCAATAAGGTGACGATAATAGTTAGTGTAAGCGACCTTTAGCCGAATCCTATGGAGAACCGCTTCCCGTCGTCTCTTCAGGCCTCGAGGTACTCGAAACCGTAGGTGCGGGTCAGTATTTTTTAGAGAGGAGATTTGGTTGATATCCTCTTTCCAGAGGCTTGTTGCGGTCGATTTCCCCAAAATCGCCACTCTTGAACAGATGTCCGATTTTGTAAATGGAGCTAGGACTTTCTGGGGAGATTCGTGAGCTTTTGCAGCCATAGAGTCAGCCATTTCGTTACCCGTGACGCCACAGTGACTGGGCACCCATTGGAATGACACGGAGTGGCCAAGGGAAACGATTTCTGAGTGAACTTTGAATATGTCTAAAATTACTTGTGTGTTTGGACTATTTTTGCGTAGACACTCAAGCAACTGGAGGGCAGACTGTGAATCGCTGATGAACGTCCAAGCGCGAGGTGATGCTTCTTTAATCTGTTGGAGCCCTTCTCGAATGACCACCAGTTCAGCAGCCGTAGATTAGGTTTTGTGGGACAGCTTGTAACCAGCTTTGAGATGAAGCACTGGGGCAATCAAGCCAATCGATGACCCGTTATGCGTAGTTGATGCATCGGTATATATGTGGCAAGAAGAACAGTGCCGTGTATACAATAAAGACAAAGAAAGCTGCCGAAGGACTACTGAAGAGAGCGTCGATTTTTTTGTTATTCCTGGAATAGTCTTGTAGATTTGAAGTGGAGGCAGTAACCAGGGTGATGTATCGAGTACCACAGGATCTTGAAACACTGTTGGAAGGACCTCCTTGTTGTCAATTATAGCTTGAGAGATGCGGCTGTAAAAACAAGTATCCGGAATGTCAGCTAGATGATGAGAGTGATGCCGAGTCAGATGTCGCATATGTAGTCGTAGAGTTTCTTGGGTACGCAGAGCTTTCAAAGGTAGACAATAAGATTCTGCAATCGTGTCTATGGTCGCGGTTGTTCGCGGTACCCTAAGGCATACTCTGAGCGCCTGGGCCTGGAGCGATTGGTGTGCTTTCATGTTTGTCTGACTTAAACCGTGCATAGCAGGCAAGCTATAGCGAAGGATGCCAACAAATAGGCTGTTGTATAAACGAAGAAGAGCAGAGGTAGACGTCCCCCAAGTTGTACCACTTATAAATCGCCCCAAACTTGTGAATGCGGACAACTTAGTCTTTAGGTGTTTCAGTTGGGAGTTCCAAGTTAAACCTTTGTCAATGGAAACTCCAAGAAATATGTGATTAGGCGCATGTGGAATTGGAGTTCCATTAATGGAAAGTGGATATCGAGTCATCTTCATCTGTGTAAAGGCTACGGCAGTTGATTTAGCTGGCGCAATCTCTAGCCCCCGTATGTTAAGGAACTCAGAAATTTTGGACAGCGCATCTTGTAGGCGTGCATGTATGAGCTTAGGTGAGCCTGCAGACGTCCAGAGGCAAATGTCGTCTGCATAGACTGTAAGGTGTACAGCTCTTGTGAGCATTTCGGTGATCCCAATGAGAGCAATGTTAAAGAGAACCGGGCTTAGAACACCCCCCTGAGGCACACCTTTGGTCACTCTGTGACGAGAAGTTTCCCCTTCCTTTGTGCGCATGTAGATCGTTCGATTGTTAAGGTAGTCAGATATTCATGCATAAAGACGACCGCCAATTCCGATAGATTTGAGGCCCCGTAAGACTGCCGAATGTTTGATATTATCAAAAGCTCCGCAGACATCAAGAAATACAGCTACTGTAATTTTCCCGCGCAGCTTCTGGTCGTCAACATGGGTTACAAGGTCTACGACATTATCAATGGAGCTACGACCCTGTCTAAATCCTGTCATGGTTGCTGGATATGTTGATTGCGATTCAAGAAGCCATTCAATCCGAGATAGAACTAATCGCTCCATACACTTGCTGACACAGCTTGTTAAAGCGATTGGTCGGTAAGACTTTAAATCCAGAGGGGACTTACCCGGTTTAAGGATGGGCACAACGCAGGCCGTTTTCCAGTCAGGTGGTATATTGCCGCTTGTCCACGAAGCGTTGAATATGTCTAACAAACGCTGGCGAGCGTCAAGCCCCAGATGAGCGAGTGTGCCATAGGTTATGTTATCTGGACCTGGTGACGAAGAATGGCTGAGGGAAGCTAGAACTTCATCCAATTCCGGGCATTAAGTACATCATCCATGTAACGTGAAAATGGAGTAACTGAGGCTTGATGATCTATATCTGAAAGATCATTGTCACTCACTGCTGATAGGACAAGCGATGCGCAGAATTCCTCAGCAATGTGCAATTGCGAGCGTCTTAGGAACAGTGATATCGCAAGAAAAGGCGTTCTCTGTTGTGGTGGAAATCTTAATCCGCGTGCAATATGCCATATTTTTGAGAGGGGAACACGGGGATCAAATGACGCACAGGTTCCCCTCCATTTCTTCCGGTCGAGTTTAT
Organism: Ixodes persulcatus; assembly: GCA_013358835.2. Taxonomy (NCBI): domain Eukaryota; kingdom Metazoa; phylum Arthropoda; class Arachnida; order Ixodida; family Ixodidae; genus Ixodes; species Ixodes persulcatus. The sequence continues at coordinate 44,126 of JABSTQ010010213.1, forward strand.
CCAGGTGGCGGCGAATATGTTTTTGTGTGCGCCTGTCTTCCCTAATGTCAGCTTGTAGTTTAGTTCGACGTGCACGTCGCTCAGCCCTTCGACGAATAGCTCGAAGTTTTTCATACTCTGCATCTACAACAGTTTGTGAGGCCGAAAGATTGACAGTCCTAGTTGCTTCTGTTACTGATTGATTCATAACTGAAACAAACTCTTCGTAGGTCGTTGTAGTATGTATGCGCTGTTCTACACTATCCCGAAAGCATGTCCAGTCTATATATGAGGTTCGATCATGTCTGACTCTATCAGCTTGGAAACCGCGTACTGTGATGTAGGTAGGGATGTGGTCACTACCATGACTCTCTATGTCCACAAACCAGGAATTTCGAGTTACAAGTTCACGCGACATGAAGGCAATATCTAAACAACTGCTACAGCGACTGCCTCGAATGAATGTAGGTGAACCGTCGTTTAGAAGACAGAGGTCATGAGAATCCGCCAGCTCAGGTAGTTCACGACCCCGACGTGTAGTTCTTACACTACCCCAAGCTATATTATGGGCGTTGAAGTCGCCAACAACCAAAACTGGCGATTTACATTGTTGAATAATGTCATGAAGTCGCGTAGCATCAAAATTGCAGGCTGGAGCAATATAGGCAGCGATTACAGTAAACGTTAGTTTGCCCTTGCGAACAGTAACGCCGACGTACTCATTGTCTTGATGTGATGTGATATTATGGGAAACATATGTCAAGTCTTTTCGTAAGGCAAGAAGAACTCGACTGACGTTAGAGGAACGAGCTGATTGAAATACTTCGTAACCTGAAAGCCGAAAATCTGATGCTACACGCGATTCGCTAATAGCTAAAATTGGGAACTTGTGTTTGAATGTGAATTGTCGGTAGTCTGAAAGGCGGGCACTAAACCCTCTCGCGTTCCATTGAAAAACGGTCGCTCTTTTGACTCGTTCATCAAATGAGGAGGAATCATCCAGTACCCTGATGTGAACTTCCGGTCATTGCAATAACTGCCGATTCAAATGCCATGATTCTCTGCAAGATGTCTTTGAAGGTGCATGGCGGCAGATGGGGCGTGAGACCTCGAAGGATGGAAAAAATAATGCGTATGATGTCACCTATTGTCATTGTGCCAAAGACAGAGGGCACCTGTTGCTGGCGAGGCAGGGCTCCAGTGGAGGTTTTGCTGTGTGGGCGCGTACCTGCGGTGCTAGGAGGTACGCCTGATGCGTTGAGCTCTCCTGAAGCGGATGCGGGGTCACGAGGAGGCCATTGGTTGTCCATAAGGGTGGATTTCGGAGCAGGGCGAGACTTCTTGCTTTTACCCTTGGGAGGTGAGTCCTTGGGGTTTAACGCAGAAGGCACCGTGTCTTGTGTTGTTTGAAGGTCAGCGGTGGATGATTCAAGAGGAGGCCAGGGGCCTTGAGGGATCTCTGCCTCATTTGTTGACGGCGCAATTTTCGGGCCATGGACGAATCTCTTGGTTCTTGCAAGAGCCGTCAGCCGCGCTTTACAATTGACGTAGCTTGCTGGATGATCACCGCCGCAGTTGGCGCACTTGAATGGTGCTTCTCCCTTGCAGTCTTTTGTGGAATGCGGCTGGGCGCATTTCTTGCATTTTGCGGCACCTTCGCAATATTTGGCGACATGACCAAGTGCTTGGCAGTTGTAGCATCTCGTTGGAGCTTCAATAAACTCTGTTACGTCAGGTTTTTTAAATCCTAGATTTACTCGGGATGGGCGGTCTGTATTTGGCCGAAAGGTCAGAACTACACGGTCTGTTGGTTGCGCAGCTTCTCCGGACTTTCCTTGACGTCGATATAAGCGGCGGGCTGCAAAAACTCCGTCTTGTTGCAGAAATGATGTTATGTCGGCATCGGTATGCCAAAGGGGTACACCCTTGACTAGACCACCATTCTGTAGGTAAGTCCTCGGCACTGTAGCTTTGACAGGAACCCCACCGAGAAGGCGAAGTTTCAGGAGTCGGTCTACTGTGGTGGTTTCAGCAACTTCCACCATAAGGCCACCTCTATTTGTGAAGCGATGTCGCAAAATGGCAGCAGCTGCGGCTTCGTTCACCTCGGTACTCAAGGTCAGTGGGTTTTGTCGCAGCAAACGGTGCTCCTCATTGACCGGTGTAATGAGTACAGGGATACCTGTCGTTCTTTGTCGGCGATGTGAGGCAAGAACGAAGCCCTCTAGGTCACCTTCAATTAAGTCTTCCTCCATTAAGTCACCCGGTGGTGCTTGCAGTTTGGCAGGAGTCGCCAGCAAGTCCGCAGGCTCACCGTCCTCGTCGTTGCGGCGTTTTCTAAGGGTCGAGTGTCCAGTCTGAGTGTCTTGAGTTGCATTGTATGTGTGGTCCCTCCTAGCAGGAGTCTGCTGGGAGCACGAAGGAAGATTGGTCGCTGATTCCAGTACGATTGAACCGGGCTGGGAGGTCATGCCATGTGCCGGGTTACTTGAAGTAACCCGTGCTGCTGTAAGCTGCAGCCGGTGGTTCGTAGTTGCGACTGATGACTAAAATAAGCGAAAATGCCCAGAGCAAGGAAAAGTGCGTCCGATCAGTTCGGTGCACCCGCTCCGACCTTTGACCATCAAATATATAATACTTCTTCTTCCTCCACCTCCTCTCTTCATAGTCCATTCGAGCATTCCACGATTGCACGATAAGATGCTTTTTAGAATTTTTTTAAAGAACATAGCCTAAGAAGGAATACATATATAAAAATAAAACATAGATGAGTAAAAAGAATATAAAAAATGTACTACATGAACGAAAACTAAAAATTGAAAAAAGATCTGCAAGTGCAAAAGCAAATCCCATAAATTTCCACTTTCGAGTCACAGACATCAGTATCTCGTGGGCCCAAAACCGCAACACACCGTGGATATTGTTTTTCTTTGCTGTGCAGCGTGATGTCTCCATTGGCTTAATCTGATGTTTGCACAATTTGTTTATGGCAGACATCAGTGCTGTGGTGGAAACACTGCGTTTGACGGTCTTTGAGTGGCCAGGGTCATAGGGAAGAAACTTCTTGCGTGAATGGGGTTCGTGCCTCCAGCATACGTGATCGTTTCTGAACTCCAGCGCCAGGTCAAGGAACTTCATTTAGTTCCCTTCCAGCTGTTCATGCGTAAAAATCAGTTCCGGACAGCTCTATTGAGATACTTCCAAGATCGTGTCGATCGAAACAGGCAGTTTTGTCGTCTCCAACATGCGCGGTGCACAATACCAAAAATCATCAACGTACCTGAAGATTGCCTTAGTAGGAAAAGACTCAAACGCATGTCATCACGAAGCAAAGACAAAACTGAGGCCGACAAAGCTCAAAACAAAATATTGGTCATTCCATACATTCATCGGATCACTGACAAATCAAAAAAAAAAAAAAAATTGCAAGACGCCAAAACATTGACGTGGTATGCTCTGCCCCGGACAAAGCCTACTCTATGTGCCGCCGAGTAAATAACATCAATAACCAGAAGAAGGCACGCAAAATTGCTCACAGGACACGATTTGCCCAGTGTGAAACAGCTGTTGTTTATAGCATTCCTTTATCTAGCGGAAAGTGTTACGTCGGCCAAATGGGCCGGTGTATGAATGACAGAACAAAACATTGACCGCATCTCCACGTGGTGAATGATGTTGCTTGGGGCGAAGCTCTGGTGGTGCTTGTCTGCGTAGACGCCGAGCCGCAGCATGCCGAGCCTTTTCATTCATGTCAGTAGGAGAATGTGTGGTTTTCTTCTTTTTCTTTTTTTAAGCAGACAGATGGGATGGCATCTCAGAACCCCCTACTCTTTTTTTCTTCTTTTTCTTTGAGCCTTTTCATTCATGTCAGTAGGAGAATGTGTGGTTTTCTTCTTTTTCTTTTTTTAAGCAGACAGATGGGATGGCGTCTGAAACCCCCTACTCTTTTTTTTATTCTTCTTCTTTGAGCCTTTTCATTCATGTCAGTAGGAGAATGTGTGGTTTTCTTCTTTTTCTTTTTTTAAGCAGACAGATGGGATGCCATCTCAGAACCCCCTACTCTTTTTTTTCTTCTTTTTCTTTTTTCATAATTTTTTTTCACCTTTTTTTTTCAATTTTTTTTTTGCCCTACACGAGCACGTGATCATGTGCTCACGTGCTCGTGAGCACGTGATCTCACGAGCAGAAGCACGAGCACCCGACGCCGGCCTACGGCGGACGGACATACGGACATGGCTAGCCCCTAAGGAGCTTCACCCCTAATAACATGCAGCGGACGTGAAGTGCACATGGGCAGGCCACCTGTCAGCCCACTGTAGAACATGTGAGTGTAAACCAGCCTTTACCAGCGTGAGCGTTCTTGAAAAAACAAAAATCCACACGCGCGAGAGAAGCTCGAGGCACTAACCATCGGAGAGAGTGGAGAGGAATGTGTCAGCAGTCCGTCCATCACGCTGCACATCACAGAAAAACAGTATCTACGGTGTGTTGCGGCTTTGGGACAGTGACTCGTGAGGACAGTCATAGGAATAGGTTCTCAAGACATCCAGGGGATACTGATGTCAGTCACTCGAAAGTGGAAATATATGGGATTTGCTTGGGCATTTGCAGATCTTCTTTCAATTTTTTTTTTAATTTTGGTTCATGTAATATATTTTTCTTATTCTTTTTTCTTTCGTCTCTGATTTATTTTTATATATGCACTCCTTATTATATGCTTTGTTCTTAAAAAAAAAAAATTCTAAAAAGTGCACCTTATCTCGCAAATAGTGGAATGCTCGAAGAGACTATCAGGAAGAGAAGGTGGGGGAAGAGGAAGTAGTATATTGTTGATAGTCAGCTCATTGTATGTCGTGTCCTGTCCGTGTGTAAGTGTTTAAAGTTCAAGCTGATTCCTCATAGACATGTACCAACTAGCTCAACTCAAACCGGTAATACAGGTGAGGAACGCGAAAAGGCAGAGCATGCTCACTTGATACAAATCTCCGGCGGAGGCGTCCGCCATTAAAGTGCAAACGCTCCCCATGGTTTGAGTTGGACCCTCATACAATCTAGGCTCTTTACGAACAGTAGACGACATAGGCGACGCCGCCGGCATGCCCCTTTAAGGCCTGTTCACACATGCAGCGGAGCGCTACAAGCATAGCGCTAACCTCGCGCTAAGCGCGTGCTGACCGGAGCGTTCACCAGCTTTGAACCGCACCGCCAAAACTGTTGCTCGTGGCAGGCGATAAGTAGCTGACGGCACGTGAGGAGCGCTACATCAGCGCTTCGCTCCATGTGAGAACCGGCCTTTACTATTGTAAGCCTGCCGAAGCCATGTTCACGCGCACTCTGCTCGTGATTGCACGCACGGGGCACCAGTCGGGCGCCATTATGCTCGCAATTGTCTATGCACTTTTTTTTGCAAGGGCGCTGCCATCTTGAATGTCGTCACTTCTGGTATGCGGTAAAACATCATTTTGATTTCTCCACGCCGCTGGAAGGTGTTTACGAAAAGGGCGTGATTGTCACAGATTGTTGTTTTGCCTCACCTATATTTTCTCGCATATTCCAAGTTGAAATGTCTTATTACTTTTTTCTCCCGCATACCCGATCGGAACCCACGTGACTAAAAACGAGGGGAAACAGAAAACGTCTACAGACCTTTCTAATGTTTACAAAATCACAGTACAGCGTGCGATCTTCACAGCCCAGCACATGCGTGTTCGTCGCTTCGGAAATTGAGCAAAGCACGCGCCATACGCACGAACACTCAAAGTGGCACCGGCCACACGCTCTTTTTTGGAAAGGTCTATAGACCTTTCTAATGTTTACAAAATCACAGTCCAGCGTGCGATCTTCACAGCCCAGCACGTGCGTGTTCGTCGCTTCGGAAAGCGAGCAAAGCACGCGCCATGCGCACGAACGCTCAAAATGGCACCGGCCACAAGCTCGTTTTGGAAAGGTCTATACTTGTGGAAAACTTTCTGTGGCGTTCCAGAAGAAGCGAAGAGTGCACGTGCACAGCTTTGATGGGGCTCAAGACGCGCAAGTGCACGTGTGCTATAGCTTTGGCTGCATAACCACAGAACGTTGCCCGCGAGTGTAGATCCATACTCTATTTCACCTTGTGATGTACCGCAGGGAAGGCTACAAGCGCGAGCTCCTTGCTCAAGGGCACGTCTTGGCGACGCAAGCTCTCGTGCACTAAGGGCTGCTGCCAACGCTATGAGCTCGCGCTTCTAGCCTTCACTGCGGTACAACATAAGGTGAAACGGAGTATAGCACAGATACCACGAGAGGTGGCTAAGAATCGGTATTTTTGATAGCAAGCACGAAAGAATTGTGAATCGACATTTTAAATCGTTCTGCGGTTTATTATTTACCCCTCCCTTGTTACTCTCGAACCTGAGAAGAATCGGTTCGTTCTTCTCGAACGAACCAATCACTCGTCGTCTTTTTTTTTTTTTTTTTAGTATCAGACAGAACGGGTGGACAACGTAGAGAAGGAAGAAAGAAGGCACGCGAAGCATCGTCATCACTCACTGCCTTCACTCCCAGTCAAGCAGCCTTAACCGAACGTCGGCGACACCCAAGATGTCAGCAGTAGGCGACGCAAGCAGCTCGGGGGAGAGTCCACCTCAATCGTAAGACGCATCGCTCCTCCATCTGCGACCTTGCTGGGTTTCCCTCGCTGCTAAACTCTACTTCGCATTACGTCCAACGACAGCAGCCAACGCTGTAATTCGATGGCGACAATCAAGCTCCACCAAAAATGGATCGTCACGGCGCTCCTCATCTTCGTGCGTTGTCTATCACCGCCTAAACCAGTCATGCACTATGAATGAGCCTCGACACCGCGGTTTTAATGCGAAAGCTTTAACTGCCCCATGGAACGAAGCCGGCGTTATCTGATGTCTGTAGCAGTGAAAAACGGCACCTGAATATCCATTCGCTGAGCGAAACGGCACGTAAATTCCCATTGGCTGAGCGAAACGGCACGTAAATTCACATTAACTGCAAAGTGGTCACGCCTAAAAAAAAACACAAAGAAAAGCACAGCAACGCAGATGCATCGTCACGAAAGCCGTGGAGCCGGCGGGGGTGCCGCGCCGGCGCAGTGAGGGACCCTGACGTTACCGCCGGAGCGCCGTGTGAAAAAGGAAGACGTGGCGCGCTGCTTGTAGGAACGCGCTGCGTGTAGGAATGCTTTCGCATTCCTACATGTAGGCCCTCTTAAGTCTTTTCGTTTCATTTTTGCTTTGTGCGTGATTGGTGTAGCCCGCTATATAAACCCCGCAAAGACGACAAGCGACGTGAAGATGCATATTTGGCGCTGCTTGGTTGCCTTCATCAGACCATAGCATTGGCTTCGGTCGTACTTAAAGTGAAATGGAGTAGCCTCGGAGTGTGACGCGAGAAACTGGATCAAAACCGCGTAGTCATTTATTGACTGTCATCGTCGCCCGCCGCAACCCGCACGACCCTCGCGCATGCTTCTACGCCGGCCTCTTGTCCACCGCAGAGTACCGCTCCCCTGGCCGACGGCACATGGCCGCCTCGCGGTGGAGATGGCCACTGCTGGTTTAACGTGCGGAGAACCTGGTCGACCGCTTTGCGCTGCCGGCGTTCCCACTACCTACAGTATTACGCAACGTACTTGGGTATTACTTACGCGCTTGCATCAGTTGAAGACCGGCCGACTTCTTGCCAACATCAAAAGTTTTTACTTTAAGAAATCAGGAGCGTCTGTACAGTCACCGACACCTTAAGAAACGCAGGACGTCGTTTGTTATGTTTATGCCGCTTGCTTCTTGATGCCTTCTTCGGCGTCCATATAGGCCAATAGAGCAAGCCCGTTGGCTGTGGAGAGGCAATAGGTTGTATTACTCACTGGCGTCAATAGCGGAGTCCGTGGGTCTGAGCACCAGCTGACGGCGAACTTCCACATTCCTTTGTAACGCGCACTGACCACCATTAAGATTGCCGGTCTTAGCAGAATATACGTGTGCGCTTGTTCTGAGCATGCGCTGTGAACAGCGCATTCAAATATGGCGTTCGTTGAATATCTTCTATATAAATAGAATGCTCGGGGTTCGCCTCACTTTTTTTTAGCTGTCAGTGACGGCAGTTTTTTACAGACTACCACAAACCACTTGGGATAGCCAATCGTTGCGAGCTACGCAGGGAACTCGGCGTATGACGGGGCTCAAAATATGTTTAGACCTTAGAAACAGCCGGCGCTGTGGTACCCTACTTTATATGGACGAGCGGGGTGGGGAAAGCTGCAGTTTAAATTCGTCTGTTGCAGCCGCTGCCATGCCACCTCCAGGGTTGTGACGACCAGCTTTTTGTTCTTTTATTTCAACTTCACATTGAGGTGTTAACTAAGTAGTTAAAGACGCGTTACTGACACGGCTATGAAAATGAAGGAAATTTAGTTTGATGGTTTTTCTAAGTCTGCCATTGTAAAGGTGTTTGATTATATTCCAAGAAAGCAGAATTAGCATAACTTTATAAATGTGAAATTTATATGTGGTTGTAGCTTGTTCGATGTTCAGGACTGAAAAGATGGCGCGGCCGACATTAGGTAAGCAAAACTTTTTGTTTGATTGCTCGTTTTGTCGGGCTCGTGTCGTCGAGTAACTTTGTCGTCTTCGTCGGTGCCGACGCTGGACAAATAAACCGCCACAGAACTCCACCCCCCTCCACCCCCTCCCTGGAGTTGTCGCCTGCAGGTACGCAGGCTGGATGGAATGGAGCAATAGACCAACCTCACTACCCAGTTTGACTATGCCGCCACTGCCACAATGCATCGAGGGAACTTTAGTCTTTCTGTACGTGCGACAACCTCGCTGGAGCTCTGCGCGTATGAACACGAGACGACACGATCCCTCTCGTGCACCGCCCTGGCACTGTCGTCTGCCTTCTGTGTACTGAAGTTATGACGGGGTCAGGCATGCTCCGAACGTTTGGTAAGATTGGTCTATTAGGGGTTGTGGACTCAAAAAGTGGCAGTTGGCCAGTGCGGCGGAATGACGTGGCTGAGCGCGGTAAAGGCTGAAGCAAGCGCGCCGGAGCCGTGCGAGTATGCTGGCGCTGAGGTCAGGCAGTGAAGCACCGGACAGTGGGAACATCGATCGTGCCGTGCTGCGGATCCGGTATGATGACGGCTCGTGGCGTGCAGTCTCGGGTCCGAAGGGAGATGGTGGTCAGCTGCGGGGCCGATGCTATATCACCCCCGAGCTGTGGGTCCGAGCAGAAGGCGGATGCCTGACGTATCAGTGATGAGAAGGCCCTGGTCAACCAGCAACATGCATTGTTAAGGAGTGCGGTGCGCCGTGACCTGCCGTGTCTCAGCGTGGCATGGTGCGGCTCGCCCACGTACATTGTGCCAGCTCACGACCATGCCAGGCCAGCACCACGCCACGCAGGTGGACACGGCCGCCAGGGAAACATCAGGGACTGCGGCAAAGATGGGGATGCCAACGAATGTTTAGTTGCAGAGCAGAGCAGGGCAGAGGCGGTAGTGCAGGTTTCGAATGCGGCGGCCGTGGAAGATGTGCGTCCTGCATATTCATCCGAAGGGCCGAGCCGTTGCAGTGTCCCGGGCCGCGGAAAACTTTGGCCTGGATGGCAGGTGCTCGGAGTCGACCACCATCCCGTTCGGGTCACCAATTTGTAGCGCGTTGGATGTTGAGGACTGAAGTGATGGTACGACCAACTCCGAGCTTAGGCAAAAATGTTCTGTTCATTTGGTCGTGCCCTCGGGCTCGTGACGACGATTAACTTCGTTGCCTCTTTCGGCGCCGACCCTGGACGGATGAACCACCACAATGTTTACAATTTTGAGCTGTGTTTGAAGTAACGAGGTAAACAAAGTTTAGTTTTTGTATGACGCTTAATAATATCTTGATTAGAAGTTTTGTTTCAACATTCCCGCAATGAAATTATTTACAGGGCGACACATTAGTGTACATTACTATTGACTCTCAAACATAGACAAATAAAACCAGCGACCTTAAAACCGCCTCAAAAGTACAGCCTTAACCGCTTTCAGAAACGGACTATTGGGGGGTTTAAGTTCCATATCCGTGAGTTTGTTGGCGAGTTTGCCCCCTGCTGTAATTGGTCAGCGCCAAGCCTCATGCGACTGCAAATGCTATCAAGATTGTGACGATCTGCGTCACAGGGATGTGGCCGGTCTATTTACGACTTTCCCGAGCGTTCACTATCACGTCAGGCGTGGTACTGACCAGTTGCAGCGGGCGGCAAACCCGCTGCGACCAACCAACACCTACCTGGACCAACTCCCCGAAGTCAAACTTAGCCCCCCTCGGCTCTATAAGTTAACCAAAATTTAAATCTGCCTGATAGCAGCCGTGGGGCGGTTGTCATTCAGTTCTAAACAGTTACAAACAGCTGCGTTGAAAAGCGAAAACGCCAAATATCTGCACATTTTGTTACAGCTGTAAAGAAAAAAGACATTTTACGAGAAACGTTTTATAGGGCCACCTCGGTGGTGTTGTGGCACCCACCTAAAAAAAGCATACGCGATTGCCTTTCTTGGACACGGTCCGGCCCACCGTTAAAATACCGACATTCGATTCACAACAAACCAATAAATCTCCGTCGTGCCGAGATTTTGAATTCCCCTGTAATTTTGCATAAGACACCTCAAACTCACCCTACTTCCCTCTCTCCCCTAGACACAAACACTCGCTTTTTCACAAGTGGCACTAGTTTGGCTTCTTTGAGACTTGGATATTCATACAACACTTTTGTTCGGGAAGAAGTCAATTTCGCTTCCCCTACAGCCTGCTCCCTCATAACTTAAACTACTAGAGAATCGCGCCGTTTTATTTGTTAAAAAGCACCGAAAAGAACGCTGGGGAGTTTGAAAAAAGAAAAACTTGAAAATTCCACGGGTTGTAAATATTGCCGCTACGCTACCTGCCCATTGCGATCACATGCATCATCTCAAATGGCAGATTAAGAAAAAAAGAGTCACGCTACAGCCCCACGTGACAACTAGTTGCGCCAGCTGCACTTCATTGAGTGTGTCCACTGAGATATGGGCACAATGATCCGCAGTTCTCTGCCCTGACGTTGGTGTATTCACTGTGCTCTGCCGTGACGTCGGTGTTTTCGCTGTGTTCTGCCGAGACGTTGGTGTATTCATTGGAATCTGGACGTCCTCTAAAGTATCTGGTACCCCTTTCATTATTTGAATTGAAAGTACACCACCAATTGTTTTTCTCTTTAAGTATTGTGTCGAGCACGCGACCAGCATGTCTAAAGTGGCAGTAATGCGACAAAAAGAACTCTTTATTCACCGACAAATCAAAAGCTGTTTTTTTGTTTTTTTTGGCAACACGAGCGTTCGAGTACAACTTGTCCGCTGCGTGCTCGTTCATTTCCAGTGGGAATCGAAGTGTATACTGTAGCGGGAAAACAAAAAGATAAGACTAGTTTTGGAACGTGACATTGTAGTTGGAAGCCCGTCGTGTAAGTATGTTTTTTTACAACAAACGATCATACTAGACGTTTCTGCTGCGAAGAGACGATGAGAAGCTGGTTTCATTGAATTCCTGTAGAGTTCGGCACCATTGAACGAAGACGTACGGACTCCAGAACAGTCTTCCTACAGTGTAATATGGTCTTTCTTTTTTGACCGAATTATCAGTGATTCATTCCGGCGGCTAGTCATCCCCAATCCTGCCCACGTTATCCTACTGAATCGTGGTGAGACTACATAAATTTGCAACCTTTGCCGTGATCTTCCTCCGTTAGGCAACTTGAGAAGTATGAAGCCACGACGTTTGTGAGAATTTTCTTTCCCTTATTTTACTTTTCCTGCCCTGGTGTTACGCTCAGCTCGTATCAAGTATGCTACTCATTATAACTGAATGTTTACATTTCTGGCTGATGTCACGTAAAACAATTTGTACCAACCGAAAGCAAGAGTGATGTCGAGCTGCTTTTGATTATGCATTAGTAGAACTAAAAACTCAATATTTAAAGACGTGGACAATCACAAGTAGACGTAGATACACATATTTGTGTCCACGTATTTGTCAAGTTGTCCTCGCTGCTTTATGTTCAGCCTGAAGTACCATGCCGAAGGGCACCATGTTTTATGTTTTGTTTTTTTAGTTCACAGGACCTGCTTTAACCAATTATTCAGAAGAAGAGTTCTAAACCGTTTTCATATCACTGAATGTTCAAGAAAAAAAATACGCGGCCAGCAAAAGACGGCATTTATTGCTTGTTGATAGGTTCCTCACTGCTCTTTTTTGGTCTAAACTCCGATTCGACATGCCGCGTGATAATTAGCTGCTCCTTCATAAGATATTAACATCTCAGCACAACTGCGTGAAAGGGCTACTGTTTGTGCCCTGCAGTTACAAAGTCCAACGCCTTAGGTTACCCCAAGAAAAGTCTCGGAATGTGAACGGGTCACAAAGAAAAAGCTGGCAGTGGTTAAATGAACTACCCCTCTCTCTCATTTTTACGTTTACTTTATTAGGACTTCATTGGAATTTCTTTGTGACGCATAGAAATCCCAAGTGCCTATTCGCTGCAACAGTCTACCGTGTTTTATACTTAACTACTCATGAGGAACTACTATCCGCGAGCTAAACTAAGTCGACTGTTCATTACTAAAAGACAATCATACCGCTTGTTTCCGTAAAGAAATAGTTCATTACTTTGCACTTGGGGGGGGGGGGGGGGGGGATGCGTGTTGAATTAAAAAAAAAATGTAGTCTCATAAATGCTGGTTCTTTAGAGGCCAGCGCGAGTGAACAAAATACGACTATCTCCTCTCTCCCTCTCTCTACACGATTGTTTACCCGCCGGATTTTAAAAGAGTGAGCATGAACAATGTCACATCATAAAATTTGTATTTTTATGTCATAGCTGTTTTCCGGTCTTCGTCCTTCTTATAGCTCTTCCCGTAGTACGCGTTAGTTTGATATCCGCGCGCTGGGTAAGGAGGTAGGTCTATAAGCACAAGTGTTTAGATGCAAGGTCGGTAAAGGGAATACAGTCATGTCTTGTAAATGTGCACCCGGCTAATATAGATACCCGCTATATCAAAAGAAAAAGCTTTCGGGGGACGAACTGTATAAATACACGCGCCTTTGTCACGTTATTACGAATAACTCACATTACGGAGGATTTGTTTAGGGGACAACGATATTAGGCAAGAATGTTTCTCGCTTTACGCAAGCTTACTGCAACTAGAGGGACCCAACTTCCAACTATACTCGCACGCAACGTCACTGACCAAAACGGGTCTTTGTCGTCGCGAAATTTCAAGGATAAAAACGGACGTTTTCTTTCCGTCTCCCCTGCGCAAAACTTGTTGGCGAACTTGCGGGAATCGCATTGTTGGCGTTATCAAGAACTGGGTCCCCAGGATCTCGCCATGAAGCTTTGCCATCCCCGGGATGACGATATTTAAATGTGGATTATACACGAGCGCTGCGTGAGCATTCTATATACTTTCGTGAAAAGTAATGTCTCGCCCTTCATTGGGGTTGATGACTCGCGCCCAATCACTGCGAGGACGGAAATAGCCGAACCTTAAAACTGTCTGGAACTGGAGCGCGTATCCCGTGCTTTGCCAACCCCAGCGCGTGGCTGTGATAAACATTGACGGCCTCTTAATTCCCTCGAACTTCCGCGACCGCTTGTTCTGGCTGCGCGTTGTAGAAATGAACGCTGGTCGTTTTTCTGGATTTTTTTTTCTTCTGCGAATACCATTGAGCGGAGAAAAAAATGCTAACGCGTGTTTCATTGGTGTCGAACCTCAATGAATAATTCTAAGCGGCATTTACCGAAAGTACAAAGATTGTTACAACGCCCCTTTTACGAGACACGAGTGCGTATAAGTTGGAGCCATTTGGTTTCATCAACACCGTAATCGCCTTCTCCACCTTTCGCAGAGGAATATCAGGGACCGACCGCCCTCCGAGTCCATTGGGGTCTGAGCAGGGTTTCGTGATTTCGAAGGCCCAGCTGATTATGATTGCAGCAACCATGGTCTTGATCGTTGTGACCGCCATCATCCTGGTTATATTCCTATCGCGAAACGCCCGCGAGGGAGCAATAAAGCCTGCGGTAAGAATCTCGTTTCCCACTGAACTATACGTTGCGTTTGATTTTATTTCAAACAGACACTTCTTTTATTGAGGGTGATATTTAGGCGGGTTCTCTCTTTAATATGTATTTGTCAGGCTTTGAGGACATTATACGAGAGAATAATCGTCACGGTAAGTTGACCAGTTCACTAGAATCTGTTAATTAACATTTTATTAATTGGTTTTATTGGTCATGTTGGAATTGCAGTATTGATTAGAGTTCAGACCAATCTAAGAAATTTGTGAAAAGGGTACTTCTTTTTTACATACTAATCGATCAAGTTTTGTGGGGTTTTTGTTCGTCCGATTTGAAATTGCGTTTAAAAAGAGCGCTGAGAGCCCTGCCCACAATGACGCTTGGAAGAGTGAAGTCCTCTTTTTCTAATCATGTCGTCACTATCTCGGTAGCGCGTCCTTGGTGAGTGCGCCGACGACACCAGTGACTACGTGAACTAAAATACTACGTCCCTCTTACAAGCGTCACTGTAGACATTGTTTGATAGGTTTTTTTTTTTTTTTTTTGGCTCGCAATGTTAAATCGAGCGAAAAAAACGCAAACATTTATCGCCTAATATCTAAAAAAGGAAAAAAAAGCATCCCGTTTTCGCGTGCTTCTTTTAAAAATTGATCTGGCCTCTACAGGAAGTGCCGTCAATACTGCAATTTTAACACCAATAAATAAAAAGTTAATTAAGAAATTCTCGTTCATTAGTTAATTTACCGTGGCGATCGTTCCCTCGTCCAATGCCCTCAGAGCTCGATGAATGGTGAATGCATAACTGGTACAGAGCGCGACACTGTTAGCGCGAACAAACGATCGCCGGTTTTTCTACTTTTTCTCTTTGAAACCAAGGGATGTCGTCCAAATTATTATTGCTACGGAAAGAGCTCATTTAGTTCTATAATGTAAGCGATAAAATTTCGTGCTCGCTAATTCTTTTTAGAAGTAAAATGCGAAAATGCGCCGATGTCGTGTTCGCGCTAAAAGTGTCGCGATGTGTACCATTCTCACACCCTATTTTGAAACATATGTAATAGTAACCTGTTGAATTAAAATCGAGCCCGTACACTAAACTCACTAAAACCTTGATTCGCGGTCGCAGTGCAGATATTTCATGCAAAAGCTAGTCTGCAGTCACTTTCTGAGGCCTTGTACGAGTGCCCCGTCACACTGGTAACGAAAAAAACCGTGTGAAGTCATGTTCGAAGTCATGCATGAAACAAACATGCTCCCAACATGATTTATTTATTTGAATTGGCCTTCAAGACACCCTCAGGGAGGGTATCACAGATGGTTTTAACACTCGTGTTTGTAAAATTAATAAAGAAAACAAGATCAATAGGAATAAAATGACACAAGAAAGTATGCATGGTTAAACTTAAATCAATCGAGAACAAAACATTGTGAAGGCACTTTCGTTTCCTTTCCCTTCCCAGTTTTTTTTCAACTATGAGGCAGCGGTGAGCATGACTTCGCTCTATTTCTCTTTGAAATGAAGAGGATAAGATATGGAAACGATGATGTTTTGAAACGAGGCCTGTCCGCAGATTCATGTGTCGTCGTATGTCTTCTGCCGCGAACACGGAAGGGCCCTTTGCTACACGGTGGGACCAAGGGACCGCGGCAACGCCGTCTGCTGCGATGATTGGTCAGCGCCGCGCCGCCAACCAATCGCAGCAGACGGTGTTGTCCCGCTATTGGCCCTCCCCTCCCCCCCCCTCTACATTCACAACGCTTTCTCTCTCTCTCTCTCCCACTCGGACTCGTCGTGTAGCATGGGGCCCCTGGGGCGGTTTGCTCATCTCGCGACCGCGGCCGCGGTTGCGGCCAAGAGGGCTATTTATGTCACGTGGCGTGCTCCATGGGGACGTGAAAGCACCTAGCGTCCCTACCTAATGGCAGCGGAATCCGTGACGCTTCGAGTACAGAAGTTTAATTTCGCTCGCAGAAACTGACCATAGAGGCTTTCAACTGGAGTCCAATGAACCCCCCCCCCCCCCCCCTTTATACTTTAGAAGCGGCAGAAAAAGTTACGGCCAGCGAAGGTAAATGTGAACCGAAATAAAAGAGAAGCCACGCGAGATAAAAGTGGTGGCAGTGTATTTACATATCTGCGCCAGCGAAGCGGCTCAAGCCGTCTGCTGTAGTCGAGAGGTAAGAGAGCTGGGACTTGTCGTCGCGGCGCGAAAGTTGCGACATTGGTGCGTCACGTAACGTATATTTGCCGTTAAATTTAGCGGGAAACTGACTGGTTGTATAATTTACGTCACCTCAATTTTGCCCGCTGAATTTAACGGGGAAACTGGGTTGGTGTCTGGGTCATAAGACGTGAAGTTTCCCACTAAATTTAGCGGGGAAACCGAATTGACGTTTTGGTCATACAATACGTGAATTTCTCGCTAAATTTAGCGAAAAAACTGGATTGGCTTATAGGTCACGTGCCGTCAATTTTCTCAAGGTGTATAGGTCATGTGACGTCAGGTGACATCACGTGACATTACTTTCCCCGCTAAATTTAGCGGAAAATGCACAAACGCACGGACGGACAGACAATGTTTTGGGATTGGGGGTTGCGTTAAGAAAAGTATTTCATGCTTTAAAACACCCGAGTTTCTACGTTTCTGCGGAACAGGCAAAGAAGCGATCGATGCAGACAATGGAAGGGCACCAGTGATTGACGAACCTAAGATCATGCCCATTAGAACTGAAAAAATGTAATGGACGCATTGACACTGACGAGTGAAACGGCATGCCTATACTTCATTTAGGCTAAATTCCAGACGCAGCCCTGGCTGCGTACTAGGGGGACCAATCAAGCAACGTTAAAAGCCCAAGTCACTGTCCCTTTTCGGTTTATGATTGGTTCAGCAATGATAGAACAGGTATGACGAACACCAGGATGGTGCCCTTTTGACGCAGTCAGATTGGTCCCATCAGCTCGCAGTGTCGGCCCCGTCTGTGCTTAAGGTGAGATCAAGCACAAGGAGTTTCCGCGAAAAGTGAACCGTGTTTTTCGGCGCGGGTAAATAAACTATGCATCGCAGAAAGTTGAAATTCCGTGTGGATGTGACGCTGGTGGTTGGGATAGAACGCGAAAGTTTGGGAGCATGACGTTACCTCGATCGAAGTATAATTGAGAAAAATTGAATTTCTCCATGAGCCGACGTCTACCTAAGCCTAATAACACTGTGGGAACACGTAGCATCTATTTCAGCGGGAACAAAAAAGACTTCTTAGCATGAAAGAAGGTATTCTTTTCTTTCTTGTCGTCAAGTTTTGTATCACTGAAATAGATACTACAGGCGCCCACAGTGTTATTTCTTGTTTTGACAATATTAGGCTTACCTGGACGTCGGCTCGTAGAGAAATTTAGTTTTTTTTATTATCTTGTGATCCAGGTGACGTCATGTTCTCAAACTTTCGCGTTCTCTTCCAACCGCGAGTGTCACATTCTTACGATGTTAGAGCTTTCTGCGATGAATAGTTTATTTACCCGAGCCGAAAAACACGGTTCTCGTTTTTCGGGAACTCCCCGTATAGGTATGCTGTACGCTTCGGAATAACGCCACTTCAATCATTCTGCTGCATAAAGTCATTGTTGCCAGTTTTCTCAAGTGCAATCTGAAATCTCAGGAAACAGGGTTTCCTCCTCCAGAAATGTTAAAACAGTCCGCGATAGAGCAACAAATTGACCGGATCTCCACGTGGTAAATGATGTTGATTGGGGCGAAGCTCTGATGGTGCTTGTCTGCGTAGACGCTGAGCTGCAGCATGCCGAGCCTTTCGTTCGTTTTCATCCATGTCAGAAAGAGAATGTGTGGTATGGAACGCGATTATATACGCATTTGACCGCAGCGCCCTCTCCTGTATAGACGTACAGTGGCTACATGCAACGTTTCATCCATGACATCCCCAGCTCTTGAGTTACCACCACATCTCAGAGCCCCCTATTCGTCCCGCAGTCGTGGCCGGGTGGTTAAGGCGATGGACTAGAAATACATTGGGGTCTCCCCGCACAGGTTCGAATCCTGTCGACTGCGTGAACATATTTCATCATTTTTTTATTTCCATCATTTTTTTCATTATTTTTTCCCCTTTTTTTCATTAAAATTTTTTTCATTAATTTTTTGGCCCTACATGAGCACATGAGCACGTGAGCTCACGAGCAGGAGCACGAGCACTGGACGCCAGACAGACAGACGGACGGACGGACGGACGGACGGACATGGCTAGCCCCGGCTCTGGCTAGCCCCTAAGGAGCTTCGCCCCTAAAGGCATCGCACGAGCTTTCTGACACTATGTGTTGTACGGAACGTTGTTCCTTGGAACGCCGTTCGAAGGACAACGTTCCAGGAACGCGTTCATTTTAGAAAGCATGGAGGAACGCCGCAGTTTTATATTGCATTAATGGAAATGGTACAAGAACACGTAAGGTTTTCAAGAAACGGCGAGAGGAACCGTTTCTCTTTTTTGTTTTGTATATTTATTTGTGTTTTTTTACCATATTTTTTTAGGAATTTAGGCTTCTTTTTTATTCTCGACTATTTCAACCTCAAACTTCGGAATAAGAAACTGCGCAAAAAACGAAAAAAAAAAAAAACTGAAAAGAAAAAATGTGATTGGGATTACTCGACACGTAGTTCGATGTCAACATTTTCCCTTGATCGCTTTATCTAATATACGGATTATCAAGTGCAATATTTCATTAAAATACGCAAAAGTAACGTTGATGTAACTACCCGTTCCGAATTTAGAAACGTGACGGGAACCCGTTAGTGCCGTACCACTTGAGCTTGCAACGGAAACTTGTGTCAAGATTGAGGAGGAACCAGGAACGAGATCTCGTTCCCGTTTTGGAGGAACATGCTCAACACTGCTCATAACGTAACATAAGAAATTGCTTATCGTCATCGGAGTAATCAGAACAATCTACTTAAACTTTCTACTGGCGAAGTTTAGCAGCGGACCCCGCGTGTGCTTCGTGACCTTACGTCGTGACCAGTTCGATTTTTGGGGGAATATTTATCCGCTAGATTTAGCGGGGAATCGCAGTGTCGTTATATTGTTACGTCGCGATGGCAGGTGACGACGTCGCGTCACACGACATAACAATTTTCCCCGCTAAATCTTGCTGAGAAAATGCTCCGCTAAATTTGGCGGCAGCGGATCTGGACTAAGTATAGCGGCAAAATAAATCCGAAAGATTTTTGCGTGAATTCAGTGTCTCGTGACGTCATAACGTCAGCTGATGTCATGAAGTCGCATGACGTCACAGTGTCGCGTGAACCCCGTCCGCTACGTTCAGCGGCACGTAGGTTGGCCGAAATTTAAACACGGCAGTGTAACTGTCGAGAGCCGAGTGTACAGCTTCTTGGTTTTCGCCGCAGTTCATTTGTAGGACATGACAAAACAAAACCGCGAGCATTTTTTTAAACACAAAATGTGTTTGTTCGTCTAATTCCACGAGAAAATCGTAACAAAGAAGCTTCACGATAAAGCTGTCACGTCAATTTCCCCGCTAAGTTTAGCGGAGAGATTGCTTGTACGTGACAGTTTCCCCGCAAAACTTTTGCGCGGATGATGACGTCGGTTGACCGCGCCATGTGACCACGTACCGCAACCAAGTCACGTGACGTCAGGGGACCTCAAGCCGCCGCGTGACGTCAATTTTCCCAGTAAATTTAGCGGAGAAAATGACACGTCACGTGATCACGTCTGGTTACCTCGGGTCACGCGACGTCCTCCACGAGGTAGTAGTTCGCGCTCAGCACGTCCTGTGGTCCCCATTTTTTTAATCCAAATTAAGCTTTGTTTTTACTTTTTCTTAGTTTACCCTCACAACTTTTATTGTTTGAATGTTTCCACGCACACTCTAATGAAGATGTTCGCTCCACCCTTTCTGTCGTTGTCGCCAGGTGACGCCTCAGGGTCCAAATGGGAAGGTCCCCACGGTGCAGGTGAGACTGAAGCTCTCTGCTTCCGCTGCAATATTACATTTAGGAAAAAACGAAAACCGGGGCTACGTAGTAATAGCATAAAGTAATCGTAAGATTGCTTCATGATACGGCGTGTGATCGGTGCTTCTATTTTTGTGGCATACTGTGCTGGCTCGGTAGAACGTCCTTGTATAATGGTATAAACGAACAGAGAACGAGGCAGGTGAGGGGACAACAGCGCGGGGGGCTTTTGAGCACCGAGCTCTGGTCGAAATGATTAGCGGTGGACGCAAAGCTGGCTACCTTTGTCTATGCCCAGTACCCACCGTTCGAACGCCTACAGGGGCTGTCCTAACGAGACACTTCAGAAACCATGAGGCGACACAACTTCGTCGTATGTTGTCGTAGTTCAAGCCCGGCTGTCCGTTTCTGTGTGTACACCACCAGGAAGACGTCAGGACTTTTCTCCTCGCCTCCTGCGCCTTTCGGTGACCTCGGTGCACGTCAGACTTGACGTCACACGCCATTCGCCAAATGGTGTGCCTGTTGCCTGTCCATCTGTTCTTCCGCGGCCTCGTATCCTTCCCTTTCCCGCCTTCGCGGCTTGAACAGCAGCGGAGGCCTCGAGTGATTGACCGACAGCAAACAGCGTGTGAGGGGCTGCCCGGACCCGCGTGATGAGTATGATCAAGGCCCCCGTGAAGGATACAAGCGAACTTTGAAGAAAAGCACAACTTCTGTCGGCAAAAAAAAAAAAAAAAGGAAAGAAAAAGACGGACGGAAGTGGAGCGCCGCAAGACATATGTCGGAAGTGTGACGCCTCACGATTTCTGAAGTGCCCTGTTCGGACAGGCCTTAAGGCCGAAACCTGGCCTCCAGCGTTCGGATTCGAACAGTGGGTCGCAGCATACACTGTTGGGAATAAGGGCAGCTGGTTCTGTTGCGTTACGCAACCATCACGGCAGTCGCTCACAGCACTTCCCAAACTTGTCGAAGCAGCTGTTGTTTCTGTATGCTTGTATGCTTAAGGATAGTGCAGGCGAACGCTTGGAGCTTAACACAAAAACATGTATATGCTATTACGGTGCATTCAGCTTTAATGCGAAAGTATTAACTGTCCCGTGGAACGAAGCGGCGTTATATGAGAGTGAAGCCGGCGTTATCGTTGTCTGTAGCAGCGATAAGCGGCACCTAAATTCCCCTGAGCGAAACGGGACCCAAAATTCCATTGGCTGCGACGCGTCATGTTGCTCCATACCAACGGCGTCTTCATTTCTAAAGAGCCAACCGAACTGCTGGCTCTTTAGAAACGTTGGTATGGTTAGAAAACATGAAAAATACGAGGCCTCCGATTTTGCTTTATTTATTTTTTAACTGTCCACTTCCTCGGAATGGAGCTATAAAAAACAGTTGACATATAACTTCAGGCGAAACTACGTTCGCGAGCCCGATTTCAGATACGTAAGTTTGGAATTCGAACCTTGCGAGGCGTGTCAAATGTGCTAGTCCTTATGGTTACACAATGATGATAGTCCCTGTCAGCTTAAAGAACGCAAAGCATGGCAAGTTGCGAGCATCTGATTATTGCTCTGCAGCCAATCAGCTTGCCGCACTAACCGATCATAACCTCAAAGTAACCAATCACGGTGCAAGAAGCTCAAACATAATAACATAATAAAAGGCAACATTAGTATTGTCTTCTTAAAAAAAAATGAGACTGGGGAAAGCGGGAAAAAGGAAGACACAGCACACAGTCTCAAACACAGCTTTGTATGCGGTGCCCTTCTTTCTGTTTTCATTTACGAAAATGTCCTATGGTCGGCTATAGAAAATTCTTTGTATGGTCGGCTTTAGCTATTTGGCCCAGTTAGCTAAAGAATTTTCTATGGCTGTCTTTAGCATTTTTTATGGTCGCCTTTATGGGCCTCTTTAGCTTTGTCTATGGCCCTATCGCTGTGCAGCCATAAAGCTATTTAGCTTGTCTAATGGTTAGCAAAAGACTTCTCTATGGCTTTCTCTATGGCTCTCTTTTGCCAGCAAACTCTAAAAAAAAATTTTTTTTTCTTTAAGTTTGCTCGACTTGTTAGCGCTACATGGTAGATATACATACATCTCTGAACACACAGAATACACAGAACACAAGCAGAACACTACCCCACACAACAGCTAACAACAGCGGCAACGCGGCGCCACCGGTCATTTCTATATATGCTATGTTCGCACTACCTGTATATATGGCAGTCTAATTTTTGAATCCGACTTTGCCGGTGACCTATTATTTGCCGCAAAAACACGGAGAGGCGGAGCAAATATTACTCGTACTTAATACATTATTTGAATTGTCTCTGGGAATAGCCCCCATCTCTTAATTCAAAACCCTGAAAAAAGCAAATGTAGATCATTAGGCTAATTAACTAAAATGTATTAATTATCTTTTTAATAAGTTTGATGAATCACTTTGACAATGCATGGTGCTGAAGATTGCAATCAAGCTATTGCTTGATGGCAGTAGTTCGGCACGAGTGTAATTTATTTTCACTTTTGGGGTGGGGGGGGGGGGGGTAATAATTCATTTTAATTGTTGCACAAGTATTTCAATGGATTTTTCAAACAAGCAATATTACTGGTTTTCACGACTCGTTGCAACAGCAGAGAACATATCTTGGGTCATGGTTTGTCACCGGCATTACGAAAATTCAGTATTGCTTTAATTTTCTAACGTGGAGTGTTTTTACTAAAAAGTAAGCGCCGGTAGTGATTTTCTATAGGCGTGGAAAGAAAATTTATTGGTTCTTAGTCTTTAGACTCGGGGCCATAAATTTTTCTATAGACGCATAAAGACAATATATTGGTTTCCAGTCTTTTAAAATGGGGCCAAAAAAGTATCTATAGGCGGGTAAAGAATATTTATTGGTTCGCTGTCTTTAGCACATGGGCCCATATAATTTTCTATAGGCATCTAAAGAAATTTTATTGCTTCCCAGTGTTCAGACTCAGGGACATAAAATTTGCTATAGACGGTTAAAGAAAATGTATTGGTTCCCACTCTTTAGGCACAGGGCCATAGATTTTTCTATAGCTGGCTGTAGCTGTCTTTATGGATTTCTATGGCCGACCATAGAGGGCCATGGGGGGTGATAGCCTGCCATATAATTTTCCATAGACGACCATAGACCATTTTTGTATGGGTAGTCTCAATGTTGTTTTTTTTCTTTTAATTTGAGCATGAGTTGGCCTGTTGAGTATTTTATCATTTCGTTCCCCATTCTCTGTGCCTTTTAGCCACAGGGGACGCCCACTGCTATCCCGAAGGCCAAGCCCGAGCTGCCGATGATAACGCCAGAGTTTAACCTCCTCGAAAGCAAGATCGTCAGAGAGGCTATGATGAACCTCAGCCCGAACAAAATGAAGGAGCATCTCCGGTACGTTAACACCGTAAAGTAAACAACTGTAGAAATCGAGAAATCGTCCTTTGGAAGGGGACGACTTCTTTGGGGCGGTGTTGTACGCGTCTTAATATTTTTATAACGATTGTTGCAAGAGGGCTCTACCTTCCTTTTTTTGCGTATTATGCAGATGTTAGAGCCACTATACTCGATTTTACCTCAAGGAAGAGAAAGAAAAGTTTTTGCGCATCGTTTATACGCCGCGCGAAGTGTGTCTTGTAAGTTTCGGCTCTCGGAAGAAGGAGCCATGCTTTTGGCGTTTGAAACGCGTACGTCTTGATAAGGTAACATATATATAATCTAAAATGCAACTACGTATGTCTTAATTATCTACGTGAAGAGGGAAATTAGTAAAGCTCCGCGAGGAGTCGCAATTCTTTTTTTTTTTTCTTACCGCGGTTCCTCAGGTGAAGTCGTGTGTAGATAAGCCACGCTTAAGGCCAATTCACATACTTGCGTTCGTTTAGGACCGAGTTCTCTTATGGTCAGAGATCGCACTGGCACGCTGGCGCTACCTACGGGGTTACCATGAAACTGCATTTCGCAAACGCCAAGGTTTTTGGTGTATTTGCGAGATCAAATGTACGTACATGTATCTATAAGAAATTGTCGTTTATAACAGTGTAAAACATGTTTTTTTTTTTTTTTCAAGCTACAGCAACAAAATAAATATCGATGCGCGAAAAAAAAATATAAAGTAAAATATACGGAGACTGCGACTGTTCCACTCCTCCCCGATAGATGGCGCCAGTCTGTTCCCTCGTCATAAGAGATTTTAAGTGCGACTGGGTAATTCATCGATTAACCTTCCAATCAATAAATTAATGATTTAATTGCAACCATTATTTCTGTTAACCGGTTGACCTCGTAGGTTCGGAATCGGAAACAAATTACGGAGAAAGAGAAAGGCCTCCCTGAATAGTTGGCATTCATATACCAGCAATGCTTTAAGTTGGGCTAGTTGCTGCGCAACATTAAGAAGGTAAGACAGCGCTAAAATAGACGGACGACACAAGTTTTCATTTTATGGGGCACGTCCGTTGTCTTCTACGTTAAACCCTTGAAATGATTTGCCCTGGTTTCCTTTCCGAGTGCGGTAGAGCATCAAGTTTCAAATGAGGCTGTAGTATATTCCCCCACTAACGACATGGTAAAGGATAGTCAAATGAAAAATGTGCAGATTGGACACTTTCTTTAGATATCATATCTAAAGGTTACCGCGACTAATTAATCGATTGATTAACCAGTTAAAGAGTAGTGATTAAACGTGCCAAATTGCTTAATGGGCGCTCAGCCCTAATTTTAAGAGGTGGAGCCGTCGTAAAAGAGTGAGCCAGCCTTAGCGGCACTCCGCTCCCCGGTTTTATTTTGGGAGCAGCAATTTCGGTTCTTAGTTTAAAGAGGGTGAAATACGTGGATAGATGGATTGATGGATGCTAGCGGCTGTACCCTTTATAACGAGCGGTAACCTTGCGCCACCTATCCCAGAAAATAAAAAAAAAAAGAAACTCAGACCCTTTTGAAAAGTGGGTGCCACGTAGTAGCTGCTGTGCTCATTAATCGAGTCCGCCATTGTGTAGGCACATACTCTGAGCACCTATCGGACGCGAGGGTTACGTCAGCTTTCGGCGTGGACTCGGCTCAGCTCGCATTGGACACGAATACATGCGTCAGCGTCGGGAAGAAGCCGGATCCAATTGCACGTTTCGTGCCCAAGAAATAAACGACTACCAACGTTTCTTAATGAACATTTGAAAAGGGTTCATTTGCGAACGTTACGACTTGAAAAATGCGACTTCCTGATACTTAGATACGGTATCAAGAGGTTTGAGCGATGTTGTTTTTGCTCTGGTACGTGGACGGCTTTAACATTTCTGGAGGACGGTAAACCGTTTCTTGCCATTTGAGATCGAGCTTCAGCTTGAAGGCAACAATTATTATAGGCGCCGAGGTGGCTGAAGGGTAATTGCTTTGAGGCGTAACTAATTTAGCGTCTCTAGTTAACACAATCAAACGAATGGATTTTTCTTCTTTTGGTAGCTAGAAAGGCGTGATGTAAACTAGAGCTTACGTGAAGTGTGTTTATGTGGGTTGCCAAGGCCGACGCTAAACTTGGCTTATTGCCACTAAACAATTAGACTCAAATGCAAGAAAAAAAAATATAACACGCCGATGTCGTCGCTCTAACGTTGTCACGCAAAATTTCGTCTTACCAGGGTCAGCGAGGGGCAAACACTGATCGAATCGATATAGAAGCATCTGTTTTGGATTTTTGAAATGAACTCAATAGATTTGTCCCAAAACGAACATGTCTGGGAGCACGCGGCACCGAGCAACATTGCACGGGTATCTACTGAAGTCAATTTTGTTTTTGTAACGAAAATATGCCAGTCGCGCAACTATAGTTTCGCGAAGGAAAGGCTCTCGGGCATCTTACGAGCAGCTTTTTTGGAGACCGATATTTCCATGTTTGGACGCCACATCTACTGCAGCTTCCGGGACGTCTTTGTATTTTATTTGGCCATCCTCTTTTACCTCCAAAAATAAAATAAATAAATAAAAAAACTTAATGGTTTTGCTGAAAAAAAAAATCCTTTTATAGTGACTGTCAGGATGAGAACCCCAAGGCTTCTCTCTCGGATGCCGGGCAGCCTTCGCCGCGCTTGGGCTGCGCATGCGCTTTCGAGGCTCACGAGACGCCGGAGCTGGGGCAACTTGAAAGACCTCCCTGCCATTCTAGTCCTTTCGGGGACTATGAAAAAATAAACTGAAAGGAGAAGAGGAGAGGAGGGCGTGCTGCGTAATCAGAATGCCAAGATCTGACGTCACCGCACGCTCACGTCCAATACCACCTATAGTCGGTGACGTGTTAAAGCTGGAAGGTCGATCCTCTCGCCTCTCTCCCTCTTTGGCAGAGTGAACTCTGGAGCAGAGGCGACATTCTCTCCATCATTTCCTCTGCTTAAGTGGAAAGGGGTGAAAGGAGCTGCCACTTTTTACTCAACCTGTCACCGACCATGAACGTCTGCAAGTATGGCCTCCATGCGCTGCCATCTTGCTGCTGGTGATGGGTCGGTGATCCGCTAACAAATCCGAATTTCAAATTCAATTCTTTTCCTCTCCACTTGGAGAGGGGGAGCAGATAAAAAAGCAACACTCAGTGCTGTTCACAAGCACTGAGTGTTGCTACACAGCAGCATAGGACATACACACATACGCGCACAATATACATAACATTACTAAGATAATTACCAACGAACAAAATATTATTATCAAAAGTAGCAAAAATAAAATAAGCTAAAGTGTACAATTCAAACGAAAGTTTCGGAAGACTATTGTATGGTATATTATACGAATCACTCTTTTTGGAGAATATGTATTTGTTTGATATTTGTGAAAGTAGTGTTTCCCCTTACTAAGAAACAATAGTTTTATAGTGAGCGTTAAAAATAGAGCGTAAAAAGATAGAGTTGCGGAGCTGGGAATCGTGTGACGATATCTGTATTTCGTACCCACAGCCTTTGAGAGTTTATTACACGTATATTGCACCATTTTGTTCAAAACCACGTTTTGATTAAAAATTAAACCCTAGCACTTTCACACTCTCAGCTACATTAGTAGTGCCTGAACCAAGAGAAAGGACGGACGTCTAACTGAAATTTTTATTTCGGGATCTAAAAAGGACGGCCTTCGTTTTGCCTACTTTTATTTGCAGGGAATTTGATAGTGTCCAAGCATGTAGTTTATTAAAAGAATGTCTAGCCTTACCAATTATTTGACCTGTGATAACTCCTGAAGAAAAATAAACTCGTATGTAGATAACGTAATAAGGCTGGCGAGCTGGTTAAAGTTAAACAATTCTAATATCCAAGAGGGAGGCTACTAGACACGTCTTATGTTCTTCCCCTCTTTGTAGCTTCCGTCTTGGGGTTTAGAAGTGTTACATCTGCATAAATAATGTAGTTCACTTAATCGTCAATGATTACCAGTTCATTAATATTAAGTTGATGAAAACGATGACGCCATGCGCAGGACTTGTCTACTCATCTCCTTCAGTTTCTGTCCGTAGTGGCTCCTTGCACATGACGTCATTTCCGATGCCCTTCTGAGAAAAGGGAAAGAAGGAGCTCTCTTATCAGGATCCTCCGTTGTGCCTCTCGGATTTGCACAGGTGTCGCTATTCTCCTCCCAGAAGATTATAGAAGATTAACCTGTCACTCAAAATTCTTACAAAAGCAGCTTCCCTCTCCTCCATTTCCATGGTGTTTAAAAGTATGCGATGTGACGTCAGTGCAAGAGCCTATAGAGACGCGAGGCACGTTTTCCCGCTGAAAACATTGAGTGGCTTCCGGTGGTGCTGGTGCTATTCCTTCTGATCAAAAGCTTACTGTTTTTGTTTTATTTGTGTTGCTTTTTTTGCTCGCAAGGTTCCTGAGCTCTAAGCCTCATCTGTCCGGCACACCCCGAAGCGAGGTCGATGTGGTCAACTACATCCTGCGCGAATTCGGTGAGAACCTGGATCAAGCCTTCAAGGTTCCCTACACCATTCTGCATCAGTACCCCGATCCAAATAACCCAAATAAGGTAGGAACCCAGGTAGCACAATATTATTAGCCACCCATATTTATTTTATTTTTTGTCTGGGAATGTATAGCTTTGAAAAGCCCGAAAAAGGCAAGATATGGATTCAAACTCTACCTTCTTTGGCCTGAGTCCGGGTATCTTGGCTCTAAATCGCTTTGTTCATAAATCGCCAGATAAGTGCCAAAGTGGGGCTTCATTGACTGGTAGTTTAGCTGTCATCTGGCCCCTTTGTGCATAAATTGCCAGACAAGTGCCAGAGTGAGGCTTCATCGCCTGGTAGTTTGGCTGTCATCTGGCACCTTCGTGGCTAAATCGCCAAACAAGTGCCAAAATGAGCCTTTATTGCCTGGTAGTTTGGCTGTCATCTGGCGCCTTCGTGGCTAAATCGCCAAACAAGTGCCAAAATGAGCCTTTATTGCCTGGTAGTTTAGCTGTCATCTGGTACCTTTGCGGCTAAATCGCCAGACAAGTGTCAAAAAGTGAGGCTTCATTGCCTGGTATAGTTTAACTGTCATCTGCCACCTTTGTGGCTAAATCACCAGACAAGTGCCAACGTGAGCCTTCATTGCCTAGTAGGTTTGCTCTCATCTGGCACATTTGTGCCTCAATCCCCAACCAAGTGCCGAAGTATGTCTTCGTTGCCTGGTAGTTTGGCTGTGTTTCGCACTAATGTGGCGAACCAAAGGAAAGTCATAGAAAAACATAAAAAAGTACTGTGGAGCAAACTAACGCCTTAGAACAAAACCGTATTAGGCCCATGTTTGTCCCCTATACTCCGTTTCACCTTAAGTGTCAGCGTAGCAGAAGCTACACTCTAAAAAATGTCCGTGCGTCTACTTTCCCGCGCAACACTCGGGGAGCCAATCACCGCAACTTGCGGAGGCAGCTCAGCGAAACTACATGCCGAAGCATGTGTTTAGACCAAATAACGCAGTCTGAGTTCTGACATTAGGCAGTGCAAAACGTCACGCTTGCAACAGCTCGTCACTCAATGGGCAAATTTCGCTACACAAACCTGAGTTTCAGGAATGCACGATAGTATTCATTCTTTTGGGGGTTACTTATGATAACGTAATGAAGGTTGTACGGCCCTTGGATTTGTCTTTTAGAGCGCTGGAGATTTTAAATAAAACCCAGAAATATGACCGTTTTGACTGTTTTTAGCGCGTTTTGAGGCATTTTTCAAAATACAATATTTTAGAAGACAAACGTGACAAAACGCTTGGCCGTATGTACTAGGGGTGCCTCTAATCTTAATTTTAAGACCATGACGAGAAAGCAAATTATTGTTGTATTTGCGTAAATAAAATCACCCTGTTAATTTTATTTCTAACCTGTTAAACGAGATGGCGACACTAGTACTAAATGCCTCAAACTGGAGATTTTCTTGCTGATGCTGTTGTTGCTTTTCTCTCGGGCTCGAATTCGACCGCGATGTCTCGTTGCTCGTGGATCGGTAGCACGTGTAGCGAAAGCTCGCGCCATAAAGCTCACTGATCGTGGATTCAATCCACCGCCTCTGCCCTTTTCAATCTGGATGAGCATATCATACCGGCGTGCTGTCATGTATCACTATTGCGTGATGCACGTTAAAGTCGTCAGACAAGCACCGGTATACTGCACTGTCTTTCATCCCCAACAAAGACACCAGATGCCCTCAAAGCTGACTAACTTCCCGCTGTATAAATATAGACACAAAAGAATTACAATTGATGGCTCCGTTGGTCGGTACATTTTGAACGTTGCAAAAAAAGTGTAACCAGTCATCAGCAGACGCCTAACGAGAAGCCTGATAAGGCTCTGAAGGCGATATTTTTGTTGATTCTATTTTTTTGTGTGTGCTATGTTAGCGGGCGTGGTCAAACGCTTGCATACGCTACAAGCGTGGCTCGTAAGCACCCTAAGATTGTGCAGGGTTGAACAGAGATATCCTAATATGTAGGATGCCTCAATGTCCTTGTGCTTCGGGTGATGCAACCCTTTGTAGTACCCGAGGCCGTCATCCCGCGCTCACGGGTAAAATACAAAGAAATCGACGAAAACAAAATGTCGCCATAGAACAGTCAGCGCCACAAACGCGTGCCGGGACACGCTCTTTCACGCGCTTCTGAACAAAAAATAAAATAGTAATAAAAGTGTGGGACAAAATGGCCAGATGTCTCCACCCTAAGCAAAGCGCACCCTACTAATACGTATTTGTAAATAAAAAAAAAGAGTTGAATGAGTTGCAAAGAAGGCTAAAATACTTATTCCGAACAACACTTATTATATGAAACATTATTTCAGATATTTTCAGTCTCTGTAGACCTCGTTTGGTAGCTAGTGGATATGAAAAAAAAAAGGATCATGATTTCTATTATTTTGAACAATTACAATATATTTTCTTAACCAACAAAGAGATGCTTACTCTGAGATGCAAATGGAATTTTGACGTAAGCGTTTTGGCACTCAAAACAATTTTTTTTTTTGTAAATTCCCGTATCGCAGATTACTGAGAAAACCAAACGGGCCATCAATAAGTAGAAAATACTTTTCTACATAAGGTGACGCTTACGTTTCTTTTTTTTTTCTCTTCACCTTCCTAATTTTTAGGCAAAATCAAATGAACCTCTTAATAACTTTAGTGTCTTCATAAATAACCTCGGAGTTCAACATGCTATTGTCCGTTATGAACACCTCTTTAAACATTGATCTTACTATGTCACGGTGGAATGAAGCGGTGCTACCTTATCAGTCTGGAAACAAATTGGGGTGTGTATACGTTCATGCAGCCTAGAACATAGTCTGCCTCAACGGGTGACTTGTCTCCCAGCTATAGGTGAGCAATTTAGCCAGTGCAGTATAGCCGGTAGCCTGGGGTCTTTAACATGCACCAGGCAGTAGTGATACACGACCGCACGCCGGTACGATGCTCATCCAGATCGAAACGGGCAGGGGTGGGGATTGAACCCAGGATCCCTGGGTTATACAGCGCTAGCTTTCGCTCCACGTGCTCCAAGCTGGTGTGCTCTAGCCCACTCGGCCACCGATGCTTTTTTTTTTTTTGTTTTTGCACTTGGCCACTGATCCCTCTTTATCTGTCTGGACTAAAGACCTTCGATGTGTTTGCGTTTGTCTTGCAAGTAACGTCAAATGCGCCAGTGCACGAGGCCCGTGTCTCGAGCGGCCCTTGGAAGCAGTTGTCGATGCAGTACTGAAATGAGCGGCCCTTGGAAGTGGATGGCAGCGGAGCATCCGCTCCTTGCACGTGTCTTGCGCGTTTCCACAACAATGGTCAGCGGTACTTGTAGGCGTGAGTTTTATCAAATGAATTTAGTCTGCACTTGCCGGGCGCGCCTTCAACCTATGGAATTTACGAGGATAACTCGATAACAACATGACTTTGTGTATTTCAGTGGTTTTTTTTCGCTGACAGGCAGACATTCGGAAAGTGTCCTTTCTTGCCATACCTGTTGCGAATGTTGTCAGCTGTTGTGCACTTGGCGCGCGATAGTGGACGAGTAGTACAGCCGCGCCACTTGCTTGGACAGAGAACTTGGCACAGTTCACGGGTGGGAGACGGTTGCTTCTTCTTGCTTTTGACTCGACGCGCAGAAGTGTGGACCGTGCCGGGCAGAAGTGTGGACCTCGCCACTAAATGAGCTATGCTTAGGGTCGGTACTCTGTTCCCCAATATTGCTGTGGGCGCCGCCATCTTGGTGCTGGTACAGAGCAGACGCAACTGCCGATCGTCAGGATTCAAAAGTGCGACTTCCTCGGCATTTGATTCGGTGTTAAGAAGCTCATGTAATAGTGCTTTGCTCTGTCGCGAAGCGTTTAAACATCTGTGGAGGACGTAAAAGCGTTTCCTGTGATTTCAGATACA
Source organism: Ixodes persulcatus (assembly GCA_013358835.2). Taxonomy (NCBI): domain Eukaryota; kingdom Metazoa; phylum Arthropoda; class Arachnida; order Ixodida; family Ixodidae; genus Ixodes; species Ixodes persulcatus. The sequence continues at coordinate 76,066 of JABSTQ010010213.1, forward strand.
TTTTCAGACAACTGGCAGCCATGGCTTTAAGCCACAATATGGACAATTGTCGTTACCCTGAAGCGTAGCTTATTTAGTGGCACTAGGGAAGATCATAGCGAAACAGCGCAGCACTGAGCTAGATTTCAGACGCCATGTTCTTTCATATATAGGGCCACTAAATAAGCTACGCTTCAGAGTAACGCCACTTGTTCATATTGTGGCTTGAAATTATGGTTGCTAGTTATCTGAAGATTTATCTGAAATCACAGGAAACGCTTTTCCGTCCTCCACAAATGTTTAAACAGTTCGCGACAGAGCAAAGCAATATTATATGAGCTTCCTAACACCGAATCTAATGCTGAGGAAGTTGCACTTTTGAATCATGACGATCGGCAGTTGCGTCTACTCTGCACAAGCACCAAAATGTCGGCGCCCACAACAATGTTGGGGAACAGAGTGCCGATACTCTAAGCGCAGCTCATTTAGTGGCTCTAGTTCTTCCCAGAAGTGCCGCACGGCACGTGTCTCGAGCGTGTCTCGAGCACAAAAATGATTGGCGTCACTTTTCCCAGGATAGATGGGCTTTACTCCACACATCCTGGGAGGGGGTTTGCAAACCAATGTTCGGACGAAGAGCAGGCCGATATAGGACATAGGAAGTGCAAAACTGCCACTTTATTTCGTTTTTGTTTTCTAGCTTTAACTTAAGCTCTAAAACTTTTTTTTTTTTTTTTTAACAACGTTGGCGTGTTAAATGAGGTGGTCCAAATAGCCGAAACGCCGCACCATGTGCTTTCGATAATTTCGAACGTGGATGGAACTTCGAATTCATTCGGAAATCAGAGCTCATTGGCGACGTGCGCGATCGAAAGCGTCGCTGTGGTCGGCCTTCCACGATTGGCCGAATGCTGACCTTGTCGTCAGCAAAGGTTTTCTCGTCGACGGAAATAAGAGGAATGTAAAAACTCCAGTTTTGACGGTGTTGGCAGTGTTGGTTTCAGAGCGCAATGATATCAAGCTTCCACCCTGCTCATCACAAACACCATCGAACTTGTTGTTCGCAAGGTAATGACGTCACGAGAGGGAACCATAGGAGGGCGCCACCAAAACATCTCGCCGCCAATACTACGTTTTATTCCTTTGTTGCATACTTCAAAACTGTCCATGCAAATCATAAAATTTTGCGTTTTTGCAACCATTGGTATTGAGCTGAGACCCAGGATTTTTTTTCTTAGCTTTCAGGAATGTAGTTTATTAATTACAGAATGTCCACTACAGTGGACAGCATGCACTGGGGGTACAAGATCCCTTTGTCCCAAGAACATAACTTTGGCTTTTCCTTTTGAACTCGACGTCTTTTTTTTTGTAGACGGAGCTTGGGTTTCCGTGTCGCGATCCTCATCATCACCTTCATCACTTTGGCTGGTATCTTCCGAGCTATCATCGCACCTGCCTTGATCGTCCTCTTTGGCATAATCGATGTCAGGATCCTCGCTCTCTAAAAGATCCTCATCACTTCCTGACGGCAGACCGTCTTTAATTAGGACATTGATTCCTGAGTAAGATAGTGGAATATCCAATAAAGCATCGATGTCTACTTCCCTCAAAGGCGATTTGGTAGCAGACCGCGTTTGCCACTAAAACAAAAAATAACAAAATAATTTTTTTTCTTCGGATATGTAGAATTCTGGTGTTTTATTCACTACCACAGAAAATTGGACCATTCCAGTATATTTACAGCACCGCTGACCAAAACCAGTTTGTGCATAGCCCATAGCCCCGTAATGCTGCTGTTCATGCTGTCCACCAGAGTGGACAAGCCACAAATAGATCACTTACTGAAAAATGAAGACTTATTGAACACTCATATTTATACAGATTACACCTCAAGACTTCCTTGAACGCATGAAGGTGTTTAACAGAGGGGTAATAAGTTTTTTCAACAGTTTACGACGCTTTTGCGAGGATGCACGTGCCTTATCTGGAATTTGTGGAAGCTGTCATCTTGGATGCTGAATATGTCGACACCAGTGGAACGGCGGCGCCATCTATGAGTGGCAATCGAAAACACTATGTCCACTGAAGTGGACACCATACGTATGGGTATTATGCGGCCTGGCACTTTATTTAAAAATTGAATAACTTCGTCCACTGTAGGGACCACTATGCAACAAAGGGTTATAAGCCACTGTAATCTACGTATGTACTGGCTAAAGCCCCTCGATGTGTTTGCGTTTGTCTTGCAAGTAGCGTTAAATGCGCGAGTGCACGAGGCCCATGTCTCGAGCGGCCCTTGGAAGCAAATGGCGGCGCAGCACTGAAATGAGCGGCCCTTGGAAGCGAATGGTGGCGGAGCACCCGCTCGTGGCACGTGTCTCGCGCGTTTCCACAACAATGGTTGGCGGTACTTGTAAAAAACGCTTTTATCAAGGGGCTTTAGTACTGGCTCGTATCTCGCGCCGCCTGATGCCCGCTTCCTGCAGCGGGGGACGCAGAGCGAAGAAGATCTATACTTCGTCTCACCCTAGCATGGACTAACCGCGAAGGCTGTTCTAGCGCGAGCGGCCAGCCTTGACTGCCTTGTCTAGAGCACTTGCTGCACGAGCGCTCGTGCAGCCGCCGCGGCATCATTCAAAGCGACTAGCTCGCGCTCGAGATCGGCGGCGAACAGCCCGTGGCCCGAGCCCACCTCCAGCGCCCGACCTGCATGCGCAGCTGCGAACATGCAACTCGTTTGTTCCGGAAAAATTCTGCGCCATCTATGAGGAAAAGGGTACAAATAAATAGCGGTTGAATCCCCCTTAAAGTCAGAACTCAGACTGCGTTTTTTGGTCTAAACATATGTTTCGGCATCGTCATTCGCTGGGCTGCCTCCGTAAGTTACGGTGTCGGCTCTCCGAGTGTTGTGAGGGAAAGTAGACGCACGGGCCTTTATAGAGTGTACAAGAGCGAGCTCCTGACTTTCAGCGTCCCTGCCAAGCACGCGCACTCGTGTAGTGCAAGCAATGTTCAGTGCCTCATGCTCGCGCTTGTAGCATCGGCTGCATCTGGACTTAAGCTGAAAAGAAGTTGCGAAATGTGGGCCAAGTTAGGCGTTTCTCTGTCATGCTCCAGGGGAGCTCTCCGCTTGAACTATTTCGTTTATAACCGAAACGTCTTGCTACTGATCGATGATTATGGCAATTTTATGGCGTCACAAGCAGTGGGAAGCCTTGGCAAGGTGCCTCAACGGTTGCTTGATGGGTCGCGCGGTCACCCAAGACGGTCGAGCTTTTGAAGCTTGGCCGCTTAAAAACGTATATGCTATACTTTCGCCGTAGCTTTTGAGATGTTTATTTATAAGAAAAAACTGCGGATGTTTTAGAACGCAGCTAGCTCTTAGGTACCCATTTCCGCGTATAGCGGCGTCGCCGTCGCCGTCGGCGTAACCCCGCTAAATTTAGCGGTAAAACTAACATCACATGACCTCAGCACCAATTCAGTTTTCCCGCTAAATTTAGCGGGAAATTGAATTGGTGTCGAGGTCACGTGATGTTAATTTCCCCGCTAAATCTAAGGGGAAAACTGAATTTGTGCATGGGTGACGTGACGCGAAGTCATGTGACGTCATTTTCACCATAAAATTTAGCGGGGAAACAAAATTGGTGTTGAGGTCACGTGGCGTGAATTTTCCAGCTAAATTTAGAGGGGAAACTGTGGGAGGAGGGGAGGGTATGAAGGAGGAGGGGTGGAGGGTACAGAGGAGGAGGATGGGAGAGTACGCAGGAGGAGGAGGGGAGGGTACGGAGGAGGAGACATATATATATATTTTGAGGAGGAGCAGGACGAGGAGGGGAGGAGGGGAGAAGGAGGAGGAGAGGAGGGTCCTCCGTACCCTCCCTTCCACCTTCTTTTCTCTGATACTCTCCTCCTCCTCCGCTTCCCTTCCCCTCCCCTCCTCGTCCTCCTTCTCCTCCGTACCCTCCCCTTATCCTTCTCTATACCATCCTTTCCTCCTTCGTACCCTCCCCTACTCCTCCTCTGTACCCTCCCCTCCTCCTCCTGAGTATCCTCCCGTCACGGTATATCGCAAAAGTAAAACACCTCAAGAGCGGCGCTCTAATTTCGCATTACAGAGATTTGTAAACGCGTTTAAATGGTTTAAGTGGTTATTTATTTTGAAGATATCGGTGTATTTCGGCGTTCTGCTTCGGACACGCACAAAAACTGTGATTATCGGTACAAATACTGATAATGAAAACTCTACTCTCGTTCTCAACTCAAAAATCCTAGTAAAAGGGGTCCGGTTCCTCGCGGAGCGTTACTAATTTCCCCGTTTATATGTGAAGAATGAAGATGTATGTAAGTGTATTTTAGATTAGATTTGTGTTTCCTTATCAAACCGTGCACTCTTTAAACGCCAAAGGCATCGCTTCTAACTCCGACAACCAAATATTGTAAGAACTACTTCGCGCGGCAAAAAACAACGAGAAAAAACTTTTTTTTTTTTCTTGAGGTAAAAACGAGGAGATTTTAGTCTTAGAAGAAGAATTGCGACAAAAAGAAAAGAAAAAACAGTCTTAGTTGGAGCAAAAACGTCAAGAACTTCAGCGTCGTCGGGACAGAACCGATTTGCATTTTTGACATCAACGGATGTTTATTGGTGTTTTTTTATGATTTAATCGATTTGGCATTTTTGACACCGGCGGACGTGGATCGATGTTTTATCGTGTCAAAACTTCTACGGCCTAAAGTTTATGTGCACCGATGAGCTCATAGGGCGCGGTGGATGCTTAGTAGCTCGACCAACCAGTCAACTGTCTATCTTGGACCAAATAATCCTACTATCTACGCATGCTGCCGTGTGGAAAGTGGAACCAGCCGGCAAAATGGCTAACGATTGATTGGTCCCGAGAGAGCGAAGCTTCCCCCGCCATGTCAGCTTAGGAGTCAGCGGTGTATAAAGCCTATCACAATCGTACTTACATTTTCTGTTGTATATGCTTAAAGGGGCGGTGCAACGATATTAAATTGGAATGTTTTGCACTTATACGAGTTTACTGGCAATAGCGGGACCCAAGTATACGCGCGCGGAAGGTCATTGACCAAGAAACCTCTTTGTTGCGGTGTAATTGTAAGGATAAAAGCGAGGGTTTTGTTTCAATCTCTCCTTCGCGAAAATTGATGACGTAGACTGGAGGTCGCAGCGTTGGCGTAGTCCCCCAGTGACGATATTTGAATGCTGCCCACTGATTGGACGTGAGCATTGCGTGAGCAGTCGATTTTGGCTCGCAATTGTCAATGGCTCGACAATCATTCGGGTAGTGGCTCGTATCCAATCGCGAAAGTGACGACAATAGCCGAACTCCAACATTGTCTGGAACTCAGCGCGTGTCCTGTGCGTCGCCCTTGAACTCAGCGCGTGGCTATGATCATCTTTGAACTTTTATAATCGACTCCAGATCATGTAGCCGCTTGTTCTGGCTTCGAGTTGAGGGTTTCAACGCTGCTCGTTTTTCTAAACCTTTTGTGGCGACGTTTATTGCGTCAGGAGAAAAACGAACGCGTGCTTCATTGGTCACAAACGCGAGGGATTCGCTCTAAGCGGTAATCGCGCAAAGTGCAAAAATCGTTGCACCTCCCTTTCAAACACCGGGAGGTTAATTGGGTCCAACGGGCGCCTGGTGTCTGCGATGTAGATGAGAAATTTGGCCAGCGCAGTGCTGTCCTGGGGTCATTAACGTCTTGACTGCCGTGTTTTCTTTTCGCCGGTGAGCACCTTATGTCACGACATTTGCCTGCATGCCGAATAAAATTTCATTCCCAGTAGCACAGTAGCTTGCCTTGTAAAATATATTCCCGTATCAGAGACACATTTATGTGTGGGAATAATGTTAATTAATGGCGATATGCCTACAACCGAAGACTTTTTTTTTTCTCGTGCTGTACATTTCGAGACATGGAAATCTGCAAAAGGGTACAACGACCTCTAAACTTGAAGGCACTCTTTTTGTGAAACTTTTACTCGGCATTTTTTTTTTTAATTCGGAACTCTAATTTTTTTAATGTCGTTGGATTTAGTGTCTTTTTTGTTGTTGTTGTTTTTTTTTTTGTTTTTTTAGTAACTTGTGGATTTCCGTGTTTGCCGAAGCCCGAGGTAGAATGGCAAAGATTCACCGTTCTGGTTCAACAAAGGAGCAAACTGAAACAGAAGTCGTCTAAACAAAAATGATTCACTTGCCAAAAACAGGCAACACCATAAGTCAAGAAAGTAAACTGCGCAACGATTTTATTCGTGCGTGGCACTATAAAGGGTTAATGGCCATCACGCAGTAGTGGTACATACGACCGCACGCCGGTACGATGCTTATCGAGATCGAAATAAGCAGATCGAACACAGGATCCATGGGTTCAGCGGCGCGAGCATTCACTGTTTCCACGTGCTCCGACTTGCGGAGCACTAACACGCTGGGTTAAAAGCAACAGATGCAGTGAAAACCCCCCGCTCGGTTTTTACTTTTTTTTTTTTTGCGACTGCGAAGTGAAGATAGCCGCTCAGCTTTGTGCGACGTGGACATCCCTTCGTTGCAGGTACAAGTGATCGACGCGAAAGGAGACGTTGTACTGGATGCCGGGATGCATGAGGCAGCCATTCCAAACATCGATATCGATTCTGTTCCGGGGTACCTCGCCTATTCTCCGACGGGAACCGTCGAGGTAAGCCTGGAACTTTTTTTTTTTGCAGCCCGGCCAGCAAACATCGCGCGAATTTAGTCCCCCGTCCACCTCGTTGGGCCGCCTGTAACAGATGCCTACATTAAGACAATAGGGGCGGCGTCAGAATTCCATTTTTACGCTGCTCCTATTGGTTCATCTAGTGCGATGGGAGTTAAACCACGAAGTTAGTTTGTTTACGGACAAAATTAACTTTTAATTCTACAGTCGGTAACAGCATGAGCATGCGATACAAGTTCCGCCTCCAACAATCGCTCGTTGCCTTCCCAAAAACAGCTACCACAACAGAAATGAAAAAGTTGAAGACTGGAGAGGACAAGAGCTACTTTCTACTGACGTTTTATTAGAAAGAAAGAGAAAGAAAAAGAAAACGTTAAAAATTAAAACGGAAAAACGACTGAAAATTGGAAAGGTGCAAATATAGCTGGACTTTTTTATAAATAGGTTGCTCAATAAAATAATTAACAAAAAATAAAGAAGACTAGTGAACTTATAAAATAATTGTATACGAACAAAGACAAAAAAGAAGTCTAGGAAAATATTGCAGGTACAGTAGTTTCTTTGATGGTAAGGTTACTGAGGGAACACTGATGCAAGCATCCCCTCTTATAACTATGGCGAGAGCTTCGTACATTTCTGTATTTTATTATCGTGATGCCGCCTTAGGATCCTTGTGTTGTCAAACAACGGGTTTGTACATTTGAAGGATTGTGGGTGCGCCCTGTTGTTTCAACACTTTTTTAAAATACGTATACCTTACACTTTTAAATGCGATCACATTAAATTTGTAGATTAAAAGATGGGTAAAAAAAGTCTAGAGAAGCGTGGTGATACACAAAATTAATGAGCTGGTAGATTATTTAACGAGAGACATAAATTATAGGAAACTTTAAAGGGTGTAAATATTTCCAGGTTAGATGGCACGAGCTACCGCTCGATGCAGGTACAGTCCACACCATCTATCCTGTGATAGAAGAGATACGCTTTCTGGAAGTGACCAGGTCGTCTTCAAAATACCTCGGAAAAAAAAGGTCGCTTTAGAGCGCAGCTCTTAAGCCTGGTTCAGACAGTTGTGTTTGACTGCGTTTGACTGCGTTTCACTGCGTTTGACTGCGTTGCGGCTGCGAGAACCCAGGACATCCCTGCTGCTTATATCGCGTGCCAAGATGATTTCTTGAATTGGATTCCACGCTTCATACGAAGCACAGATGTGTCGGTGACTCGCTTTCGGTTCTCGACGCAACGCAGTCAAACGCACTCAAACGCAAGTGTCTGAACCGGCCTTTAGGCGTCCATTTCCGGGTTGACAAGCGTCGCCGTCGGCGTCTGCGTCAGCGTAACCACGCTAAATTTAGCGGGAAAATTTACGTCAGGTGACCTCAACACCAATTCGATTCCCCGCTAAATTTAAGGGGGGAAATGACGTCACATGACTTGGTGTCCCGTCACCTGTGAAAAAATTCAGTTCCTCCACTAGATATAGCGGGAAAATTGACGTCAGGTGACCTCAACAGCAATTCAATTCCCCGCTAAGCTTAGCGGGAAAACTGACACTCCGTGACCTCGTCAATACAGCTTCCCCGGTAAACTTAGCGGGGAAAATGACGTCGCATTATTTGGTGTCACGCGCCTATGAACAAATTCAGTTTCTCCACTAGATGTAGCGGGAAAATTGACATCACGGGACCTTAACACCAATTCAGTTTTCATCCTAAGTTTAGGGGGGAAATTGACGTCACATGACTTGGTGTCACGTCACCTATGAACAAATTTGGTTTCACCGCCAGATTTAGCGGAAAAATTGACATCACGTGCGGAGGAGGAGCCGGGAAGGTACGGAGCAGGAGGAAGAAAGGAGGAGGAGGGAAGGAGGAGGAGGAAAGGAGGAGGATAGAAGGAGGAGGAGGGGAGGAGCAGCAGGAAAGGAGGAGGGGAGGAGGAAAGGTTACGGATAAGGGGCATATCCTCCCCTCCCTACCCTCCCCTCCTCCTCCTTAAGAGCTGCGCTCTAATTTCGCGTTACAGAGATTTGTAAACATCTTTAAATTTTTCCAACGCTTTGCAAGATTACAGTGTTTGGCTAGGGACAGAGGGGCAAGGTGGGTCCGTCCTGCTACCACTAAAGGCTAATTTAGCGAACGAGGTTCGTCTCAATTAAATCAGCAGAATCGTCAAAATGCTGTTATTGCATTTCGACGTAGTGTCTGCGCAGCGAAGCGCTACAGAAGCAACCCCGCTTTCTTTAAAGGGCGTCATCAGGCCTTGGGATTAAGCAATATCACCTAGAAGAACAGGCGCGTTAGTAGACCCCCGACCCGCCCCAAGCGACAAAAACGTGGAAGCTCAACAAAAAGCGCCGCAAGCGAGTCTATGCTTCGTTGCGTTCAAGCGTCGTGCTCTTGTGAGACACCGCACCCCTTGCTGGCAACATTGCTGACGTAAGCTATGCGGCGGCGCGTGGATTTACAAGTGATGACGTTGAGAGGAAAAAGGGGGGGGGGGGGGAGGGGGAGGGCGCTAGCCTTGTTTTCTAGGTTGTACGGTTACATATAGGAAAACAGGGTGGTCGTCACTTCTCTCCCCAGGGTGACATCATATTCGTTAATTATGGCACCTACCCGGACTTCGACAAGCTCGAGAAAAACAACATCTCCGTCAAGGGCTTCATCTGCTTGGCCAGGTATGGCGGAGGCCACCGTGGAGAGAAGGTGAGGTGGCTCCGGAGAGAGCAGTTGAGTTTCATGATTCTTTTTTGTGGGTCCGTTCGAGCACAAACACCGTGATTACCCCCCCCCCCCCCCCCAAAAAAAAAAAAAAATCTTTACATGCATGCGCTGTTTTACAAATTAAAATGAATTTGTTCTGTAGCCGGTGGTGACCACGGAGAGCTTAGTGGTGCTGTCGAAAAAAAAAATCAATAATAACATTTAAACTTATATACAATGCAATATATGTTGATGCAGAGCAGGAAAACGTAATAATATTCGATAAGTACCTTTCCTAATCAGGTTATTTTTTATGGGCTCATTGACTCTGTATCGTTGTATTAAGAAGCTAAACATTTAAGTCGCTTAGACGTTGTATAAAGTCTTCTCGCCTCTCCGAGCTCATTTTTATTTATAAGGTACTGATGTATTGCTTTATCTCCGTTTTTTGTTTTTTGCTTTGAGTAGGTCAATACACAAATCTTTTACATAATCATGTCAAACTGTATATACCCGCTAGTGTGAAATATTTCAGTTCCTTCATGGTGTTTTCTATTCCATTCTCTTGCGCCGCGAAAGCGATAACGCTAACAATGCATACTCAACACAGCTTCTCAGCCGTTATGGGAGTGTGGTGGAGACGTCACACTGGTACTTCCGCAGCAATCTCGCCAAAAATGAGGATTTTTATTAAAATTTGTGAAGAGCTGTTCAATCATATGTTCATGTATGTCCTTGTCAACGGCTCAGCCCGCAAACGAAGCATGGTAAAATTAGAAGGTCCCAGTTTCCGACCGGCCACCAGACTCTTCCATTTCGAGAAATGGCTTGAATTGACGTCACACCGGATGCTATTGCGGTGCACTTCAGTGGCAGGCATTTTGTTTCACCGATTTTGTTTTTCTTAGCAAAATCCAGTAGGAATGACCACCAGCACGACGCAATGACGACACGTCAACGTCAAAAGTCGCATTTCGTTCCTTTATATGGCAAACCAAAAAAAAAAAAAAAGAGTAACCGGCACGCCCAAGTGTAGGACTCAGGATTAATTGCAACCATCTGACAATCTTTTCACGTGCAACGGAAATCTTGATTACACAGCGTCTTCTCCGAAATGAGCCTCCGTCAGACTGCGGGCACCTCACCCGGAATTCGGATCCTCACCCATTGGGGATCCATTGGCCGGCGCCTTGCCATGGTGCAGTGGAGTCACGAGGGTCAGCGGCACCCCGGGGCGGTAGCACGCCGCAACACCCCCTCCCCCCCTCCCCCCCCCCCCCCCGCTCTCGCGTGGCCCACCGCGACTCCCCCCCCCCCCTCCCCCTCCCCCCCCTCCGCTCTCGCGCGGCCCGCCGCGATTCCCCCTCCCCCCCCCCCCCCCTCGTGGCCCGCCGTGACACCCCCCTGAGCGCTGCACCCGGGGCGGTCCGCCCCCCCCCTCCCCCTTGTGTCGCCACTGCCATGGTGTACTAGAGTACTGTTGTTTCTTTAGCGTACAGTCGGCGGCAAAAGTTTGCGGGGCGCGGGAGCGTCAGCCGAAATGACTGGTTGCGCCTTCTGACGGCGCGCGGCCGCTCTCAAGATTCACGCTTCGAGAATGTGCTTCCTTTCGCGCTCGAAGTCATGTCTTTTTTGCTCGCTTCCGCCCGACCTGCACGAGATAACCAGGACCGGCGCAAGGTGCCGCTATGACAGCCATCATGCCGCGCGTCTGCCGCAGCCACCGTGATGAGTGACGGAGCTCGCGCATGCTACAGATAACATTTCGCGGCACCTTGCGCCAGTCCCTGTTATCTCGTGGGTGTCAAACGGAAGCGAGCGAAAAAAGCATGACCGCGAACAAGAAAGGAAGCGCATGCGCAAAGCGTGAGTCTTGAGAGCGGCAATGCGCCGTGAGAAGGCGCAGCCAGTCTTTTCGGCTGCCGCTCCCGTGCCCCGTATACTTTTGCTCCCGACTGTACGTAGTAGAATACTATGGTGTATTAGAATTCGGCGAATGCTGCAGCAATTTTACGGAAATACTTGTCTGCTGCGCGAACTGGAATAACAAATCTTCGCAACTCGAGTTATCGTTCACGTACTTTGGCATACTTCTCGAAGATCCTTCAGGGAACAAACCATTTTCCAAGTACTGTGGTAAAAGAAATAAAATCCAGAGAGGCATCACCACCACAAGCTAACCGAATAATTACACCGTAACGACAAACGCTATGCGCATCCGGCCAAGCTGTTTCGTCGTCTGCTCCCGTCTCAAGCAGCACACCGGCGACAAACAGCGTTGCGCCAGCCGCCATGGTCAACGCTTGAACAATCGCGCTCCGCCGGTGCACAGAACACCGCCCAGTATTTTGGTGCACCATAGGTTTGCCTCAGAATGAATCAGGCGTCTTTATGGCGCCATGTGCAAGCCATGTACTACCGAAGACTGGCTGAGGCAATTCTGAAAGCGCCGCACCCACACTCAGGTTCGGAACTGCCACGAGCGAGGCGGCATCGCCACCATCATCTTCTCGGACCCTAAAGCAGTCTCGCCCCTGGGTCTGGACAACGTCTACCCCAACTCTGAGTTCGTGGGGGGCACTGCGCTCCAGAGGGGGGCGCTGTACACCTACGGAGATCCGGAGACCCCCGGATATCCGTCGATAAGTGAGTAGTAATCCACCTCTGTCAGAATAACTCGTGCCCTCTGTCGGACACTTGCTTGGAAAATCTACTGGTAGGAAACTTCAGGAAAGAAAAAAATGCACCAATGCACACTTAGTTTCGTTCCACTTACGTCCCGGATAAACCCCGAACTTCTTTGACAATAAAAAAAAATCCGCTTAACCAGGACTAACCGTGTTCCGCATACTTCGTAGTTTATAGAGAGTAGTGTTGCAGATAATTGTAAATAACTCCTAGGTTATGAAAAAAAAAAAAGTGTTTCAGATCATTAATACCCGTAAACAATAAATCTTTAAAATTTTCCAGGTAAAAGTTTTGAAATTTTAACTGAAAAAGATTGGCGTTTAAGTGTAACAAATTAAGTGGAACGGCATGTAAGTGGAACGACAATCCACGTAGCGCCTACGTGTTCCAGATTCTTTTGTTTTCGACCTTATGTGCCACAGTAGGATATGCATTAACTTGCCAGTAGTGGGTTAATTTCAAGTCCCTCGAGCTTCCCATTTTGACAGTAGGTTCGCGGCGTACAGGTTATTTCAAGTCGGGAGTTACTGTCGGCTGCGCGCGGTGTTCGAAGGTTGTCATAAGCTTGACGAGATGTATGGGAGTCATCAGATTCACGCCTCCAACCAGCTTCTCCTGAAGTTCTCGGATAATAGGAGTGTAAATCCGTCCCGATGTATTTTAAAAATAATAACGTAGTAAATATTCAGGTAGAATCACAAGGAAACGATTGACGTGAGCCAAGCTTTCAACACTTACCACAGATTATCCAAACCTACACGAGCAACTACTAATATGGTTTCAAAATATCACATGCGAGCAAAGTCCGGTAAGATCTCGCTTCCGTGCACCTCAGGTAGATACTTTTTATCAGAGAGAAAATTTAACCTACGTCCCGGCATTATTGTGTATTCTAAATGTCGGAGACGTTTGACTGAGAGCTCCGAGAAATGGCACCACGAGCAGAAACAGGCGAAGAGCGTTGTCTGCTCTCGTCGTTTGCTTCTGAATGGACGCTGAACTAACTTCGGAGCCGCTGCAAGGTTTTGTAGAACTGGGACTGAACTCGTTCAGAACTCGGATGAATCGAACGCGCCGGTGCAGCGTCCGTGCAACTTCCGGTTGAATCGAACGCGATACTTCCTGCATTGCTGAACTAGTTCAGCCACTTCAGGCGAAGACGGTCTGCCGACACTGCACGTCGCTCGGTAGAAGCTTGTTTAACGTGGTTGGCCGCCCTCTTCTCTGTCAGCCAAACTCCAAGGCGGAACGTCGCCGGTGCACGTGACACAGATGGAGAACGGCCTATGTGGTTGGACCTTGATGTCTAAATCAACTTCCTAGCAAACTATAATGCTACTAGTCACTTGTGCAACAGTGTACAGTGCGACAACTATCAGGTAGACAAGGGGTGAACAAGAGCTTACCATATTCAGGAGAAGAGCCGTAACATTTATTGTTGCCACCGCATTTTCTTGAACTTGCCCGACACGGCCCTTAGGCTTTGGGGCCAGGTAACCTGTCGGGCCAGCTGTGTGCCACGGGCTCTGCCGAAGTGCGAGTACAGAAGCGTAACAATCATTACAATGGCACTAGGCAAAACAACTTGACTCGTCTTCGCAACCGAGTCTGCTTACCACGTCCGGCAACTGGTCAAGCTGGTATTCGCCGACCTGGCACAAGCGGCTGCCTCTGGGGGGGGGGGGGGGGGGGGCCCTCCGAGGCATGGGAAGGCGAACTTATGCCGTGTGCACTGGGCTCTGCTGATGTGCGAATACAGTAGTGTAACAATCATTACAAGAACACCAGGCAAAGCATCTTGCAGAGTTCGCAGGTATTTCTTTAGCAGGGACTGCCAAATCTACAAGTCATCAGTACCCAGATGATTTTCATTTGCGTCAGGACAGAAATGCTGACAACTCGTTTTTGTATTTTTGCGAAGCACTCCAAGATCACTTGCAAGTGCATGCATTTGTTCTTTAACATAACGTGATACAAACTCTGATCCGCTGATTTCTATGTAGACAAATAAGAAGTAGCTAAAAATTACACTGAGTGCACCATTCTGAATCATTAACATCTGTACGCTTCACAAATAAAAATGTTCATCGCCTTGCGAGGTCAGCACGTCAAGGAGCCTGATTGAGGCTGGTTACCAGGTTTCTACAATAAAGAAATACACTAGTGTCCACACGTGTCAATATTGTGTATTTTGGTACACCAAGTGCCCAGGCATTTGTTACGTGTTTTGGGGGGTTAACGCGAACTCCCTTTGCATCCGCCGTCGGCCCAGGATAACTTACAGAAAGAAACAGTAGCTTGATACGTGCGAGACCCAAATAATTACACTGTCGCAAAACACGTAGCGTTTTTTGCATCGACTAGATTAAAGCAATTCAGATAAAAAAAATTATACATTACCTTGCGATCGTATCCCAAAAAGAGCATTGGCACTGGGTTCCGCCTGGTCCGTTCGCCGTCAAGAAAGGGGTGCGAAAACACCCTTGACGACGGTCCTGGTACAAAACTTTTCTGTGGACGCTCGCAACCCATGCAAGTCTTAGTTTCGAGGTCCGTCGGAAAGTGGTGCAGAGGAAACATGCTGCAGCCACAATCGCCTTGCGGCTTCTTGAGCTCGACGCAGAGTTTGTCCTGTTTCAACTCCCGCTTGCGGAACTTGTTGTTGCAGCCAACGACTGCACAGTGGAAATCAGATGGCGTGTTGCTATTTTCCGACATTTTCAAAGCATGCTTTTAGCGTTTAGCGAACTGAAAGAGGGCGCAACGCATACCGCTACGATGCTGGTGTAGCCTAGGTCGCTCCGACGAGGCTTTTCCACGCATACCGGAAGCGCTGAGACCGGAAGATCGGTGCGCTGAGCCGAGGATATGTGGGTCGATGCTAGATCGAGGCTATGAGCGTCTGGCGCTTCAGCTGTAGATAAGGAATTTAGCCAGTGCTGCACAACTGCTAACATGGGTTCATTCAACGTGCATCACGCAACGGTGATACACGACCGCGCGATTGTATACGATGCTGATCCAAACAGAAACGGACTGGGGTTTGGTTTGAACCCGGGATCCGTGGGTTGGAAGTAACGCGTTACAAGTAACAACGTTTCTGGTAACGCGTTAGCTTTTTTCAGTAGCGTTCTAACGTACTCGTCAACATCCAAAATGATTAACGAGTAAAGTCATTACGTTACTGTTGGGACAATATGTGAACAATTCGGACAATATGTGAACGCTACGGAAGCTACACTCGATTCGCAAAAATTAACACCCGCAAATAATTTCAAATTTTCAGCTTTGGCCCAATTCGCGAAACTTTGAGCCCGCGAAAATTAAGTCGTTTACAGTATATAGCAATGATGTGCATTAATACGAAACTGCGAGCCAAATTCCTCAAGTATGAATAACTGGTAGATCCGCGACGCGGGCGTTGACTTAGACCCGGCATTGATCAACATGGTCGATGACGTTATTGGTGGTAACTCGTTACAATACACGGCCTTACCGGTAACGCGTTATTTTATCTTCGGTAACGTGTAACATTATCGTCTCTTTTTTAGAACAATAACGGGTAACGTACTAACGTTACTTATATCGAGTAACGGGTAACGGAGTTACGTTACTCGTTACTTTTTCTTTCCACAACTTAAAAAAATTACACTTCAATTTTTTTCGTGTTTCTAGGTGCCATACCATGTGAATTTCTAAGCAGTCTCGCGTTTTTCTTTGCGCTTCTTTTTCTGAATATTTAGGTGAAACCTAAAAAAATATAAAGTAGTTATGTTCAGTTTTTCTTTGGACATAATGCTTCTTGAAATATGGCGATTATGCATACCTGTAACGTCAAAACAGTAAAACGAGTTAATTAAAAATTTAAAAAAAGTAACGTGCGTTAATTTGTATCGGTAACGGCATCGCGTTTCTTTTATCTTCAAGTGACGTAGGACGGTAACGCGTTAATTTCATTTGCGAGTAACGAGTAACACATTTCGTTACATTTTTTCGGTAACGCCTACAACACTGGTCGATGGTGCGGGCAAAGAACGTAGTGAAAAAAACTGAGCTTCTCTCAATACCATAAATTTTGTCCTTCTTAAGAACCGCACCTGGTCGTGGGCCGTCACAAGAGGCTTAACAATCGGTATTGTCTAAGTCGGTAGTACTCAAACGCATGTGTGTACGGGCCTTTGGAACAAAGTTATTTCGCCGAAACAGGAGTCGAGAGCTCTCATGGCTCTCTTTCTGAGAGCTTCCGCTGTTGCCAACAAAAACGATGTGTATTGGGCGGATGCAATCTGAGCAGTTTCGCTCTGCTTAAAATTGGATTACTTGAGCCGCGGAGGATACAAATTCGGAATGTTGTGCGAAACATACTTTTGAAGACAATGACAGCATAATTTAATTGTTTTCTTCAAGACAAAATTCGTCCGTACTATGCTCGGCTTCAGTGACACTGCCTGTTAAATGAGCATACCAAGCGCCTTCCTAGAGAGCAAACGGCCGTAGTGCTGGAGTTTTTTACGTCAGCTTCCGGGGGTCAGCGCGGGGCACGTGATTACACGAGTGTGTTGCGTCACCGTTCGGGTCGTGCTCGGCCAGTGAGAACATTGTTCGAGGCGGGGTTTAGGCCGCACGTCCGGGAGCTTCCTGGCTCGTGACGACGACCATTCCCCGAAGTGAAGAACCCAGGGGTCCAGTGGAGGTGGGAGAATTGGTAACGTAACGAACGGTTTAATTACATGGTAGCGATACAGTCGTCAAATCCGAGAGAACAACTGGAGCCCTCACGCTCCGCCTTATATAGGGGTCCGTTTTCTCCCTCTCTCTCCGCCAGGGCAGCAGGTGCGACCGCCACGTGCTTTGCAGCTGGGTCCGCCGCGACGTAGTCAGAAATGAGTCATAGCCAAGGTTCTCCGCAGTTAGGCCAGGCCTCTCTCCCCTTCCGGAGCGCACGAACCCACACGCACACACACACACGTCCCGTTGACGTCACGGACGCGTTGAGACACGTTTTGGGCAGCCTTCGACAGGTGGGCGTCAGTCCTGAACACGTCGGGACTCGTTTCGGGACTCGTTTCCGTAGCGTTGAAACTCGGAAGAAGGTTGCCGAAGGTTCCATTCTTAACAGCCCCTCCGGGGCCAGGGAAACCTCGAATGGCCGGTGGTACAATCGCTGGCCTGAAGAGGTGGGCTTGGAGTAGGCCTTGAGAAGACGCTGCAAGCACCAAACAAACTCCCAAACCTCTCAACGGAGGCATCAGCGGAAACGTCCCCCACAACACCACGCCACACCGCAGTCAAACGCTCGGAATTCGCCAAAGACCCGCCAGACTGGATTACGGATTACCAAAATTTGGTACAATTCCGGGTATCGAGACCCCCTGTCGCCAAAAAAACTCATTTTTCCAACGAGGTCACTAAGAACAAAATACAAAAGACAAAACCCTTCGCAATTTGTGAGGTCATTTTGGGCAAAGTGCCCCCACTTTGATCCTCATTCCCGTGGATGACGAAAACCTCTGAGATCATCCCTACTGTTTTGGTGATATGAGAAAAATCTGCTCAACCCATCGGCATTGCCGTTAAATTTGCCTTTCCTTTTTCTTACGCTGAAGTCATAGTGATCGATTTTCACGTGATTTCTAGACGTGAAAATGCGGTCCTTATAGCGCCGATAAAACAATCCGCCTGTTTCATTCCCCGTCACATTGGTCCTAGCAATCTCCTGAGCTGTACAGCGAAACCCTGACACACTAGGGTCGCTCTTCTGCTCGACTCTGTCTACTCGTAGCAGAGGACCAAAGTCACGCGACGCCGGAGCTACGAGAGATCTTTCACTGATCCCCTCTTCCTCCGCCTTTTCCGCCGGCGCGTTGGGACGGCGTACGCTTCCTAGTGCTACGAGGTCAGGCTGTTCTACAACCTGGTTCCTCTCATCCCGGTTTTCTGCCTCCATCTCTGGGAGTGCTTGCTCCCCGTCATCTGCCTCTGGCTCTGGATCACTCGTCAACACAGGGGCGACCTGACGCGATTTGGACCTCGTACACGACTGAACTAGCCCTTTTTCCAGTTGTTGACCCCTTTCGCGCAGCAGGAAATCTGACCGGTTAGAAAACAAATAAGGATATTCCAACGGGACTGTTTGCGAGACAGCCGCCTCTGTCACTAGTTCTCCGAACGGGCCAGTTATCTTTACTGTCGCCATAGGCAGACAGACACTGTGCTTTTCGAGCAGCTGCTTGATCCAAACTACCTTTCCAGTAAAATCGGATGGCGTTACATACGACGGATGAACAACGTCCATCGTCGCTGCACTGTCACGAAGCACCCTGCACGGCTTTCCGTTTACCTGGAGCTCGTGAAGATAGGGACGAAGAAGCTTCAGGTCCTTGTCACTAACGTTCACGTACGAGAATACAACCCGCGGTTTCTTACATCTGGCCGCTGTGTGTCCCGGCTCCTGACAGTTGTAGCACAGGAACGGCTTCCTTGCCTCGAACTGCCCTGTTGGGCTTTTCCGCGCCTCGTCTCCGTTCGAGTGTTCTGCGCTCTTTTCTGGGACCTTTTGTCCTGCTTCGGGCTTCTCGGGCCCGTTTTCTCGCGAGCCGTTACCCTGTTGGAAGGTCTTGTGCTGATCGCTTCGGCCGGATTCGCTTTCCTCTCCGCTCAGCTTTCTACGCGTTGCGTACTCTTCGGCTAGCTCAGCGGCCCTTTCGACAGAGTCGACTCCCACCCTGTCCTGCACCCAGAGCTTGACTGACTGCGGAATGCTACGAAAGAACTGTTCGAGGCACACACACTCGACTACCTTGTCTCGGCTTTCGTACACTTCCTCGCTCTTCAACCATTCTATCAGGTTGGTTTTAAGCCCGTACGCGAATTCCGAGTAGCCCTCGCTGCTCTTTTTGGATGCGTTTCTAAACCTTTGACGGAACGCCTCGGCCGAAAGGCGGTACCGCTTCAAAAGGCTGGACTTCACCTTGTCGTAGTCGTCCGCGTCTCCAGCACTAAGGCGCGCGACAACCTCTGCAGCCTCACAGGGCAACAGAGTCAAAAGCCGTTGCGGCCACGTTTCTGGGGCGAAGCTCAACTTCTCACATGTCCTCTCAAAGTTAACTAAGAATAGGCCCACGTCTTCCCCAACTTTAAACGGCTGCATGAGCTTCTTCATTTGATACGACTCGGTCTCACTTGCTCGTACCGGAGCCCCAACTCTACTGTTCTGCGAGTTTAATCGCTGTTGTTCAATTTCGAGCTCTAGCCTTTTCAGCGCTCGCTCCTGGTCTCGTTCCTCTTTCGCTGCAGTCTGTGCCTCTTTCGCTGCAGCCTGTTCTCGCTCTCGTTCCTCTTTCGCTGCAGCCTGTTCTCGCTCCTCTCTTGCTGCAGCTTCACTCTTAGCGTTCTGAAGCAGTTCCCACGCAATTTTAATTTCCTCTGCTTCCGCGCTCTCTGAAATCGCTTTACTGATCTCAGATTTCTTCATCTTTTGCTCCACCTCCACACCCAATTCTTCACATAAGCAGAGTAAATCTGTTCTCAGTAACCTCATCAGATCCATGATCGCTGCTTTTTAGCCTTGGCTTTGTTCTAAAACTTGTCGCGAGGTTATACCAAAACCTAGCGCACGAGTCAAACACTAAGGATTCCCAGCAGTTCAAAATTAATTACCCATAATCTGAAGCCTGGCGAATCTCAAAGCAAAGTCCAAACGCTCACCCGCAGATGTAGCACGATGTCGCATGGTCCGATCCCAACCGCTGCCAACCAGTTGTTCGAGGCGGGGTTTAGGCCGCACGTCCGGGAGCTTCCTGGCTCGTGACGACGACCATTCCCCGAAGTGAAGAACCCAGGGGTCCAGTGGAGGTGGGAGAATTGGTAACGTAACGAACGGTTTAATTACATGGTAGCGATACAGTCGTCAAATCCGAGAGAACAACTGGAGCCCTCACGCCCCGCCTTATATAGGGGTCCGTTTTCTCCCTCTCTCTCCGCCAGGGCAGCAGGTGCGACCGCCACGTGCTTTGCAGCTGGGTCCGCCGCGACGTAGTCAGAAATGAGTCATAGCCAAGGTTCTCCGCAGTTAGGCCAGGCCTCTCTCCCCTTCCGGAGCGCACGAACCCACACGCACACACACACACGTCCCGTTGACGTCACGGACGCGTTGAGACACGTTTTGGGCAGCCTTCGACAGGTGGGCGTCAGTCCTGAACACGTCGGGACTCGTTTCGGGACTCGTTTCCGTAGCGTTGAAACTCGGAAGAAGGTTGCCGAAGGTTCCATTCTTAACAACATGAATCCCAAGCGATCGCTCACCCAGCACTCCTGAGCGATCTGTGCTCCGTGCCGGCTCGTGGCAGATGAGATAGGTGAGATAGGGCGAAAGTTTAGCAACATAGCGTCGAGCGTCCACGCCCAGTCAAAGCACGACGGAAGGCAGCGAGCGCGCGCTGGGTGCCGACAATTCTCCGCCGTTTCCGTCCACTCCGCAACTGTTCTTACTGAAAATAATTTGTACCCGTTTGAGAAAGTCTGGATGCCCTTTCTTTTTCAACGCAAAAGGCTGGGGAGAATTATGTGGAGACTTGCATGCGTAAGTTGATCTTATTGGCGTTATGTTTAACCACAGAGGAGGCCCTACGATATCCAAACACATCGGACATGCCACAGATACCGGGACTGGTGATAGGCTACGACGACGCCAGACTTCTCTTCGGGTGAGTAGGGCCATTCTCCTGCATCGTTGAATATGCGATTAAAACAGAGTAAATACAGTGATGCGTGCAGAAATGGCAGCTATAGCGCGCTTGGTTGTCTGCTATCTACACTTGGCGTACAGTGTCCAAATACAAGAGCGTTTGTTTAAAAAAAAATCATACACTCTTAAAAGAAATCTAGTAGGTTAAAGTTAGTAACAGCTTGTCACATATGTTTCTAGGTACCTAGTAACCGTAGGTAGTAACGGTCAAGCTACTAACGGTTACTAGATCAAAAGGCTGGTAACGGTTACTAACCAACCTTGTATAGTTTACTACCTTTAGTAGCTGGCACTAACTGTCACAAGACCCAGATGGGGCTAGTCAACGTCAAATTCGAAATTGGCAAACATGTATTGTCGCTGTGATAGATTTCTTTTTGACACTGCATACTTTCACATTTGTACACGTATTATAGACCAACACGCGGCTCTGACGTCACGCCTGTGCGGTGGCGCCGTTGTCACTATGGCGCATGCGCAGAAGCTTCACCTCACGCGAATCTGATTTTTTGTTTGCGCTCGTGCAGTGCCCACACCTGGTGTGGGCAAACGCGAGCTTGTCTGTAAATAGCGTGTCGGTCTATATATTTAGCACAGACAACGAATTCGAACACAAAAGACCCCAAAACATACACGCAACGACACGCTAACCCAGTTGCCGCCTCCAGTGGCTACCCACGGGTCTTTCCTTCTGATCACTTGAATGACCACCTCGTTCGTAAATATGGTGTTGCTTTCGTACCAATATTGTTCTCCAATATTGCTGCTAAACATTCCAAGGGATGTATCTCTTACTAAGAAGTAACGGCACACAGAGTAATTAATTGCGACAGTCGATAAAACAGCGTCCACATAGGTTCCCAGTGGCCATGTTCTTGCTTCCACCCATAAACTTCCCCATTTTGCGCATGCGCATCTCCGTGGTAACGGCATCGTCTCTAGACTGCATCTTCGCTTACCGGTCGGGACTTTACAGCTCCATGAGAATCATCCAAGCCCCGAGCAGACATAGACCGTGAGGAAGACGTTCTCAGTGTCAAGGAGCGAAGCAGCGAAGCTTTTGTACGGTGAAACGAACGTTAATTATGCACACCAACACGGGAATACTAGAACAGCACACGACACACGGCAAAAATGGCAGGTTCAGATCGCAGAAATGAGCGTCTCGCAAACTCCGACTGGCCCTACTGATCTCTATTGTAGTAGGCTAGATCGCGGACCGCGGCCTCGGCAGCTGTGGCCGAGTATCGCCACCGGCGGCCATTGATTGACACCAGCCAATGCATGGGACTCTATGGGAAGAACGAGAAAAAGTGTCGCTTCCCCCGTTGTTGTTGTCGGTACTAAAAATTTCTGGATGCTTTTCGATAAGCCCGTCAAATAGCTTGCGTACAAACATTAAAACTGACAGCCCTCACAGTTTTTATAAATGAATATTTTGTGGTCGAGACTGACTCCGCTGTAGTGCAGCTCAATGAAGCGAGAGTTAGCTGGAGTTACCGCGGAGTCGGTGGCGGTTTCGTTGAGTAATATATGTCATATATATTTGTCATATATGCCGACGACAGTAGCCTATTCTTTTCTTCAGATAATAGCGATGATCTTGTCACAATCGCCAATGACACTTTGTCCAAACTTGGGGCATGGGCAAAAGATAACTACTTAAAAATTAATACTGATAAAACTAAAGCTATCATATTTCGACCCATGAATAAGTGCGTAAATTTAACGGGAAGGATTGTGCTCGACTCTACGCCAATTGAAATTGTCAGTAATTCTAAAAGTCTTGGAGTCATATTTTCGGAACATATGTTGTGGGACAGTCACATTAACCACTTACTTGCAAAATTATCTACCATCATAGGTCTGACATTCTGTAATGGCAAAACACTCCCAGTCAGTGTGAAGCTATTAATTTACAATTCTTTATTCTATTCTCATCTGAGCTACTGCAACCTCGTCTGGGGTAACACCACTTTTACAAACCTGCAAAAATTATTTTTACTGCAGAAAAAAATGGTTAGAATATTATGCAACCTGCCTTATGATTTCCATACAGGCAGTGTGTTTAAGAAGTTTAGCTTACTAAAAATTCATAGCCTTTATGAATACAGATTGATTCTGAGTTTAAAATCAGAGAAAAGGAAACATTATAAATCGTTGTCAACTCTAGCGGCATTGACACCAAATCTACACGTTCACTTAACTAGACACATGGAGCATTGGAAGGTTGTGTACTGTTCTACTAACTATGGTAGGCAAATGCTGCGATATACCATACCAAAACTATTAAATTTCCTTCTAGAAAAAGAAATTTGTATTGACACTATCTCCTTCAAGGCTTTGCGTTCTCTTTATCTGTAGCAGTGATTTACCTCCCCCACTCAAATGATTCTTTAAATTTGTTTATGCTATATAGAATGCACTCTTTTTGTGTTTTTCGGATTTTTGTCTGCAACGACTGTGCATGCCATCTATTTAGGTGATTAATAACTGTTTTGTAATCTTGTGCATATATATATATATATATATATTTGTTTATTTTCTGCTGCAATGCCAATGTACGGGGCCGAGGGCTGGTCAAGCCTCCTTTGAGGCTTTTACCCTTTGCTCCACCATGCTTCATGGAAAATAAACTATTATTAAAATTAAATGAGTTGGGTTTAGCAGACGACAAGCTCGAAGGCTTTGCTACGCGGAATTCGCACACTCCTGGAAAGCCGCTGTCGAGATGGAACTTCTTTGTTATTCATCAACTTTTGGACTTCCCCAAGGACCGTCTCATTGACGGCAAGTTCCTTTGTTAACTCCACTACGTGAGCAAGCTTGCCAGCTCAGCCGTAGGTGCTCCGGTACGTTTGATTTGTTTAATCGGCGTTCGAACGTTTGACAAATACCGATTCGATCTCCAAACACCCAACATAAGGATCACAGCACACCATAAAATAATCACCTCCGAGCACAGCGTATATGCTTCAATATTCTTACTTTTGTGCGTTTCTCCCATAGACTTGCGTGTGGTGCCTTATGTCCAGGAATGGCCGCCGGTGGCGACACCAACGGGCTTCCGATCCGCGATCCAGCCTACTACAATAGAGATCAGTGACTGGACTCAACGGGCTTGTCAGACAATGTTGCCAAGCGTCGCTTGAGGAAAAGAAGCAAATTTTAAAGAACAAAAGAATACAACGAATAAAACAGAATGAACCTTTCGTGTGCTTTAAAGCGATCTTAGCACGTGCTACGCGCCTATTTTCATCCCAGTTAAAACCAAAATGAAAATGTAAACGCCTTCAAACAAGTGCAAACGGGAAGGAAGGTCAGAAGCCGCATGGCCATTGCATCAACGATGGCGGCGCTCGCGGCAGCGCTGGCTTCCACGACGTGCTGGAACAGAGTCTGCGATCATTATAAAGTCAGCTCAAACCCTTAAACATGCCCCCTCTTACAATATTTGATGCTACGATTGTGTGTGTGAATACACCCCCCCCCCCCTGCATTTCCAAGCAGTAAGTGTGTCACTAACGCTGGCAATCGGCGATGCAGCAGACGCCGCCATGTTGTTCGCGACTTTGGGGTAGTAAGTAAATAGCTACTAAAAAGGTAATAACGTTCAGAACAAGGTACTGCTGCATTTACTAACTTTTTACTAACTGTCGCGCGTTTGAGGTAGTAAAAAGTAAGTGAAAGGTATTTACGGTCAGAACTGCTGCAGTTGCTAGCTTTTTACTGGCTTTTCTTTAAGAGTACAAGATACTCGTGCAAACCGAGAGCAACATGTCAAGAAGCAGTCGTCGCCAAGAGGTCGAACAAAGACGCGACGTAATTGGCGACTGAAGCTTTTTGGACAACCAAAGTGGATAATGGACAGCTGGCAACCAAAAGCTTCTGTTCAGCGATGTTCTCTCATGTCGGTTTCTCTCTCGCGAGGCACTGTAAAGAAGACCGGCGCACTTCCAGTGAATGTGTTACTTTTATCATTGAGTGGAGCCAACTGCGACACGTGCTTATCCACCCAGACAACTATACGTACCCTGCTACCCCTCGTGCGATGACGCACACGCAGATCTATATCACTGCGTGTGCGTTGTGGGATGTGGGTACACTCTAAGAAAAAGTGGGTGTAGACGTTACACCCGTTGTCACATATACGACACCCCAAAACTTCAGTTGGATGTACAGCGCACCGACGTTGTGCCGACGCTACCAAATTTCACGAGCGGCTTGATAGCAGAGTTGTAGAACTCATTAAAATAGTTAATGTAAGTGTGACTGACTGCAAAAAAAGTTATCGGGGTTTCCTAGGCTCAACTGCAAATACTGTGTGTTTTTCTTCTGTAGACTTTGATACGTAATTTAGCTGTTTAATATGTCATATCGCACCCTCATCAACCCTCTCGCAAAAGTTGGGGCAGTCAGTTTGTGAGAATCGGCCCCGCCATCACCGTGAATGGACGCCGGAGCAGGACCGAGTTTCGTTTTCTTTTCTTTGCGTGTTTGCCTTTGCACGTGTGCCTCCGTGTGTGGGTGAACTGGCGACGCTCGTGCGGACTGGGACAGGGGACATTTTGAGAGAAAGGAAGACGAGAAGGACAGCACGTGGTGTGACCTTAGGGGGATTCTGAATGTAGCTTCGCTTGTAAATAGACGCGTTTTTTTTTTCCCCGCTAGCTGCGGAGTCCTGTCTGGTTTATTCTTCTGGCAGCGACCATCAGCTGCCTCCGTCGTAGGGTCCCGGCGCAATCTCGAAGAAAGAACATCTTTACTGGCGCAGTCGACAGGATTGCGTCAGCGGACCCCGACGGTGTGATCTTCACTACGGAATCGGCGGACAGCGGCTTGACGCGGCATTGGTGGAGCCTTCTAAAGAGAAGACTGGACCACCGAGCTCCTTGAAGATTGGACCACCGAGCTACTTCGTGGTGGCAGAGCTACCTCTGACCCGATGCCGTCCCACCCCAGCGAGGAACGCCTGAGTCTACAGCTCGGACATCATTTTCGTGCCTGACTATTCTGAGGAGCGGGCTGCGTCTGTGATCCAGCGGCAGTCGTTGACCTTACGGTAAGGTGATTCTCTGACGTGTGCCCGCCATGGATACAGACAGCGCAGAGCGGCAGATGCCGGTTCTAACGCCAGAGCAGGATAGGGTTCGGAATAGGGATGTTGACGGGCCAGGTGAATCGTCACCTTCGAGTGGATTGGTGGCAAACTCGCAGACACAAGGGGATAGGAAGAGAGGATTCCGATCAGACGGCTTAATCGAAAAGGAGATAGAACTAGTGAGGGAGAAAGAACGGCTAATACGTCTCGAGCTGGAGCTAGAACATTTACGCTCAGGGACCCAAACGCGAGCCAGTGGAGGCGGCATGGAGTTCAAACTCCGAAATGAAGCTTTAAGCTTTTCCAGATTGATGAAGGGAGTACTGACTCCCATGCCGTCGTCCGATACGTTAGTACCAAGCTGGTTGGACACCGTAGAGAATGTTTTCGAGAGGTATATGGTCCCTGAGCGGCTTAGAGGATATCTTGTGCGACCTTATTTCACGGAGAGCATGCGTGCACTAGTGAATAGGCTGAACGTGGGTGAGAGAAGTGGGTATGGTGCGGTCAAAGAACGGGTCTTGTTAGAGCTCGGACTGTCGCGAGCTGAGGTCTGGAGGCCCTTTATTGAAACCACCACTTCTCTCAAGGAAAAACACAAGAACGCAAGGCAGGGCATCATACCTGAAAATTCTCGGGTGAAGTGTTTTAAATGCAAGGAATTGGGGCACCTTTCCCGCGAATGTCCCTTGAAGAAGACACCTCACGAAGAACTTCTGTTTCACAAGAAGAGAGTAGACGCCGAGAAGGTCACTGTGGAGGAAAACTCCAGCTGTGAGCCCGACAAGGTGACGACCGATGTGGGCAAGACCGACGGTAACAACTTGGACCACCAAGGTCAGAAGAGTCCGGAATCATCGGTCCGCGAGGCGCCTCAGATTCTGGTACAGGCCGACGACACGAAGCGGTCGTCGAAGGACAATCGCAGCTGCGTGTCTGTGCAGGCAGACGTTGACGACAGAAATGAGCTAAACGTCTCGCGTGCCTGGAGGACGTCCCAGCGATTTGAGGATAACCACGACGAGCAGGTGAACGTCGACGACGAAAGGCCGTACACTTTGCCTGGGCGGCAGGCGTTCCGCCGATCTGAGGACGACCCATGTCTGAACTTCGACAACGTCGAGGCCGGTCCCAACATCTTACCTGAGTTGGGCAAGTTCCGACAAGCCAATGAAGACCACGTTGAGAACATGGGCGTCGGTTACAAGGAAAACCCGAGAGTATCTCCTGGGAGGTGGACGTTCCGGCAAGGCGAGGACAACGACGGCGAGAACGTGGACGACGACGGAGGACTGAACTTATCGCCTGAGCGGCAGACGTTTGGGCGAGCGGAGGATGACGACAGCGAGAACGTGGACGACGATGAAGGACCGAAGTTATCGCCTGGGCGGCAGGCGTCTGGCCGAGCGGAGGATGACCACGACGAGCAGGTAAACGTCGACAACGAAAGGCCGTACACTTTGCCTGGGCGGCAGGCGTCCCGGCGATCTGAGGACGACCCATGTGTGAACTTCGACAACGTCGAGGCCGGTCCTGACATCTTACCTGGGTTGCGCAAGTTCCGGCAAGCCAATGACGACCACGTTGAGAACATGGGCGCCCGTTACAAGGAAGAACCGAGAGTATCTCCTGGGAGGCAGACGTTCCGGCAAGCCGAGGACGACGACGGCAAGAACGTGGGCGACGATGAAGGACCGAACTTATCGCCTGGGCGGCAGGCGTTTGGGCGAGCGGAGGATGTCCACGACGAGAACGTGAACGTCGACGACGAAATACAACCGAATATCTTGCTTTGGTTGCAGACGTTCTGTCAAGCTGATGACGACCACGGCAAGGACGTGGGTGTTGACAAACAGTCGGACATTTTGGTAGGGCGGCTGCCGTCACAGCGGGCCGGTGAAGATGTCAGGGAAAGCGGGGACAGCGACGAGGACGCCGTCTTCGAGATGAAGTCGTCCCAGAATATAACTAGGGACGTCGACGAAGACTTGATCACCTGCCAGCCGGCCACGTGTGAAAGAGTTGGGAGTGCAGAAGACGTCGACAACGGCGACCGCCTGCGAGGCCCATTCTTGATTCGTAAGTCAGGACAGAGTATAAACTGTCGTCGCTCTTGCGCGGGGATGTTCCGGAACCGACTATGCACCGTCCGATTCAAGCCCCGTCGAAATCTGGATGGCTTGAATAACCTGTCGGCAAAGAGACCGAGGCTAGGAGGCTAGATGCTGCGCTAGTCTCGGCGCGAGATTTGTCACTGCTTTGGAGCCTTGGCGGGCACATTAAGAATCACTTTACTTGCATGTGATTGGCATATCGGTGTAAATTTTTTTTATAGTTTGGATTCTTACGGGTTGAGTCACAAACTCTGTGCACGCAAGGTGTGACTGATATGCGTACGCGGTTGAGTTTAGATGTTACATATTATTTTTGACATTTCGGGTCTAAAAAATATACTTAGTCGGGAGGTGTGAGAATCGGCCCCGCCATCACCGTGAATGGACGCCGGAGCAGGACCGAGTTTCGTTTTCTTTTCTTTGCGTGTTTGCCTTTGCACGTGTGCCTCCGTGTGTGGGTGAACTGGCGACGCTCGTGCGGACTGGGACAGGGGACATTTTGAGAGAAAGGAAGACGAGAAGGACAGCACGTGGTGTGACCTTAGGGGGATTCTGAATGTAGCTTCGCTTGTAAATAGACGCGTTTTTTTTTTCTTCCCGCTAGCTGCGGAGTCCTGTCTGGTTTATTCTTCTGGCAGCGACCATCAGCTGCCTCCGTCGTAGGGTCCCGGCGCAATCTCGAAGAAAGAACATCTTTACTCAGTTCAACGTCAGCGCGCTGTACGTCGAACTGAAATTTTGGGGTGTCGTTTATGTGACAAGGGGTGTAACGTCTACACCCACTTTTTTTAGAGTGTATAGACCTTTTTCGCAAGGGCGCCGCCATCTTGAATTGTCGTCACTTCCAGTATGGGCGAAAACATTGTTTTGCCGTCGCCACGCCAATAGAAGGCATTTAGGAGATAAACGTAACCGTCACACCTTTTCGTTTTGCCTCCCCTCTATTTTTTTACTATTTGCAGGTTGAAATGTCTTAATATGTTTTCGTCGCCCATACCGGATATGCCTACTTGGCGGTCGGGGGCGAGAATAAGCAGAAAAGGTCTATACCGACAACCAGCGCTTTCGCGCGATGAGGAGAGGACAGGAGAAGTTTAGGCACGACGGAGGAAAAGAAAGGATAAGGAGAAGTGGGCAAATCATTTTGTGTTTCTGATAAGTATGTCCCGGGAAAGTGGGAGGCTGCTGTCGGATCTAAAATGATGGACACGCAACTAATAGAGAATTTCACGGACCAGTTTGGAGCGTACTGAAATTTGTAGACCAGGTCCGCGATGGAGCACGCAATCCGAATGGGGTATAGATCCGCCTCCGGATCCCCAATAGAATATGACCTTTCCTACGGGATCGGCAAATGCTTTTCCGTCATTCAGCTTCCCGGGAATCCCCTTCCCGCGGTGCCGGATCTCGAAGAACATGTTTTCGTAATCGTGGATCGCGGCGCTAACAACACGTGTTCAACACACGCATGATGTGAAAGATGCGTGTCGATAAGCGATGTGCATTAGCGTAGCCCACTTGCTTCTTCATCGGAACACCCGTGAACGATATTCAAGTACGTCGAGATTTTCGGCCTCTTCTTCGGAGGTCCGAAAAGGAAGTCGAATTCATGCTGGACGTAAAAGCAATCCTCGTCGTCGCTGACCTCAAGCAGTAGCAGCGGCATTTCGCGAGCGGCCATTACGAATTCTCCCGAGGCTAGATGCCCGGAGAGAAAGGAAGTCACGTGTGCACGCGGAGGGCTAGGCAGGCTGGCTTCAGGTCGAATCGGCCGAAATCGGCGGAGCGACTTTTCTCGAATATGGATCGAGATCTGGGGTGAAAGCTGATCCGAAATGACGAGTGGAACACGCTCGTTTTGACCGGGATCGCCCGGTGAAATAGGCGCGCTCTTAAAAAGTCGATCCCGCGTCGCTGTCCAAAACGACCAGTTCTTTTCACCATAAGCCGAAACCGCGTGACCGCGATCATAACTCGTCAACCAGACGCGGCGAATACTTTTTGTATAGTGGAAGTGGTAAGGCAGAAACGTGAATCCTTGTTTGGTCTCTATTTTAACATCACTAAAGCCGCGGGTCTTGGCGCGACCCAAAACTTTCCGTGACGGACGCAATGATGGGTTAAAAAGAGCGCGGCGTGCACCCGCCAACCTGTACCCATAGAGTTTCTCTACAAAATGTCATAAACAACAATTAAGAAACGGAGGGGGTTGAGAGTGCTGAGCCTCTAAACACTTCGCAGCGACACGATTCGGCCTGTCCGGTTCGGACGGGTGTCGGACGCAATTTTGTTCCGTTCCAGGTACATGGGAGGCGATGTGGTGGAAACCACACCGGAGTTCACGGCCAAGTGGAACATGACCTACCGCCGAGGACCTCTGAAACCCGAGCACGCCGGAATGTGAGTTTCTCCTGCAACGGCACCCCAGCTCCATCGTTGGACCCAAAACGCGAACGAGATTAGCGTTATGCCTTAAGGCCGGTTCAGACACTTGCGGTTGAGTGCGTTTGACTGCGTTGCGTCGAGTACCGAAAGCGAGTCACCGGCACATCTGTGCTTCATATGAAGCGTGGAATCCAATTCAAGGAATCATCTTGGCACGCGATATAAGCAGCAGAAATGTCCTGGTTTCTCGCTGCCGCAACGCAGTCAAACGCAGTCAAACGCAACTGTCTGAACCAGGCTTTACCTGTTTCTCAGCTCTAACCTTCCGATCCTTAAGTGCGAGTATGGTCCCTTCCATGTTAAGAAACGTACAGCATTTCTTTAGTTGTCCCTGACTATAAACAGCATAAATTCCGTAACTAGAAAATATCACGGATGAAGTGATCTTTTAGAAAAAGAAACGGGCGTGCGAGAAAAGTGACCGGATTGTTTCATCGTTTCAGGAAAGTCCGCTTGACCGTGAACAACGAATGGAAGCGAGTGGAAGTCTTCAACGTCATTGGCGTGCTCAAAGGATCCCACGAACCAGGTGCGAAAGTAAAAATTTTTCTTAGTTGTTTCGCAGGTTATGAACATCACGAAAAGTTCTAAGTCGTATTGACCGAACGTACAAAAAGTGTCGGACCGTCCGTCGAGTAAATTCTCTTGTCGCCCGACACAACCCCTGGTGCAGATCGGTACAGCATGCTGGGCAACCACCACGATGCCTGGGGCAGGGGCACCATCGATCCCTCCTCCGCAACGGCGCCCATGATGGAGCAGGCCTACGTGCTCGGGCAGCTGGTCAAGAAGGGCATCTGGCGGCCCCGGCGCTCCATTATCTTTGGCGTCTGGGCAGCCGAGGAGATCGCCATCGCCGGCTCTGGGGAGTGGGTCGAGGCACGTGGCTTCCATTTTGGATGTAGCCTCCATCTGGGATATATAGGTTGACTACGGTGAAACTTACGCCGTAAAACGAGCCGAAAAAGTCAGAGCATGCATAGAAAGCTCGAACTTTCGGCGAAGGCATTAAGATAGTCGGTTTGACCTTGCCAAATTTCAAGGAGTAGTTCTATTTCCGTAAAAGAAAGTAGAACAACAAACAGTTTTGGGTAGTCATGCGTTACATGTAACGCCTTGTTGTAACTTCGTTACTTGTTTGGTAATATTTAACTGTAACGCGCTACATTTTTAAAATGTAACTGTTGTTCAATTACTCTTCCTGAAGTAACGGTGACCGTGACTACGTTACTTTTGTCGTTACTTTTCGCAGTTACTTCAGCATTAAGACATCACTGAACGAGTGCAATCTGGTCATTCCTTGCACTTTATTTTTTTTACTTTTTCATACTGGTCATTTTTTTCAAGGCGAGCCGTTGAGGTACGACATATATTCGAAATATAATGCTCAGCTACATAAAAAATCGACTGCGTCGGCAGTACCTCACAGCAATGCAGCACAGAAAATAGGCGTGAATTCCCACCATATACATTTTAAAATAATTGTGTTCCGACATTTTGAGTGTCATGTTCGTCTTGTGCTAACTTGCGCCAACTTCACTTGCACTTCCGGCAATAAACATGGAGAAGGGGTGCTTCCTTGTTAAAAACAGATGTGTAGTCTTATAAAAAGATTTATTTAAAAGTAACGCCATTTCATTTCTTAAGATAATTAACTGTAACGAATATATTTTTTGTTGCGGTAACTGTAACCGTAACTTCGCTACTTTTATTTTGAAAGACTAACTGTAACGAATTGCTTTGTAAACCCAAGACTGCCAACAAACTTGCAAGGGTCAACGGCGGACGTGTTCGTAGACGACCGAGTTAGCAATGGAAGTAAAAGCTAGTTAACACGTTCGCGAAGCTACCTTTTGCATCGCTTGCCACATTGTGTACGGCGAACCCAAGTCCCAGTGACTTTGGGGAATTGTAGTAGACCGTTTCCGCAGCCCGCTAAGCACCCGGATAGTGCTCCGTAATCCGCCACAAGACCTTGAACTATGCAGATGGTGGCGCGCATGCGCAGCTGCGGCGTTTTCTTCAGGGATACCGTAGCGGAGGAGAAAAACGGTCTACTACAATTCCCCTTTCTCGTCGCTGTCGTTTTGGTTGCTGTGAACGCAACCGACACAAATGTGTGTATCAGCCCTAACATGTGGCGCCAACTCTCTAACGGCACAGCGAGCAGACAACGCTGTCTGTTGTCTTCTCGCTGTGCCTAATATCACTCGATCCTGGGAAAGTAGCGACAAGCTGCCCGTATGACCACCTTATTGGTTCATAAAACGAGCAGTTTCTCCTCGACCTCTCCTTCTCGGTGAGCCTATTTAAGTGGGCTGGTGACGGGTAGCTTTATAGTTACGTTTCCTTTATACCGAGATGTTGCTATCCACACGCCGGCGAAACAAGAGTGTATCTTCGTACAATCACCCCAAGCGGCACCGGTGCTTGAGGACATTGTAAATTATTTTTCTGTCTTGAAATACCCAAGCACAACAATATAATTGTCAGAAGTTTGTTGAGATGAGCATGAGTAATAAGTTTATTGCATGCACGGTGCCGAAGTCGCTTATATCACCGAGGAACGCTTTCAGTATAATGATCCTCCATAGCGATCTTGGAGCGACTGGTTCAGAAGGACCCTTTCGAAGCTTCGAAGATTTCCATGAACCCAAATGGTGATAGCCATGGCGACTGAGAGCGATCAGCCAATCCCCTTACGAGGTTTGGTCGTCTGTATATTAGTTTTGTGTCCGGCTGGCAGGCAGGGAAGGCAATGGGGCTACTTTCACAGGATCCAGTGACCTTAGCTGCGCCTATTGTCTGCCCTACTATACGATCAGAGCTCTGTGCACTCAGAGCCGTGTATGGAAAGAATTTGGTCAACGGGAGGCGCGGGCAGAGCCAGGGCGTGCACCAGATGCAGAAAGAGGGCTTGACGTGCTCTTTTGGTCAACCAGAAGCCGAAAACTATCCCGTTGCGGTGGTAGCGAGAAACAGTTTTAATCATAGGTATATGGTTTCAATGAGCGCGTAAGAGTTAAAAGTAGTAACCCTTCCTGGTTGAAAATAGGGTGCACGGGATGTTTTGATTATGATCATGCAGAAAAATGTCAGAAAGGAATGCGCCGCTCGAACTCTGTTTTTCTCGGACCGAGTGTGACCTATCGGACGGCAGATTCATGGCCCTCGGCGCCTGGCGTACGGAATATGTCGATCGTTCCGCTAGTGGCGCTCTTCCACCCTTATCTTGGACGGCCGTGATTGAAACATCACATGCACCATATTTTCAGGCACCAAGAGTTACTCCGATGCACTTATGAATTTTGTTTTGCGCGACCACCACCAGGGTATTATTTTCGGCTCCTGGTTGGCCACATTTTAATTTGTGAAGACGCCTGGAACAAGCCCAGCCCGCGTTCGGCCAATGGTCCCTCCTATTTGTCTTATCTTTTTTAACTAAATGGCGATTGTATGTTAACAGACCATTCCTGAAAGTTCCTGAAGGCATCTCGACATTGCACCGCGCGGCGCAGGGATTTGTGTGGCCGTTCCGATGTATGCTTGGGCCGGCGGCACGCTCCGTATATCCTGAAAGTGGCTAAATTCATTCTCTCTTGCCACTGTGAGTTTGAAACACGAACAACAGAAAGCGAACACATCACGATGCCAATGCGTGCCCTGTTTTGTCATCGTCCTGCTTTTTTTTTTTTTTTTTGCTTTCTGATATCGCAGATCGACTGCGAAACAGGCATGATCCTGTCCTTCTATTTATGGGTATTCCTTCACGTGTCGTCCATTGGACTGCATGCCATAGTGCGTCAGAGGCAATGGGAGGCGCTGCGTATTTCTGAAATCTTCTATCGTAGTTGATACGACCTATGGCGTTCGTGTAGTGATACTATGCAAGCATCACACTTTAACGCTTCTAGGACAAGTTCCTGCTGCTCAACCATGGAGCGGTAGGCTACGTGAACGTGGACAACTGTCCGTCGGGTAAGACATCAGTGGCTTAGTTATGAAAAAAAAATCGTCTAAATATAATTTTTATCTTGTATCTCGACATACTAAAACCCGAGATGGAAGTGAAAAAAAAAATTGAGACACACGTCTCAAACAGAGCTACTAAATTTTATTCACCACGCTTCTGATACACATTCATATCCTCCCAGGTAACCCCCACCTGTTTGCACACGTTACGCATTGACGTAAAGTTTGGGTTCCGTCTCGGGTTTTAGTACGTCGATTAACAACCATCTCGCCTGCTTAATAACGTTGTCTTTTACCCTAGTTACACTCGCGCTCTCAACTGTCATTCAGCCACCGATCGATCATCGTTG
The DNA here is from genome assembly GCA_013358835.2 of Ixodes persulcatus. NCBI lineage: Eukaryota > Metazoa > Arthropoda > Arachnida > Ixodida > Ixodidae > Ixodes > Ixodes persulcatus. The sequence goes on from JABSTQ010010213.1 coordinate 110,883, forward strand.
ATATCTCCCCACTGTCATTGAACTCAAATAAGTTGTCCGGTGTTGCACTGAACATAGGCCTAACAACTCCAGTTGAGATGCGTGTCATGGGACACAGTTGTAACCGAAACGAAACCGAAATTGATATCACAATACTTTTTTAAGTGATGCAAATAAATTTTACGCACATTTTTTCATCCAATGTAAACACAAAAAACAAAATATAAGGAACTTTTTGTTTTAGTAAAGAAACGATACTCGGAACGTTTCACACGAATTCAAGGATGAGAAACATAAGGAAGTCTCATCGGCACCGACATCACAATGGCCGCCCTCACCGAGCTTTGGCTTCCGCGACGTGCCGTGATCGTTCTAGCGGCAGCTCTGGCCCCGAATCATACCTCTTCCGACAATATTTGCTGCTACGATATTTTCTAGATTCGTCCCCCAATCTTCCGAAATATTAAGTGCTTCGCTGGCGCTGGCCATGGGCGGCGACGCGGCGGACGCCGCCATCTTAAGCTTTATTGGGACGAACTCCCATCAGTTAACTGAAGTAAGCCAGCCCAGTTGAACTCAACGATCGTTGCGGCTCAATGACAGTTGGCGCCGCCGTGTAACTCCGGCCGATCGCGATTGAGTCAACCATCGTTGGCTTAATCACAGTTACGAGCGCTACTGTACCTTAGTTATCAAATCAAATTATATCTATATTTCTGCTTGTGGTTTCGGCGCAACTGTCCCTAACCTGTAAAAGAAACTTTTGTAAGCATTTTTTTAAAGGTTTCAATTTAATCGAAAACGTCGCGTTCAATTTTAATTATAAGTTCTAATCGGCTTCGTTAAAATTTTTCTTTTTATTCATTAGGCCTTATAAACACCCTCACGTATATTTTAGGTTACTAAACGTTCAGGAAAAAAACTGGAGATCAAGGGACACGGTTCCTGACTCTCCGGGATTTTAGCATACGACCGGTGTTTTTTCTGCACTTGAATTACGAATTGAAGTGATCGAGGTTGAATGAACCTAGCTCATGCGGCGGGCTCGTGGTGTCGAAAAGAAAGAAAAATAGTTACAGGAGGACACTTAAGACTGATTACGTGTAGGAATGCGAAAGCATTCGTATACGTATAGCGCAATCCTATAAGCTGAGCGCCCCGGTATCCTCTGCAGAGGCCGGGATCTGGGGAGTGGCGGGTGTGCGCTGCTGCGGCGGCGCGCGGGAGCAGCGCCAGAAGTGGCGTTCCTTGGAACTATCCGGCGCGCCAGCCGCGTCGCAGACATTTTAAAAGCCGTACCGCGGAGGGAATTTCTCTACAGTTTTTTCGCGGCTACGGCGTGGAGAAAATTTCTCTGCCGTTTTTCGCGGTTACAGACGACGCCGGCTCCTCTCCATGGGACAGCTAATGCTTTCGCATTAAAACGAGAGAAAAACATTACATCCACTGTTGTCAGGAGAACGTGGTAATTAGAGCGCGTCGCCTCACGCCATTTTAATTAGTTTAGCTGGCCACAGAATGATTATTGATTGCTGCGACGAGTACATTGACTGCTAGGTGCACAATGACGCTTCGAAAAGTGTTTGAATAAGCTTCTTTTTTCTGCGCAGGTCCGTCGTTTGTACCTTACGCATCTCCGTCCTTGAAGAACACCTTCTACACGGCAGCTCAATTGGTACGCACTCGATCGCCCGTTGGAAAGGGACTTTCCTACGCGCTTTAGCTTTTCGCTTTACATTTCTTTTATAGTACAGAGGTATGAACTAGCTTTGTGCGATTTATTTATGACTTTCCCTTAATGAGCTCGAGCTTCCTTCATTTTCTGACATCTGTGAAAGTATATGAATTGTATCTCTTAAAATTTCTAGCTTGTGCTATCACATGAAAACAGCAATGTTGTTCTGGGACAGGAAAAAAAAAACATTATGCTTGTTTGCCTTACACGTGCAAACCTGAGTGTAAGCACTCAGGTTTGCACTCAGGTGAAAACCTGAGTGCAAGTGTAAGCCTGAAAGCGAAGTATCTTCATAGTGGCTATTCCATACCCAGGTTGACCGCCTCTATGGCGTGATGTCGGAAATGCCAGTTTAAACTGCGTACGTTTGCAAGCAGACAGACTTGGAGTGCTAGTCTGGCAACTACGGGTGGAAAATTCTTTGTTTGGGCAGCACTCTGGCAACAGTGGGCATGCCTTAGCAAAGACAATAGTACCAGATGATTTAAACATAGCAGCAGCAGCAGCAAGATGGCCACACTCATCTGCTGCATTTGCAAACGTGTACGACGACAATTCACCATTTTTATGTCTGTTGTCAGTGCAATAAGGCATTACGTATTTGGTAGAGTCAAACGAACACCGGGAATGCAATCCTTGTTTACGCGCGAGACAGTTCATAACAATAAAAATATGAACAGCATTTTCAGTTCAAACTATGTTTCTTCCTTAGCAGCGACGCCATTAGAACTAACCAAGTGAGAATCAGAACGGCAGATCTACGTGGAGTCGCGTGTCACGTAGATGAAGCAGCAGGCAACACTGACAAACTTCAAATAAAAAAACGGATGGCTTTTAGCAGAGTCTTTCAATACGCCGCTGGTCACAAAACCTCGACGAAAGATGGTATGGGGTCGAAGACAGCCACCAGGGGCGCCGCTGTTTCGGAGGGGGCATTTTCGTTTGGCCACCTCACAATCATTCCTCATACACACTGGCGGAAGAACCGCATTGGCGAGGTGGTTGCGAATGCGGCTGCTTAATGATCCACAACAAATTAACGCGCGTTGGATGATAAAACAAGGTGTCTCTGCTTTGCTAGCTGTTACTATTCGAATGCCGATGTGAATGCAGTGAACCACCCGAAATTCTCAATTACAAATGGTTTTCGAAACAAAATTTCTGGAGCACCAATATGAGTTTACGACTGTGATTAATAACTTTATACGAGTACTAATTATTTTTATTGATCTCCAACAAAACAAATTAGAAATAAGCCCTTTTGTTTTCTTTGTTTTCAAACAAACCGGTGTTTTTGCAAACGAAAAAGAGTTAGGCAATTGTGCGTACAGGTTCACACTGCCTCTACTTGAAACTACGCCGCGGCGATGAGGTTTGACGACGATAGCAGTGTTGAGGATTCATTTTGAGGCAAGAATTAGAATGAAAAATTGTATTATCTTGGTGAATGTTGCAGAAAAGAAAGTTTGATCAGATGATTGAGGGTACAAAGCTGAAGACGCTTACACGCTTACAGATCTGAAGATGCCCACGTTCAAAGTGTATATTTATTATTTCGACGTCTCAAATTTAAAACATTTGGACAGCTTTGAAGCTTCGGAGTCCGGACTAAAAAGTAATCAAACATGGTGGTCAAAAAAAAAAAATCTCAGCTTGCTTGCAGGCGGCATCGCTGTTCAACGCGCATTTTTCGCAAAAAAACTTCGTGCAGTTGACTGCGTTTTTATGACATTTTAAATAAGAAGGAATAAAAAAATAAAAGATTCTCGAAGTACATAAGCTATCAGGCTGCATGTAATGTTTACTTGGTGGTGTTAGACATTAGAAAATATGGCGCCGTTGCTTTCATGATTTGTTTCACGTGTTTTAATAGACCAAGGAGCTGAATCTCATTTCATAATATTTGCAGTTTAATGTACGACATTTGCTGACAGACAATTTGTGTATCTCGTACAACTGCAGCGCACACTGCATGATAATGTTTTGTTCGGTGCATCAAAACTTTCGTTTTTCGTTCGCACTGGTCAAGAAACATCAAGGAAGCAATGTTTCAATTCACAACTTTTTGTTTAACAATCCTATCGTTTCGTAGTTAACCAACTCGTTATACACGAACCAAAAAGAACATTTAAAGAAGACACGGACGCACGGTAGTTTACGCGTAGAGGAACAAAAAACTTGCCAAACTCTCATTGTTACGTAGTGTAAGCACTGACATTTGTTATGTGCAGGTAAGATAGAGGGATATATCCAGCTCACTTTTGTTGGGGATTCAATATTTAAAGTGTGACGCGTGCCGAAATGACGTGCGAGAGCTCAGAACATCGCCGCGCCTGGCGTGTCACTTCCGAGAGTATCAACTGTCGAGACAGTCGAGTACACACACCCACGGAATAAGAACATAAGAAAAAGAACTTGAACATTTCCAGTGCCAAGTAGTACCGAAACTACTAAGGCATGCGACACAGCGACATATGACTCTGACAAAACAACACCGACACCGTCAGAAACTAGACAGAACAAACGGCTGTCACTGCGACCAGTGACTGCGACGGCTGCATTGACGAGGGGCGTCGAAATAATAATATCGCTATTTTGACGTACTATGGAAATGACATAACAGACGCAAAACTATTTGTACAAATATTTTGACGCTGGACGTGGAAATAGTCACTGCCTAAAGAATACCTAACTTCCGGAATCGTGTATTACCCTAAAACGTCCTAACTCAACTATAACGGAACCTACAAGGCACTAAGAAATTGTGCACCTTTAAGGGTGTAAAAACGCTGTTCCAGAGACCTATGGCTAAACCCTTTTCCAGATATTAATGGTTTCGGGGTAACGCCCCTGAGGGTTAGACCTAGGTCAACCTAATTTACAATCCTAAGGGAGTAGAAGTTTGAGTGCGTATAGGTCATATAAAATAATATATTGTTGTTTTCTTATTGCCTTTATCACGTTACTAGACATACATATAGCTTTAGCTTCCTCTAATATTGCTTCTTTAAGGTACCACACGGGAACCAGACCCTATTGGAGTTTTGGCGCGAATTTGAAAACGTCGCCGCCCCGGCTTTACCGAAGTAAGTAGATTTCTAAGATTATTTCCGCCTGGTAATGTTTACTTACACGCTTAGATTATACGGCGCTCTATTTCCTGGTTACTTTGTGGGCGCTGCCATTTTGATGCTCTGTGAAGAACGGGCTCGATCCATTGTTTTTGGAATAACTTGTGCCACCTGGCAGAAAACGGGGTTCGAGGATTTCAAGGATGGAAAAAATGCACGCATTAGAAAGGGAAGCCAAGAAGCGTCTTAGAACACACTTTGGGGCAAGGAGATTAGCCACAATTGGCACGAAATAAAGCTCAATCTAGCGGTAAAATACTTTGAAAGCTGGTAGAACACATGACAAAGGTAAAAAAAAAAAACGGCCCGACTCAACAACAATAAGGGCTCAATTAATCGTTTCGCCTCCCATGCGGGAGGCACCTTCAGTAAAGCAAAGACCAACGGATGGTCACACATCGTGCACTTATCTAGGCATAAAGTTTCTGTACATGTCCGGTACGGGACTGCAGCTTAATGAATCTAGCAGGATCCAAACTCACAAGATCCTGGGAAAGTAGCGCCAAAATCTCCGTATTGTCGTCATTTTAGTTCATGGAATGAGCAGTTTCTTCTTGACCTTTTCATTCTTGGGGAGCCGATCTAAATTCGATGGTGACGGGTAGCTTTAGAGAAAAGTTTCTTGATTACCGAGATTTCGTTATCCCCAAACCGGGGAAACAAGCGCACATCTTCGCACCTCCATTACATGCGGCGTCGGTGCTTGGCGGCATTGAGAATACATTTTTCTATCTTCAAATACGCAAGAACAACAATACCCTTCCGTGGTGATAAGCATGACTGATAAGTTGATTGCATGCACAGTGCCAAAAACGCTTAAATTGGCGAGGAACGCTTTCGGATACCATGATGCTCCATGGCGATCTTGGCTCGACTGGACCAGAATGACCCTTTCGAAGCTTCAAAGATTTGATGGACCGAAATTGCGGTTGTCATGGCGACTGAGACTGATCAGCCAATCACCTTGCAAAGCTCGGTCGTCTGTAGTGTAGTATCTGCTTGTGTCCGTCTAGAAGGCAGGGGAGGCAATGGCGCTACTTTCCCAGGATCCAGTTACATCAGCGGGATCTAGCTTCCTTGGTCGAGGGAACGCCCGCGCTCGCCTGAGCACGTACTCACATATTTTTCGACCAGAACCTCCCGAACCCGAGATTTCTGAAAATGGTTCATCGGCGATTGTTACGATTTGAAAACCCGACTTTATGAGTTATATATGCTGTGTGAGAAAGCTCAAGTAATATCGCTATGCTCTGTCATGGGCCGTTTAAATATTTAGGGAGGATAGAAAGCCGTTTCCTGTAATTTCAGCAGGCATTGTTCCAGACACCGGGCAACAAGGGTTTTAAGCATCCCCGAAATCGCGGAAGCGTAACTTGCTTAGTGGTTCTCGTACGAACCAGGCAAAACGCAGCTATGACCGCCAGAGAGGTTCACCAACAAGCCCAACATAGCGTTCCGGAAATGGAGGGTGGATTCGTGAAGCCGACGAAGGGCGTAGATCACTTTCGAAGATACTAAACAGAACACTTTGCGTTCTCAAACCTGACGTCCAATGACAGACCGTCACATGACGCCGCGTTTCGAAGGTCAATCATGACGATTCGATGTTTGCCGCATTCACTTACCTTGCAGCGTCCGCCTGACACACGGAGGAGCGGACAACAATGCTTTCAACTTTTACGCGGGAATACCGGCAGTGGCCCTGACATTCCGACCGGACCCTGTAAGTTGTTCGGTGGAGATTTAAAAAAAAGCACGTTATTTTTGTTCTTTGGATTATATATTTTTAAAGACAATGAATCTAACCCAATAAATTAAATGGCAAAACACTGCTTTCTATATTACGCGACTATAAACAATTTCTTTTTGTCTAGCTTATCTTTCAGGGTAGACCCTGAAAGATAAGCTAGACAAAAAAAATCGTTCAATAAAAAACAAACTTGCATCAATAAAAAGCATTAATACAACAAACAAAAAAAGTTCTGGACGGAATACGGAGTAACTCATTTTAACGCGATGTTAAGGAGCTCGTGTAGCAGAGAAGCCTGCGTCGGTGGTGTGACGGGAAAATCCTGATTGGTGGATTGGGTCATGACGTCTCAGCCACATGACCTCGCGCGAGAATTTTAAACACCCCACACCACTCACGTAAAACCTGACGTCACGCGTGGAATTAAAGTGATTAAAACATGACATCTAGTGCGAATTAAAGGTCGCCGCATGTCTCAAATGATTTCACTGTATAAAGTAATTCATTTGCCTTAAAGAAAAAATTCAGAATTTGAGGCGGGATTCAAACCCACGGCCACAAGCCACGCAAAGCAACTTTGCACGCCGAATGAGAAAGCGATGGGAACGGGACCCAATAACGCTATCGCGTTCAGCTATTAAAGGCGAAGCTTCAGCATCCTCCAAGTTTTTAAACAAATAATGCAAACAAAAAAGTTTTTATGCGGCATTATGGCGCTTGATTTAACATACACAAAAGAACTGTTTTTTTTTTGGTTTTTTTGCAGTAATTCACTTTTTGTTATGCACTGAAGCGCCCAAACGACCCGTAGGAATGTTTTCTTTTTACTTCGTACTACCTGTTGTAAAGCTTTTTTTTTACTTCTGAGGGTGTAGTTGACATATACATAAAGCGTAATTGCTTTCAAATGATCTATATATATATATATATATATATATATATATATATATATATATATATATATATATATATATATATCCAGGGTGTTGTTTTAAGCTTAACAGAATTAAAAAAAAACCATGAATGCTAAAGTAATGCGGTCTGCGCAGGTGAGTTATACGGCCGGGGGGACATAGTATAAAGGGCTAATCGTAACGATCAGTCGGTTAATTAGTTAATATTTGTTAATTAACTTTTTAATTATAGAAAATAGACATATAGTTCCAATTAGAAACTTGCTCAGCGTCATCGAAAACCACCACATCAGTAATTTTCAGAAAGACTTCGAGTGCGTGAGAAGCGTAGTAGTGCACTAAATTTGCCACTCGTGGATCGGGTACAATGCTAACGGTTGCTGTAAGGCGCCCGCCCAATTATTTCGTCTCTTATCTAGCCCCAGCCTTGTACCTGCTCTACGAGTGGTAATTTTAGTGCACTACTACGCTTCTCACGTGCTCAAAGTCTTTCTGAAAATTACTTATTTAGTGGTTTTCGATGATGCTGAGAAGTTTCTATTTGGAACTATGTGTCTATTTTCATTATTTAAAAAAGTTAATTAACGAACTTTAACTAATTAGCCGACTAATTGTTACGATTAGCCCCCTATAATATGTCCCCCTGGCCGTATAGTTCACCTGCGCAGACCGTATTAATCTAGCTTTCATGTTTTTTTTAAAATTATGTTAAGCTTAAAAAAACACCCTGGATATATATATATATATATATATATATATATATATATATATATATATATATATATATTGAGAAACTGGAATACCTTGTGGTCACCAAAGTACATAATTGAAAATATATAAATCAAAATCAGAATTTACCGTATTTCTTGCAGAACGAGAGGCATTTTTAAAGAAAGCCCATTTCCTGTGCAGAGGTTTGAGTTATATCAAGTATAAAATATCACCAAAAAACTATTTGTATTTACCTGAAAATGTGCTCAAAGTTTTATTTTGAATCACATTAAAGAAAGGCGACATTATCGGCGCGAATACTAGTCCATCTGCGATGGCTCATTTACTCAAATTTTTAGGCGGGTTACTGACGCACGCACCTCGATTAAGATTCTACCGTTTGGACAGCAGCAGTACGTGCGCTCAAACAGAACGTGGAAAATCGGGAATCGTGCACATGTTAGATTTTTGACACATTGCGACACGTGACAGTGCCACACTGTGTAATAAAAGTTCGTATTTTAATTCAGCCCCGCTCAGAACACGTGGGAATAGTAGAGCGATGACACCTTTCACGTCCCCGCTCCCGTTTTGTTTTTAGAGCGCAGCTCTCAGGCGCTTGTTTCCGGCTTGAGCGGCGTCCGCGTCGCCGTCGGCATCGGCGTAACCGCGCGTTGCATTATGGGACGTTTCCCATAACGACGTCACACGTGACGTTACGAGGGTCACTCGTGACGTCACCGCGCGTTGCATCAAGGGTGAATTTCCCGCTAAATTCAGTGGAAAAATTTCCCCGCTAAATTTAGCGGAAAAAAATGTTCCCACTAAATTTAGCGGGGAAGTTTATCGCTAAATTTAGCGGAACTTTAGCGAAAATATTCCGCTAAATGGGAGAGAAGCAGGAGAGGAGGGTAAGAATGAGGAGGAGGGGCGTACCCTCCTTTCCGTTCCTTTCCCTCATCATTTTCAAGAGCTGCGCTCTAATTCGGCGTTACAGGGGATAGTAAAAGTCTTTTTTTTTTTTACGGCTTGTTTTTTTTTTTTTTGTCTTGGCAGTGCAGGTCTCGTCGGCAACAGTATTCACATAAATTTAAACAGCCGCGGTGTGCTCACAGTAGCCAGTAAATCGGGCATTGGAAGATATTTTGCTGGAGTTCAGAACGCGTGTGGGACTCCACAGCTGTACGTGAAAACACAATTTAAAAACTTGGTGGACGCAATTAAGCCTCGCCTTTAATAGTGGAAAGCGACATAGCGTTATCGGGTCCGGTTCGCAGAGCCCTCTCATATAAACTTCTGCTCGTTGCCAAGCCAAGCGTGTGTGCGTGTGTGCCTGACCATTTCCTTCAAAGCACGAGAGTACATCGCGTGATTTGGCGGAAAATAAATATTCAAAATAATAATACATATTTCAACGCTAACAAACCCTGAACGTAACCACAGAAGCGTACGTTGTCCCGGAAAATGTCTCAATGCTGTGGCCTTTTCTGTCCCTATTTTGTCCCGATTTCAAGACACATTTTGTCACGGAATTTCCAGCTCTAGTCATTAGCATTATCCCAGTCTCTATTTGTTCTAGACATTCGTTTCTAAAGCCTCGATCGACCTCATGATGCAGAAACAATCTCTACGTCCAGTTCTTTTCTTCTTTTTTATTGAATAATTTAACTTTTCTTTTAAGACTCCCCTATGTTTATGTTTTATAAGATGGTAGATTCAGGGTCTCTTCGCCTGTTCATTATAAGCACACCAATCTTTACATTCCTCATCTCCGTTTGTGCGCACAGAAAAAGTAGTCCCACCTGGTCGTCCTTAAATTAAAGACCGACGCACACTTCGCGCTTTCTATAGTCGGTTACAAGTCAAGAAGGTAGGAGAAGCTCCTCCCATAATCGTGATGCGACTGTTTGAAATCCATCCGCAGTTGAAAGAATAGTTCCCTGGAAACACCCCTTGTTCCGCTTCAATGAATAGATAATGGCTACAGAGTGATGCTAACTTGTCTCCGACCCCCCCCCCCCCCTTTCTTTTAAGAAAGCGACCTTTGTATTCATCGGAGAGGAAACCGAGCCCCTGAGAGTGGCCTTTGTATCCATCGAAGGGGGAAGCTAATCCCCCAAAGTCGTTTTTGTTTCCATCGGAAACAAAAAAGACTTCTATAATCTCCCTCTCGTGGCTTCCACAACGCTAAGTCAAGGTCGAAAGATAAAGCAAATATTCAAAGCAAGGCAAAACCCTCTTCCGCGTTGGTCACGACGTCACGGAAACGATGGGACGCTATTGGATGGGGAGGTGGCGGAGGGATATATGATTCCCTTTGAGGGGCATTTGCCGCTACCTTCTTGACTTGTAACCTACTATAGTATTCTCTACTCCCTCCTTTCCCATATCATTTTATCTTTCAACATGCCCCGGCACGGCTCTTCTCGCAGTTTCGGAGGGGAGGGCGCTCAGAGGATTGTCTTCCCTGCTGAAGACCGTGATTGTGATTCGGACTTTAAGCTTTAAAGAACCGCGGTCTTCCCGCCCAAGGCGTCCAATAGTCCAAACTCACATTGAATAATCAAAGCAATAGATGTTGGAGTTAACAAAGTGATATTGATGGAACGCACCGATTGGACAGAAGTTCTACGTCAGGTCCAGTCAACGCGTTGAAGGACGTTCAGCATCCGGTTCGATTCCTATTGTTGAGTTGGCGCCACTCGACTGTGATGGCGTTCACAGGAGGAAGAGGAGGATTTTCGCAGACCTTGGTTAATGTAGGCGGTGTTGAACAGTCGCGTTTCCGACGGTCCTTCTCGAACCGCGGACGACCGCGCGCTCCTCGCCATCCTCCTCGCAGAAAAAGTACAGCGCGACGTATGCGTCGTACCACACGGCCTACGAGACTTTTCACCTGTACGAGACGTTCATCGACAAGGACTTCAGCGGGATGAAGAGGTGCGCCCAGACGCAGCTGGTGCTTACGCTGTACCTGTCCGAGGCAGAGCTGCTCCCGTACAACATGATGGACCTGGGAGACGCTCTGAGCACCGCATACGGCAAGCTGGAGCAAAAGTTCACGCCGCACACGGACCACACAGTAGACATCGGTGAGAAAATGCTCGTCCCCTTCTTGTTGGTGATCTCACGCACCACTGAATCGGGTTGGTGGCTCTTTGTGGGGCACCTCGAGACATGTACAAGTTTCTCCAAAAACGTAGTTAGGTTACTGAGTATCGGTGTCAAAAGTAGTTTGAGTAGAGTAGACATTACTGAACTCCGAAGTAATCGAGTCAATGACTGTTGTGAAAAAAATAGCTAATTATTTGCATAGCTACTTTTTCTACGTTATAGCAAAAAAGGACAGCAGTTTCATTCGTTAACAAAGACCTTTAACTTAATAAGAATCACCTTCTCCGAAGTCTCTGCTTCTGCTTGCCTTTGTAGTTTTTGTGTTTTTTAGATGACTTATGAAGAAGTTTTTATTTTGAAGGCGAGCATTGGCGGGTGCATACCTTGTCTACTTTGAGATTTTGCTCTTTAAGAGCTTGGTCTTGCACACATATTTTTTATTTTTAATATTCCAAGCTTTGACGTTTTGCACATCCAGATTTCTGCTAGGCAAGGTCAACCCAAAGAGACCATCTGGCTTACCCGCGTGGCTTCCGACTTGTTTCATTTGGTTTCGCTCCTCTCCCCGCTACCGCCCCAATAAGAATTATTTTTTTTAACTCTTCGTATTACCACGTTCCTTCTTGCTCGCTGGCGGATTAAGTAGACGTACTGAAACTTACGTAATGGCGGCTTTTTTTTTTTTTTTTTTTTTTTTTTTTGCCCGAGCATAGAGGAGATCATATACTTAATTTCGAGATCTTATGGAAAATAAAACGTAGCGCCGACTGTGACCTCAGACGTTTTGTATAGCGCTGTGCTCAGTTAAGCTGACATTAAAGAGAAACTAAGGTGGCTGCTACAGAGGACGTCTGCGCGAAATGCTTCCTCTAGGAGCCGCACCGTGGCGCCACCGTTTTGCCGCATGCTTCCAATAGTATGAATGTTTCTTTCTTTTTCTTTCTTTTCAGGTTGGCTCAAGAAGGAAATTAGCTTGTTCAAAACGGCGGCTTCTGAGTGGCACAAGTGGCTTTCAAACCAAAAAACCTTCGAGTGAGTTTCCAGAATCAAATACTTTGAAGGACAACACAAAAATTACAATATTGTAGTGGTTTGTTCATGTCGTGCTTAGGGTCACTGAGTGTCCGTAGGGTCCACGTTCAATGAACCGCCCGCGCTTCAACTTGTCACTCGAGCCGACTAAGCTTTTAAATTGATTGGTACCGATCATATCATTTTTTAATACAGAAAAAAAAGGTTTGATTAGGGAATTTCCAATAGCTATTGAATATATATAGTTTTTCAAAAGTTAGTGTTCCCTAGTACATGCTGCTCCAATTATCCGAGTCCGCCATTACTTGGGCACCCACTGAGCCTGTATTGGACACGAAAGCTACATCAGCGTTCGGCGAAGACTCGGATCCAATCACGCGCCGCGCCCAAACAGATGGGGACTGACACTGTTGCCTGCTGACCTTTTCAAAGGAGGGAATTACGGCCCATCGGAAGATGAATTACATGTTGGGTTTCGATGATATATATTATAAAGATCCCGTAATTTATACTAACTGACTGCTAAAGACACGCAGGCTATGGGTGCCAGGACAAGACACCGTGACTCCACATGACGTGTCTACGTCCGGCGACGTCATGTCATGTGACGTCAATCTTCCTACTTACCTTAGCGGAGAATTGAACAAACGACATATATATGGCTTACACATTGAGCTCACATCAGCCGCCATTTCTCGTACATGTCGCACCATCGAATTTGTTCTCCTCGGTATGCCTTGCCGAGAAGAACGAATTCGAAGATGCCAAATATTTGCTGCAAAGGGTACCGGCACAAGAGCATGGTAGGTAGCAATGGCGGCTGGTACGGTGCCCTATGACCGTGCAAGGCATGTAATCTTCTTCACATACCAAGACGACTGCTGAAAGTCATTGTAACAAATTTAAGCGATCGCGTTATAAAACTTTGAGAAAAAAGGACGCGTGTAATCTTTTGTTTATGTTTGCGCATTTTGCTTTGTGGTGAATAACTCGGAGAGTTGAGTGCCTCCGTACAATGAAGTGATTGAGGACGAATCCATGCGCAGTATGGGCACGCTGCGGATGGTCAACGACCGAATGATGCTGGTCGAGCGGGCCTTCATCAAGCCGGAGGGCTTGATGGGAAGACCCACAATCAGGTGAGTCAAACGTTTTGACGCGATAGTGGTAAGGAGCTCGTGGCGCGCCGGCCTCGGTGCCCTGCCAGAAAAGCCGGCGGGACGCCCGTGTCAGAAAAGCTGCCGTGACGTGAAAATTCTGATTGGTCGAGAGGGTCATGACGCCACAGCCACATGACCTAGCCTTCTCCGTCTGAAGTAGCGTACAGCTATTTTTAATATATGTTGATGATATCATATAACTATAGTCGGTTACAAGTTAAAAAGGTAGGCGCACCACAAGCGTGGTGTGCCGGTTTCAAATCCCTCCGCAATCGAAAGAAGAGTTCACTGGAAACGCTCCTTGTTCCGCTTCAATGGATAGATAATGTCCACAGAGTGGTGGCAACTTGTCTCCGACCCCCACGTTTTAAGAAAGCGACCTTTGTATTCATCGGAGAGGGAACCAAGCCCCTGAAAGCAGCCTTTGTATCAATCGGAGGGGGACGCTAATCCCCGAAAGTCGTCTTTGTTTGCATCGGAGGGGGAAGACTCTAATCTCCCTCTCGTGGCTTCCACAATGCTAAGTCAAAGTCGAAAGATAAAGCAAATATGTACAGAAAGGCAAGACCCTCCTCGCGCGTTGGCCGCGACGTCACGGAAACGATGGGACACTATTGGATGCGGAGGTGGCGGAGGGATATATGATTCCCTTTGAGGGGCATTTGCCGCTACCTTCTTGACTTGTAACCTACTATAGGGTTTCGTATTTTTTAAGAATTCCGAGAAACTCCGAAAAACACTCGCCGCTAAAATTTTCTTCAATAGACCGGTCTCACCATATCTTCGGTGCATACGTCACGCCGCCATAACTTTAGTTCTCAAGAAGCAGACGGCAGTTCATAAAAAAGCTCGTGCCCTTTTGTGATATACACGAGCAGATCTCCTGCGAGGTCGCCGCACATGCAGGAAGACTAAAGTTCCCTAGATGCATTGCGGCAGCGGTGGCCTAGTCAAACTGGCTGGTGAGATCGGTGTATTCGAATTTATTCGAAAAACTTCAAAATTTCGAAATCGCGATGTAAAAAAAGAAGTATTTGAAAATAAGCTTTTTTTGAGAGCACGTGGTCATTGCGCTAAAGAAATACCACACCAGTTTTTTTTTTCTTTTTTTTTAATCATTGCTAAAAGAGTGTGTACCGCTTAGCTCTACGACGTTGGGTCAGGACAACGGGTCATTCTGCTTCTGGGTCACGAAAAGAGTCACTGCTCGAAATTTCCCGATTGAACCACAGTATTTTTGCTTCTTATTAGGTGAAAGAGGGGTTCTGCTTTTAGAACCGTGGAAGTTATGAATTTCTAGATTTTATTGGAATAGGTGATGGGCAGGGGAAACTTCTACTCCCTTCGGCCCTTCCCCGGGTCCGTGCAAACACGGGGTAGGGTGGCGGAATGGTACCGGAAGGAAAGGGGTATCCCAACTCCGACTGGTTTGCAAGTTTGGTCGGGTGCCGGTTAGTATTACGAATATGAAGGGCACTATATACCAAATCAAGCCGAATAAATATCATTTAATACTGGAAATTTTTTTATGAATCTAGAGCAGTATTTCTCACACATTAAAAATAAAGCGAAGCTATAAACTTCGAAATACGCAAAATTAAAATCTAACAAAAAAAAATTCCATAAGCTGCAATGTTTTGTCAATAAATAAACTCCGAAAAGTAGCCTCAGATTTTCACAAGATATAAGCTCCAAAAAAACGGTACCTATACATACAACTATGCGGAGCGCAAGCTCGTCTGCTTGTTTTGCGGAGGTTGTGGTGTTGTAAAGGTCGGTTCTCACATGGAGCGAAGCGCTGATGTAGCGCTCCTCACGTGCCGTCAGCTACTTATCGCCTGCCACGAGCAACAGTTCTGGCGGTGCGATTCAAAGCTGGTGAACGCTCTGGTCAGCACGCGCTTAGCGCGAGGTTAGCGCTACGCTTGTAGCGCTCCGCTGCATGTGTGAACAGGCCTTAAGAAAGACGTCGAGCTCTGATTGGCTCTAATTGAGGAATAGTGGGTAAACCTCGAAGTTAGTGGGTAGTACCTCGAAGATAGTGGGTAGACTTTTGTTTGAAGTCTACCCACTATCCTCCAAACAGAGCTAATCAGGTCTCGGTGTTCTGACGTCACTACCACCTCTGCAAAAGAAGCGGACGAACTTGCGCTCCGCATTGTGTTCCGCTTTTTCGGGTAAAGCGCGAGACACATGCGCGAAAAATCCATCCGATCCGACAAAAGATCCGGGAATGCGACTGCCTGATCCGAAAAGTTTGGTCGCTTCAGACGTCGGATCGCCCAACGTGCAAGATAGTTTCGCACGGCGTACGGACTGTCGGAAGCGTCCAGCCAATAACAGCACAGCTAGCGCGAACTTCATGATGACGCAATGGGTCTGGCGGGACGAACAAGAAAACGGTACTGACTTGGGCGGCAGGAAGCCGGACGCGTGAATCCCGCTGATTCATTCGAGAAAGATGGCCCCAGCAAAGAATATACGCGCTAGCGAGAACTTGCTCCTAATTTCGCTCGTGCGAGCTGAACCGTCAATCTGGTACCAGAGATTCCGCTGGAGCGCTTGCCTGGGCGGAGCCGAACGGATCGTCGTGTCGCACGCAAGGTCGGAAGCGTGTGTCTCGAACTGTCGCGTGCATGTGGCAATCCGGAGCGGTGTTCGGACTGTCGGATCGGACGTCGGATCGGACGATTCTGCCGCCCATGTGTCTCGCGCTTAAGGCCGATAAATTCCGAAAAACCACTTGGCGGTTAAATTATTGATAATGAAGGTTGGTTCACACGTTTGCGTCGACCGCGTTGGGCTGCGTTGCGCCGCGCAGCGCAGCGCCTTCCCATTGGCTCGTCGTCAGGGTCGCCATGGCGACAGCTGTTGCCATGGCAACGCTGACGACGAGTCATTGGGGAGGCTCTGTGCTGCACGAGGCAAGGCAGCGCAACGGAGTCGACACGCCACTGTGAGAACGAGATTTACGATATTCCCGAAAAACTCCGAATTTCGATGTCACAATGACAAAAAAAAAAAAAGTGGAAAAGGTGTTTTTTTACGAATAAAGTTTGTCCGAATAAAAAACCCGTTTTTTTTGTTTTGTTTTCCTTACACAAGTGAATTTCCTGTTTATTTCAAAGTTCGTTCAGTACAATGGGCCAATGTACTTTTGGACCAAAACAAAAGCCATTGTTCCAGTTTCCAGATTAGACAATACTATTTGTGCTTCTTAGAAGGAGGAGGGGTTGTGTTTTTATCACGGTGAAAGTGTGAACCTGTAGATTTCATACGATGGGGAGCTGAAGGTTTTCTGTGTCCAAGAGTTTGGCTATTTCAAAGTACCAAAGTTTATTGAACAAACACTTGTTTTCAAGACTGGTCCCGGGACAGTTTGCACTGCCAGTGAGCAAGAGCGTCAATGCATGCAAATGCAGCTTCAAAACTATCCTCCGATATGGTGATCTTTATTTATTAATTTAGTGTACTTTTTTCTTTTTTTGGGGGGGGGGGGGGCGGGGGGGTAATATGTATTTGTATTTAAAGAAAATAAGAGTGCAGTAATATTGAACTCCGAATTTTGTATAATTGGGAATCCAAGAAATATAAGCTCTAATAAATCCCGAATTTCAAGGTGAAGATGAATGAACTCCGAAAACACAAAATTTTACATTTATCTAGGATTTGGAGCATCCCGAGCTAATTTTTGTCGAAAAACGCAGGGCGTTTTTCCGGGCTTAATTTTTTTATTAAAATTTGAAGTTTTTCTGAGTTTTTGTTATATTCTAGATTCTTCGATGAGGAGGAGGGGAGGGTACGGAAGGGAGGGTATGCCCTTCCTCCCTCTCCATACCCTCCCCTCCTCTCCTGCTCCCGTCCCATTTAGTGGGAAATGTTCGCTAAATTTCTCGCTAAATTAGGAGGGGGATATTTCCCCGCTAAATTTAGCAGGAAAATTTCCCAACCAAATTTAGCAAGCAGAAAAATCCTCCCCGCTAAATTTAGCGGAAAAACTTCTCCGCTAAAATTAGCTAAAAAAATCTCCCGCTAGGTTTCCCCCTTAACTTTAGCGGGTAAACGTCCCATAATGCAACGCGCGGTTACGCCGACGCGGACGCCGTCGCCACTCAACCCGGAAACGGGCGCCTAAAGCGCGATCCAAACCAACGCGTTTTTGTGCGCGCGTAGGCCGGGAGCTTCCCGGGAATTGCGTATTTCGTGACGTCGCACTGATTCCGTGCGCCTTCCGGGAGCGCATAAGAAAGTTGGATTATTTCAACTTTTTCTGAACGCGCACAAAAACGCGTTGTGACGTACAAGGGCGCTCCTCTCCCGGCCAATCGGTAGAGGGCTCCAGTTCCGGCTCCGCGTTTCTTCGCCGTCTGGCGCAAATGCTCTCCTTTCGCCCGAAGGCGCACCTTCTAACCAACGCGCATTGTTTTGACTCAGAAAGCGCAGTGGGCACAGCAAAAACGTCACGAAATAAGCAATTTCCGGGAAGCTCACGACCCACGCGCGCACAAAAGGCCTCATACACACAGCCGTTTTTTCCCCCGTTCCGGCGAGAGCGCTGAGCAGAGTTCCCGCCGGGGAAGAGGGTTTTCGGACCAGTTTGGAACCCAAATCAAGCCGCCGGACCCGAAGTGCGCCGAAAGACGATGTTCTACGTTTCCGGGGCTGACGGGAGACGGGGCGCGCCGGAGTCCAGCCCAAACGGGGGAAGACCAATCCCAAAATAGGAAACGTTCGCACACTATGGCGGATTCTCAAAAGTTGAGTGACCATGGGCAGGGCCGCGGGAGGGGGAATTGACCGTGCCCTAACGTCCTAATGACGAAGCCAACAAAGCTCTTTTCGGGAAGGAGCGAGACAGCGGGCGCATTGTGTGATGTTTACGGCTCTTCAACAATGGGCATACAGCGATTTGGATTTACCGCTGAGCTGCTGCTCGAAATGGTGAGACCACATCGGCTCCTTTGTGATAGACGTAAATGCGATTTTAAGGAAGAACAGCTAAAGAAAGAAAACACGGTGGTCGATCATCGGGAGGAAATGTGGCGTAAGGAGTGATTGATGTGAAATGTGCTCGCAGTGGGTCTTGTCGTGTTTGTTTCGAAACGTAAAGACAAATAAAATGTTTTCAAACATGCAAGATGGTTATCGCCGACCCAAACGCAAGCTACAGGGAACAAAACAGTTGTGGCGGCGCCCATCGACGCCGATCGTCCGCCACACTTGGTGATCGACGCCGCCACAAAGTAATAACTTTGTTAGTCACAAAGAGGGGGTTACAAGATTGGTGTTAGACATCAAGGGAACTGTGAAATTGCGGACGAAATTAATGGGTTGTACCGGTTATACAGCCTTAGGGGATACGAAAGTTAGACGCAGAATTTGAATGGTGCAGAAAGGTTTCTAGGCTTGGTGGCGCAAGCTACCGCCCAACATGGAGGGCACAGCCGCCAGCATACGTCCATTAACGTAGCCACCGCAGGCAGCTCCGTCGCCGCTGGCTCGAACACTCCACCGTCCCCGCACCGTCCCGATTTCGGTACGGCGCTTACAGCACTTGCGCCGGGACGGGGCGAGAAGCCGGCTGTGTGAATGTGGCCTAAGAGCTGCGCTCCAAAATGAAAGACGTTTACAAATCACTGTACCGCGAAACTAGAACGTCCCATAATGCGTTGCATTATGGGAAACGTCCCATAATGCAACGCGCGCGGTTACGCCGACGCCGACGCAGCTCACCCTGGAAACTGGAGCCTAAGAGCTGCGTTCTAAAATAAATATTGTCCGTGCAAAACCTTACCACAAATTCATAGAAACAATAACCGGTATCCTAAGATATTTCTGCTGCTGTATTTGACATTGGCGCTCTTGCGATTGGTAGTACTACTAACAGTCCCACGACATGTCTTGCAAACAAGTGTTACCTCAATAAACCTGGGTACTTTGAAATAGCCAAACTCCTGGACTTTGTTGTAAGTTTAAAAGCCTCCCCTGCCCTCCACCTCCCATGAAATCCGCAGGTTCACATCTTTCACGGTTATAAAAAAGAAGCCCTTCTTCCTTCTAAGAAGCCAAAATGGATGGTGAAAATCGGAAGCCGGAACAGTGTTTTTTGTCTTGTCCCAAAAGTACTGAACGAACCCTGACGACATAAACGGGAAACTCCCTCGCGTCAATAGCCCGATTAAAAGAAATATTCAAAAACTGAAGTGGCCTCTCCTCAAGACCACTAACCTTGTGCTATGATAAACTTAATTCGTAAAATACCGTTTTTTTTTTTTTGTTGTTGTTTTTTGCATTTTATTTTGTTATCATGACCTCGAAATTCGTAGTTTTTCGAATAAATCCGAATTGAGGAAGATTTTACCGGCAAGCGTTTTTCTAAGTTTTTTTTGTTTTTCGAATTTATTCAAACACGGGACTTTACTTATGACCTATAGATCTGTTTCTGTAGATAGAGGTCAACGAAATATCTTGTGAACTTCCAAAACTTAGTTGCTGTTTTTTTTTTTTTTTTTTTTGCTTACCCGTTGGACGTGTGATCAAGCTCAGAGTATGTTCAAAGTCGCAGAAGAGTGAAATTATTTTCTAGACTTTTCCCACTAGCTATACATCTCGAGGTTCGCATTTCCTGCGCTATGTGACAAAGGCGAAAATGGGGTTGCAAGCCGTCAGATACAACAAACTCTGCAGTAACAACGAGTACTCATAGACGTTCATGTTAAATGGGCTCAACTCAAGCGCTTTTATCCAGCTGCCCACCTAAAGCATAGAAACCAACACGACCAGCCGTGATCTTGTGTGCAATACCTAGTTTATCTGAAAAGTAACACTTTGTTTCCAAGAGATCGTTGAATTACTTCCGCTGATAAGCTAACCTATATTCAAAACCTAAACATTTCGTCAGGAAGTAAATGCAAGAAGCTGCCTGTTTATCTGGCAGGCGGCTGACACATTGGGGAGTCCGGATATTTTCCGCCAATCTGCACATAACAAAGGCACGCTCAACCATCGTGTACGTACTGGGATGTAAGATCGCACGCTAGACTGTGATCTTGTAAACATTAGGATGGCGTACAAACCATGCCAGAAACGGGCTTCTGACCGTTCGTGCTTATGGCATGTGCTTCGCCCGTTTTCCGAAGTGACAAACGTACGCATGCAGAATTGGGAATTTCGCAGCACGCAGGAGCAGAGGCGCGGTGAAGAAGAGTAATCATGTGCGCGAGGAAGCTCCTCCTCCGCAACAGTTTCCTGCTCGCTCGGGGGCAGACATCTCGGTTTTCGGCCGTGGTTCTTTGTTCCTTGGAACGCGTCTGATCGTAGTCGGTGGACAAAAACAACGCGCCCATCGAGGATTTTCCTCTCCCCTTTCCCAAAGGCTAAGCCCTACCTCGTAAAGAACCGATAGATTTCCGAAAAAGGTAGAAATGGGTGAGACAGCCCTTGCTACAACTAGCAGACGACGCCGGCGTTCGGCGTTCAAACGGGCCGCCACCGCTTCCTCCGCGGGAGGAGCAGACAATTATCTTGCTAGCTCTGATCGGAGATGTACAGCGGGTAGATATATAAGTGCGCTAACCTTTGCATCTACTACTATTCTTCCAATCGAAGCTCGGCGTTCTGACGTCACCGCATTCTCTGCGCTAGAAGAGAACGAACTCGCTCGCCGCATAAGAATGAAAGCGAAATCTCTTCCATCCCTTCTGCGCAGGCATCTGGCTTTTGCACCACAGCTGGCCAACGCGTACGCCGGCGCTGGCTTTCCCACCGTCCACGACCAGCTCTACTACCTTGCCCGGATGAAGCCCAACACTCCGGAAGTAAAACAGGCCTGGGACGACATCCGGAGGAACGTTAACGACGCGGCCCTTGCCATACGAGCCGCAAGGCTTCTTATCGACCCGAACATGATCATCTGATGACCCCCGCCGCCATCCCAGAAGTGTCGAGGGAATAAGTTGAACACTCGAGCAGAAAGTGGGCAATCTCGCCGACTTTCTCGACGAGTGTTCAACTTAGAACCCCAGTACTTCTTCCACGAGGTGGCCTCTCCTGGGCTTGGCGGCAACTCCCTTCCCCATCTCTGGACGTGTCCCTGTATCAAGACGACACATCTGAAGATATATTCACTGCTAGGTCCTGTTATCATCGTCTGCAGATTACTTTACCCCTCCTACCTCCCACTTCATTGCTTTGCAGCATCTCCCCCCGTCAAGTGCTTAACCTTTGAAGACACAAAAATATGATAATCTCTGCTATCTGCATCCGAGTTGAGCATGCCTTTATTGTAGAGTCCGCTTGTGTTCATTACTGCTCGGGGTCTGTGATGGGGTTTTGTGCCAACGTTCGTAGTCAGGGCGCCTTCCTTATAATACGTGTGTCATTAGGAGCAAGAATTATGTAGTCATTGATGGTCGCCTTGGTCTTGTACCATCCACCTTTGACGAAACGTTTGTATGAGCGGATACCAATTTTTCCCAGGGGGGCGTCATTAGATAGCTGTCGTTTCGGACCACGATGGTTTCTTTTATTAGATGTTTTTGATGACATACTGGTTAATAAATGCCATTCTCTTTCCTTTTATTTTAACGACGCCCTTCACGATTTATCTTGTTTTTCTTGTCGACGCACTGAAGATGTACTGCTTTGATCATTTTTGATATAATTATCTTTCCAGCTTCGGGGAAAATAACACCAACACTTAATTATTTTACACTTTTAATAATTTCAATTATTTTGTAGAATATGCTTCTTCTAAGTCCTTTTTATATTGGTGATATCCTGTGTTCCTAGATGCTACTTTGTCGGATTATGTTGCTTGGACGGTTGCATTTCTGTCCGTATAGCTCTGATTTCACGGAGGGAATCGGTTTTGAACGTCTTAATCTTACAGTCTTCCTAACGTGTCAATTCTGTTAGACATTGCTCTCCTTTTAAACGTATGTATAAATTAAATCCCATATATAACATACACAAAATTATAAAAAATGCGATGCTTTTGCGATGAAGTGTTATTTAAACAATAGGCGTAGAACGTTATTATGAAAAAATAAACAATTTATAGAAAAATTAAACACCTTTATGTCCTAATGGGCCCATATTTACACGACATCTACGTAAGATATTACATTTACGTTGGCAGAATAACGACCACCAA
This sequence comes from Ixodes persulcatus, assembly GCA_013358835.2. Taxonomy (NCBI): domain Eukaryota; kingdom Metazoa; phylum Arthropoda; class Arachnida; order Ixodida; family Ixodidae; genus Ixodes; species Ixodes persulcatus. The sequence goes on from JABSTQ010010213.1 coordinate 133,563, forward strand.
AATGGTAATTTTTAGTCAGCAGCTTGGCCCTGCGTCGTTAAACTCGTGGAACAAAACATTATTTGCTTTTTGACGTAGCGGGGGGAGTGACCGAAAGAACGCCGCAAAGTTCCCTCTTTCCTGCAAGCGCTCAACTTCGCAACTTTCGACTAAATAGTAAAGTATTTGTTTTGACCTTGGAGGGACGAAAAATTCCCCGCGATCCCTAAGCGGTGCACGAGAGCACGAGACAGCGCGGGGAGGCGGGCGTTCACGCGTTCACGCCGCTCGCTGTGCATTGTCTTTGGGCTCTGTAGCGCCGTTGCGCGAAAATGCAATCCCGTCATGCCTCACTGAGACGAGGAGCAAGAGCAGACGACGGGAGTTCGTCTGCTACGATGAGGCATTCGCACAGCGGAACCGAAACAAAAAGTAGATTTTCTGCTCGAAATCGCGTCCCGCGGGTTACAAACTCGAACGCGAGCTTGAATTGTAGGCGTCTGATATTTCACGAAAGGAGGAATCGACGACCCGTGTTTTATTTGCAAAATTTGAGTCTTATGTTGCTGTACAGACGCTGAAATCTACCAGTGTGTAATGAAAGGCTCAGGACAAACACAGAGGTCGCGAGAACTCACATCATTCGTGTGCGGGTGAAAAGTGGAACATTCGTTTACAAAGCTCCCACAGCAGAAACCTGTGACGCATCCACTCAGCGTCCGGGAAAGCTAAACATGGAGACATTGCCCGAGGCTTGAGCAGAATCATTTTTGAACGTCAGCTATCTTGCCCCGTTGTTTCTTGTTTGAGAAAGCTCTCGTTCTCAACGCACTCACCAGGAAAATAAAAAGTCTTATGAAACGTATTGCTAGATATTCGAACGAGCTTGATTTAAGTCGTATCCTTTCAGTGGTTCACTCATAAATACCATGCTTAAAACGAAGCAAACTCTTGCGCGTACAGTGTCATCAATGTTTTCTTGTGTATGCTGTTTTGTAGTCAGCTGGTTTCGGAAACTTAATCCGTCTGTAAATATCTCTGACAGCCGAGTTCCTTAATTGGAAGTCATCGCAAATATAAGTTACACGTTGCAGCAACCAACGTTTATAGATAAACGATGTTAGCGACTGCACTCTCGCATTTCCACCCATCACGTCCAACAAAAAGGCGCTAGTTTCGGTTTGAGGTTGGTACTTTTCTACAACATCTATGCGACAGCATCAGCCTGCACTCAGTGCATTTGGCAAGTTCGTTCGGGGCCGGTTCTCCGTGCAGCACTCCGCGGGTGCAATGCATTAGAACTCTCACAGCGCAAGTCTGGATCGCGGATCGTGAGTCCGTCGCTGGCATCACCGGCGGCCATTGCTTGACAACAGGCAATACACGCAAGTCTAAGGAAGAAACACGCAAAAGTAGGAAGCTTGTGCGTGGTGCTCGAGGGCGAGTATTTATGACGTGGTGCGATCATTACATCGGGTGCTTGGAGATCAAATAAACATTCGTCAAGCGTTCAAACGTCGATTTAAAAAAAAAAAAAAAATTGGCCGTAGCACCACCGATTCTACAGACGTCGCTTGCTTCGGTTGCTAAATAAATGACACGTTCAGCGACTGAACGGCACACTCCAAGTTTCAGTTTGTCACGGAAGCCCTCACAGCAGTAAACAAAAAAAAAAAAAAAGCTTTCACCAGAAGTACTAAGTACAAGCGGGTAAAACGATGCGAATGTCCCCAGTAAAGGCCTTCGACCTTGTCGTTTGCTGAGCTCTGATGACTCCGAGATCAGGAATGACTCCACAATAACTCTCGGTAACCCTTGTCTCATTAAACACATCACAGTTAACGCCCAACAAAGTCGCTCTCGACCCTCAACCACACAACATTTATTTAAAAAGGATAGGTATTCTAACGCGTTTAATATTCTTGCCCGCAATATTAACTGTTATTTGCGGAAAACACGATAGAAGTTTCATGGCCGATAACAACCTACTAACGTAATAAAATTGAGTTTTCCCGTTTCTCCTATAGCAAGCATTAGCTCGTGTCAAGCGATGACTGCCGGTGGTACCGCTCGACCCCAGCAATACAGACCTCTGTCCGCGATCCAGCCTGCTAAGAGATCAGTGGTGCCAGTGCTATTAGACATAAATCGTTTCTTTGCATTCAATTTTCGCGATGACAACGTAAACAGCCCCACACTGCCAAATCTCGAGCAAAGCCTGTCGTCTGCAGCATCTGCAGCTTCTGCAGCTTCATTCGGAAGTACAAAGCGCCACCACGCGGGACAGGTTCGATGAGAGTTTCAGTGGTTTCAGTTTCGTTTTCGAGTTCGTCGCCTTGGTGGCGCAGGCATCTAAACTTTTTTCAGACAATATTTTCAGTAGAATTTGAGTGGAAAACGCGACATGAGTCCCGTCCACGCACCCAACGACGCCGGCAAGCATGCCGTCGGCTCGGGCGAAGCCCTCCATGGTGGCGACGTTGCTTTCCGCGTGGAAGTTAATCCAATGACTGCCAAGGCACTCGACGATGGCAGCCGCAGCAACTCTGACAGTCCGGCTCATAGTCATCTGGGAGACTGACAGGTACTCGTCAGTAGCCAACATGCCTTGAAAGCAGACTTGTACGTTGTTCAACTACTCTACTCAGGTTACTGTATAACTACTTTTCTGGGTAGTTTACTAACTTTAAATTAAATTTTTATTTCGGTAAATAGTAGGTCACTTCAATTACTTTTTCTGAGTAACTTCTACTCAAATTACAAATGACTTTCGAATTTTATTGGTTGTTTTGCCTATCAACAAGCATTCCCGCACAAAAGAGATAAGATGTTGAAAGATTAGCTCATATTTTTAAAGAGGGGGAAGCATGTGGCGTAGGAAGGCGGGAAGGGGGGGGGCCAGAAAATGGTTTTGAGAGTTCGAAACTCTCCAAACTTTTCACGAGCCACCCACTGCAACAACACTGCTGTGGGGAGCGAAGAGACACAACGCAAGAGAGACCGAGTAACTGTGGGATTAGCACCGAAGACTGGCGTTTCTTTGTGTCCAGAAGCTCAAGGAGACTTGACCCATCTGAAGAAAGGGCTGGTCCCTGCTTCTCCCCAACGTAGGAACTCTCGCCCACTACAGGAGAGGCACACACTGCATTCTCGCTCAAAGGAGGTAACAAAATGAAGCACTTGCTCTGAAGCTCATCTGGTGCTCCCGTAGTTTGTTTTGTACTCGAAGAATCGCGTGTCAAAGGGCAATGCAAAGGGGACCTTTTTGAGCTGCCTTTCCTACAAAAACTCAGAATATGCAGATATTCAAAGATTCGAAGATCGTTGGAGAAACCTTAGCAGTTCCGCCACCGTCTTTTTATAAAAAAATAATAAACAAACAGTCTTGGAAAGTACTCTAAGAACATGCTACTTAAAGTACTACTGTTTAGAAAACTTGTTCTTTACTTGAAGTACATTCTCTGAGCATATACCGTACTTGTAATTTACGAGGAAAGTAAAACTCCCAACTTCAATGTACACTCCCCGAATTCGAAAACAAAAAATGGCGTATCGTCGTGTGAAAACGCCCTCTTTCGAGACGTCATCTGGTTATTTCTCTGGGTGATGTAAATTCGGCTTTAAGACCGACACAGATAAGTGGCTTATAAGTTGATGGTGTCAAATAGCTCGTCAGCGAGAGTAAAACAACTACTCTGTGGCGACGTGACTTTATACAATATTTGCTGCCATTTCCGTAAAAAAACTATTGCACCTCCGATTACCCCTAAAGTAATGCATGCCAATAAAAAATAACACTGTATAGGGAATGAAAGGGCATCATGAAAGATTGTGTTAAAAGTACTTGTACGTTACCTTGAAATATATTGTATTTGTAGCACGTTACTTCAAGTATATTGCAGCCGGTGTACTTCCTAATTTATTTGAAGTACATAACCTCTCATTTACTTTGTACTTTACTTCAAGTACTTTTTAGATATACTTTACACAACACTGTAAACAAGCAAACACTTTATAAAAAAATCAAGCACAGGCAGTGCTAAACCTCAAAGTAGAAATTATTCATTCGCAGTACATCATTGACAAAACAAACCAGAAAGTACAAAGCAATTAGGCACGCAGAAGCGAAACCAGCTATTAAAGCATTTCTATGAAAAAAACAAGCTGATTCATATTTGGCTAGCACAATTTTGCTAACGCATCACAACCTATGTACTTTCTTTTTACCATAAAAAAACATAAAAGTACCTTCAAAAGTAAATTCAAAAGTAATTCGCTACTCTTTACGGAAATTAGTACTTTTCTCAATTACTTTCCATTTCAGTAGTTTCTACTCAACTCAAATTACTTTTGAGGTCAATACTCAGTAACTTTACTTAATTACTTTTTTTTAGTAACTTGTACATGTCTGCTTGAAAGCTACCAGTTCCGAAGAACCGGAGAGCGCAGAGAACTTGCCGTTCCACGGTCATGGTAGACGAGATTGTCCGTCGCCTCCGAAGTCCGGGCGCCGAACAAAGCTCTTCGCACAGCCAACGCACAACGGCCTTCGATAGCCGGTACTGTCGCCGAAAGTCGTCGTCGGGGGGTTGAAAGGCGTCCCCGCGTCCCGGTGGTCTCGGTAGCAACGACGACGGTGGCGTAAGATAAGCACGGCCCCAGCGTACAGCGCCGCCATGTTGACAAAGTTTTGTTTCGCCTCGATCCGAAGCGAAGATTTCGAGCTCAAACCACTGCTCTCGCAAAGTTCTGAAACGTCACGTTGACGTCAGCGACCACTTCGACAAACAAGGTTTCGAATTTCTTTTTTTTTTTTTTTTTACACAAACTTTGGAGGGATTTGGAGTCTCAAAAGGTGGCCTAGTAACAATCTACAAAGCATTAAAGGGGTCGTGAAACGTTTTCAAAAATTCTGCACTATGTGCGATATTTTGATTGCCGGTCCTCTATTAGGTAACCCACGAGCATTCGTTTTATCGTCCGGATTAATTTATTAGCGTAAAACGACAATTTCGGTTTCCCGGGCAGCTTCCCTCTCAATTCTACCGCTACGTCACATCAAGACAGCCAATCGGAAAGTTTTACTTTCTGACGTCACGCGTAGAAGTCAAAGGCGAACCTGGGGGGCTATGTTGCGCTTTTTGGACTCCCAGGATACTAGGGAGAGGGAAGTGACGTCAACAACGCAGCAAATGCAGATTGGATGTTGATTTTGTTTTCTTCTGTCAACATCCAATCTGCGTTTCTCTAGTCGGTGACGTCACTTCCCTCTTCCAAGTCTCCTGGGAGTCCAAAAAGCGCAACATAGCACTGGGGGGCTATGTTGCGCTTTTTAGGCTCCCAGGAGACTAGGGAGAAGGAAGTGACGTCAACAACGCAGAAAATGCAGATTGGATGTTGATTTTGTTTTCTTCTGTCAACATCCAATCTGCGATTGCTCTAGTCGTTGACGTCACTTCCTTCTTCCAAGTCTCCTGGGAGTCCAAAAAGCGCAACATAGCACCCCAGGCCGCTCTTCGCTGTGGATCGTCCGGTAGCTTATGGAACCGAATGTCGTTCGTTGTACCGTACCTCGTGCTTCACTCTCTCACAAGACACACGATCGGCATGGCGAGTGGTGAGGCGCGCACACAACAGACGCCAACGACGCCAAGCACACACAACAACCTAAACTTGATAAAAACAAAACAGCGCAAAGACAAGGACGAAGTAGAAGAAACCACGGGACACAGCGTTGCGCTGTGTTCTGGGGTTTCTTCTACTTCGTCTTTGTCTTTGCGCTGTTTTGTTTTTATCATGTCTACTTACCAACTAGCCCACACTTCTACGTTAATAAAATTAAACTTGCCGCGCACAGAAAATGCGCAGCGGCGAGCAGACGACGGGGCGACAGGAGCGGGGAGGAGCCGACGTTGCTATGGTTGCCGGACGACGGAAGTCTCGAATGTGTTTGAAAACTAAACTACCTGCAATCACGTGATATAGTACTTCCGAATTAGTCTTAGAACGCCAGTAACTTCCTCACTATTTTCATAACTTACTTTTTATTATTGGAACACAATATAGAGTACAGTAGATCCTCAACTTTACACAGGTCTTATTGTGACGTTTTGTTGCTCAAGCTGGGCAACGGTGTCGCATAGTCGTTCCAGGCACCCCAAGAAACACTATTTTCAAACACTGTTCATAAAACCTGGGCGTAATATTTCGCCGTGATATTTGGGATCTTTGAGGTCTCATCAATTTTATAAAATTAAGACTGTTCATATCTATTTTCTTTGCACGACCCCTTTAAGTTTAGCTTGGCGTAGGGATGTAGGAACAAACGGGTGATATGTCATCGGCGCAGCCGTTCAATCAGCGCGCTCCTCGCGCGCTCCACGCGCGTCTCGATAACTTTGCTACATTCTGCCGATTTCGAAGAAATAAGCGTTCTAATGATTGACACCTCGCTCGGCGTGACTTCAACGTCGCGAGAGTCCAATTAGCGCGTTCCGCAAACTTCGGGCACAACTTCGTGTTCGACGAGTTTAGCGACTCTTGAGTAATACCCCTGTCAGACGGGAAATTAAATGTCAATTTGATCGAATGTCATTCACCGCTCGGCGAATCCGCTCGTGATCCTGGTTCCGCACGTGGCGCGTGCACGCGCAGCGTGGCGTAATAAGCACGCGGATTGGGCGAGCTCTAATGTCATTTTGCTTAAATGTCATTTAACGTGCCCGTCTGACAGGGGTATTTCACTATACTCTGTTTCACCTTATGATGTACCGCAGGAAAGGCTACAAGCGCGAGCTCCTTGCTCTGGGGCACATCTCGGCGGCACAAGCTCTCGTGACTTAAGAGCGGCTGCCAACGCTATGAGCTCGCGCTTCTAGCCTTCGCTGCGGTACAACATAAGGTGAAACGAAGTATAACAACCAGCACACCTCGCACCGCCATGCTCAAGGCTGGAACTGCGAAAACGCTGATGATAAAATGTTTAGCTGGGCTTGTTGGTTCATGACCTAAAATGAGCGCCAAAGGAACGTCCACTTCTTCATCTGTCCCCCTTCCTTCTGCGTTCATTTCCAGCTGATGATAAGCGCCCCGTGGATCATCCGTATTTGGGCACTGCAAGCCTTGCTCCTGTTACACGTGCGGTAACTTTAGCACCCAGCCACGTACGCTTCCTACGCGTTCCGAATATTTCTAAAAGTTAACAGCTTAGTGGTTTTCTTTGTGTTTCTACTCAGAACCATGTTTACTTTCACAAATTAAAGTTTATTTTTATATTATAATTAATTATCTAACTTATCTGTGACGATTATCCCCCCATGTTACGCCGCTCTGCCAGTATAACTTACCAGCAGAGAATGAATGAGTGTAGCGTCAACACTAGCGTTTGAGTGTTTTTTTTTATCATTTTAGGACTCCTGGGGGCTATTAGAAAAAAGTCAAATTAGTTAATTAGGCAAGTAATTAACCAAAGTTTCTATTAACTTCTTGAACTTTCCGTATTTGGGTCATCATTGGAGAATGAAAGCTCGACCTTCTTCTGCTAAGTCGTGATATGAAATAGTGATTGACATATTCGTAGTGGGCGCTATAGGGCAAGAAATGTCACCCTTGAACAAGGCTTCAAACCGAAAGTAAATCGGCAAAAACAAGCAAGAACGATCGAAAGGAAGGTGCGTTTATTTATTTGGTGGCTCCAATATCCTTTCATATATCGGCTCTAATCGGCCCTATTCGCGGCGAGAATAAAGACCCTCGATGTGCCTGCGTTAGTTCTGCAAGTCACGTCAAATGCGGTAGTGTACGAGGCTCGTGATACGAGCGGCCCATGGAAACAACTCGCTCTGCAGCACTGAAGTGAGCGGCCCTTGGAAGCGAATGGCGGCGAAGCACCCGCTCGTGGCACGTGTCTTGCGCGTTTCTGCAACAATTATTGGGTCTACTTGTGAGCTTGAATTTTATCAAGGGACTTTAGGTCAGAAGTTCGGGAATTGCCATCTGGTGAATTTTTTCGCAACCCAGAGTGAGTATACTTCAACTTCTTCTGCTGGTGCAATCACGTGCAATGACAAGCTTCTATCCACTTTTGAAAATTAAAACATAACCGCGAGGGTACCACGAGCAGTACGCATAGTGAAGAAAACGGAAGCACCCCTAGCGAGCTTCTCACCGCCACCGGTTCCATTTTCAGTGTTCGTGCGTATGGCGCGTGATTTGCTCGCTTACCGAAGGGACGAATATGCGCGTGCTGGGCTGAAGAGATCGCACGTTGGTATGAGGACTTTTATATATTGAATGGTGTATACAACACTGTCGAAGATACTGACGCGAGCGCGTGGCTTCATCAATGGTTTCCTCTGCGCGAGAACGCGTGCATAGGATCTGCTAGATCAAGCCCCATGCTCGCGCAGGCAGCTTTGACAGCGTTGTACACTAAGTAAGAAACAGAGTATTCGTAACTCCAACTAAACAAACGGCACATAGCGTTCTATATTCGAGCCTATACTCTGTTTCATACTTAGCGTGCAACGCTGTCAAAGCTACTGGCGCGAGCGTGGGGCTTGATCTCGTTGGTCATTTGCACGAGTTCGCGCGCAAAGAAAACTATAGATGAAGCCTCGCGCTCGCGCCAGTAGCTTTGACAGCGTTGCACGCTAAGTATGAAACAGAGTATAGTAGTGAGGGTGTCGCACTAATTTATTCTTTACCAACGAGAATGTTGATCGCGTGGTGGTAAAAAAACTAAGCTCTTTAGTGAGGGCCTGAAAGTGAGGGCCTGGAGTCACGGATAGGGCGCCTACATGTGCGCTTTGTTTATGCTGATGCCATTCCCTGTAGTGCCCGGTGCCGACAGCATGCGCTCTCGAGAAAAATACAAATGGGCCTCCTGCGTTCCCCAGGGGGTGCTGCGAAAAGTGACTTGTTAGGCCTTGTTTTGGGTTGCACAAACTTTAGCGTCTCAAACTGTCACGCATGCAGAAGCGTGCCGGCTCTGGTGCCGAGCGCGAGATCACGAAGAAAATACAAAGAAACAACAAAAATTCGAACGCCGTCAAAGCTAAGACGCTAAGCGCGTGAGTCAAGAACAGCCGTTCCGCGCGTTCCAAAGTAGACATGACAAAGAAAAAGAAAAAGTAAAGCGTCGCTTCACAGGTGTTTTGAAGTCACCACCCAGAGATAAGTGACGCGTACCCTAGCGGTGGTGTCATGAATTTGGCACTTTTGGTTGTCTTGCGGCGTTGAGTCTTGCCGATTTCTGGCGTCCAAATGTGTTTTTTCGTTCACCAGGACCAGACAGAATTAAAGTAGTGCGAGGCTCAATCAAGTGAGCTTGTACTACCTAAAATTAGGCCGCTACAGTTTGTTCAAAGCTTCAGGGCAGGAGACCTATAGACCTTTCCAATGTTTACAAAATCACAGTCCAGCGTGCGATCTTCACAGTCCAGCACGTGCGTGTTCGTCGCTTCGGAAAGCGAGCAAAGCACGCGCCATACGCACGAACACTCAAAATGGCACCGGGCACACGCTTTTTCTTGGAAAGGTCTATAGACGGTAACAAAATGCTGCAGAATAGCACTGTCAATGTCAAGAACTCGTGCTGTGAGACACGCTTGCTCGCGGTCAGAAACAAATAAAATTACACCATCTTCCCGAGGGGAACCATGGGGTGATGCGGAGCATCGCGGCGAACGCACGCGAAGTGCACGCAGCTGGTAGAGAGAGAGAGCGGAGAGAGTAACGCGCAGCTGTTGGAGAGAGGGAAGGAGGAGTGTTGCGCATGCGTAGTGTGAGTGCGGACTACGACGCCGACGCCGACGCCGCGGGACATAGACCCGAGCAAGAGTGCACGCAGCTGGTAGAGAGAGAGAGCGGAGAGAGTAACGCGCAGCTGTTGGAGAGAGGGAAGGAGGAGAGTTGCGCATGCGTAGTGTGAGTGCGGACTACGACGCCGACGCCGCGGGACATAGACCCGAGCAAGAGATGCTCCGCATCTAAAAAGAAACAAAAGCGTTGGAAAGAAAATGGTCAGATGTCATCAACCTAAGCAAAGCGCACAAGAAGGCACCCTAAAGCCGGGGTCACACTGCTCATGCATCATACCAGACAGTCTGCAAACTCGAGTCACCGCATTTTCTGTGGTCCTAATGCCTTGAAAGTAAACATCTTCAACAGAAATCAGTCTGGTTTAGGGAAACAATCCGAAAAAAAAAAAAGAAAGCTCGAACCAAAAGCACAGAAACAAACAGTTGCCAATGTTTCGGGGTCGACTTGACTCCTCCTTCAGGGGGTGACTAAAAATGTAATGGGACACCGAGAGCTTCGACCTCTTCTTCCTCTTCTACCGAGTCGATGGTTTGTTAACTTGACGCAGATCATGGCCGTAAATAGGGGGATCGGTGGCCGAGTGGGCTAGCGCACACCAGCTCGGAGCACGTGGAGCGAAAGCTCGCGCTGCAGAACCCAGGGATCCTGGGTTCAATCCCCACCCCTGCCCGTTTCGATCTGGATGAGCATCGTACCGGCGTGCGGTCGTGTATCACTACTGCGTGGTGCACGTTAAAGACCCCAGGCTAGCGGTTGTACCGCACTGGCTAAATTGCTTATCTACAGTGGGTAACAATGTCGCCATGTTCTGGCAGACTAAACTCCTGCTGTATAAACAACTAACGACTAATTTTGGCCGTAAATAGATGGTAAGGCTCCGAGAGACCTGTTAATATTCCCCGGTTTGTTCTGAATATGCCACGACTACAAGAACAGACGTTTTCGAATATGTGGCTCAAAACACATATTCGAAAACGTCTGTTCTTGGTGTCGTGGCATATTTAGAACACACCGGGGAACATTAACAGGCATCGTTTGTTACACTGGGTGTGACTTTCAGGCGCACTCAGCGCGTGGCGTGACTTGTGCGGTAAAATGGAGTCTAAGCATTAGCCAATGTAGCCAAGGCTACGCTCTCGAGCTGAATCACACCGGATTACGTGCACTTCAAACAGAAAAAAAAAGAACGACTTAAAGGGTAACTGCAAAGAAAAAAAGTGTTTTTTTTTTTTTAACAGCCTAATTGGGACAAGCATGCCACAAAACAAATCTTCCGCGAAAACAAAAACTTTTTTTAGAAATATTTACGCCACAGGACTAATTTAGTCGGAGTCACAACCTCTCCACATTTGAAACTCCCGCTCTTTCGACCCGCGCGCAAGAGAACTACGCCCCGCCCCAACCTCTTGGATTCTCTTGGAGTGACTTGGCTGCGGAGTACGCAGCGTCTTGACTCCCGGCCGCGGATCGGGGAGGGAGGGGGGAGGGGAATTGACCCCGTAAGTGATGACGTCACAACATGGCGTCTGGGTCCAAACAAACCATTTCTAGGAACGTTGCTATGGACTAATGCATGGAGACTCCACACGAGGCTAGATTTTTGCTTACAAGTAAGTAAATAATTTTTTGTAAGCAACCTAACTTCTTGATATCTAATTATGAAGATGTTCTTGTCGTCTCAGTGTCGTATTTAACAATGAAAGCCATTTCTGAAGTATTACACTCCGCTTTGCTTTGGTAGCAGACGACACGATAGATTTGCTGACCTCTGTTGCAGCGGGCGTCTTCATTGAAATGCGTCGGTAAACAAGCGATAAAAACACGTGGATTGCCGTGGCCGTAGAGGCCTCCGCAATGTGCGTATTTTTCTGTGAAGAACCCAGCTTAGTTCAGAGGGGTGAAAATGCCGTAAATCAAACCGGGTCATGCAGATCATTTCGACGACGACCTGAAGTGCATTACCGGCTTAGTGCAGGCCAGTATGAGAAACAAATCGTACGCCGTCAAGGTAATTCGTTTATTATTATTATTATTATTATTATTATTATTATTATTATTATTATTATTATTGAGGTTGTCAGGTTATTAAAGAATTCCATGTCTATCGCGATTTTGCAGTAATCATTGCAGCGATGGTTACAACCAGATACGACGAAACCTCACATAGCGCGAGTCCACAAACAAAATTTGGGATCTCGACCGATCACCTGAAGTGCTTTTCTCACGGATCCAATGCGATCTTTTAGCAGACGATCATCTCGATCGACGCCCGGACTTTCAATAAACCATATTTTGCATCGCACCCCACAATGAATTCTTTTAAGTTACTGAAAATCATTATATTTCAAACAAATGCAATATCAGAATATTGTCCTTATTCGCACGATTCAAACGACGGCGCCGGCTTGGCCGACCGGCGTGTGGCAGACGGCAAACTACTTGCATTCGTCGTCTTCTGCAGGCATCTTGAGGTCCGGAAGTTGCAGTCGTAAATATTTCAGAAACAAGTGATTACCGGTACACTTCTGTCGAAAAATATATGACATTTGAGCTTTCTATATCTGTGATTTTTATAAGTTTAGATCCCACTCTTGAATTTCGAACGGTCGGGTTTTCGTAGCGAAACCTAGACACATATATTTGTCCATAACAACGACCCTAGCAACGGTTTGTTTGGACCCATGACGTCACACTTACGGAGTCAGTGGGAAGGGGGGAAGGTGCCGTACCTTTTCCACAAGCGCGCAGCCATCTTGAATATCGTCACTTCTGGTATGCGGTAAAACATCTTTTTGATCTCTCCCCGAAGCAAGAAGGTGTTTACAAAAAATGCGTGATTGTCACACATTCCTGATTTGCCTCAGCTATATTTTCTCGCATATTCCAGGTTCAAACGTTTTATTATTTTTTCGCCCCGCATACCAGATACGGAACCCACGTGACTGAGAACGACAGGAAACAGAAAAGGTCAGCGAAGCCAAAGCTAGAAGAGCGAGACCAGCGCTTTTTGCGTTTCTGCCCAGCTCGCGCGCTCGAGCAAAGCCTGAATGCACAGAGCTTTCGTGCTCGCGCTTTCAGCTTTGCCTTCGCTCGCACATAAGGGGAAACGAAGTATAGACGCTTTCAGCGCGCGCCAAATTGAGCCGCCATAGCCGACCTTCTCTTGAAATACCGAGATGCCGAGCCACTGAAGCGGGCGTTGACGAGTCTCCACAGGGGCCTATGATGGCTAGAAGGACGGGGCAGAATCTAAAATGGCAATGACCTGACCTACTGTGGTAATGATGCAGTGGAGCGAACGTAATAAGAAAAAACAAAAACTGAAGGTCGGTTATGGCGGCGCCCATGCACAGCTGCCTGAAAGCGTCTATAGAGCCGGTTTGCTTTCGTTGTTTTTATTTGGTCGGGGAAAATGTGGCAACAACGCACGTTCAACATGGCGCCGGTATTGTTTTGGTTTGACGGGACGCGATAAGCTCCGGGTTTTGCGAGCACATGTCGCGAAGATGTGACCTGAGAAGTGCCTCGGTGCGAATCTCGAAGGCCTCCAGAGCGAAATGACGAGAACATACCTGGACTCGTTTGTCGCCACGGGAACGCCCGATTGCCTGCAGCCAAATAGCATTCAGCTTGTGATCTTTCGGGGCGACATGGCTGCGGGAAGACTCGCTGTCGCGATCACTCATCTCGCAGCACTTTACAGAGCAACGGCGCTGCTTACAGGAGCTGACATCTAAGAAAGGTCGGCATTTGCACGCGCAAGCAAGGAAAAAAATAACACGCTAAGAAAGCAGAGGAAAAAGAAAGAAACAAACCGCGCTATGAAAGCCAAAACCCCGCGTCGCTTCCTATCACTAACACTGGCGACAGCTGCTAAACACACACTACTTCACTTCAGGAAGTCTCACTCAAGCACCTGGGTCAACACGAAACACTGATCACTTCGGCGAAACGACTAGTCGAGGAAGGCGAGACAGGCGGGAGCAGAGACTCCGGCGGCCATGAAAGAATAGGCCCGTAGCTCTCAAGTTTTGAGCAGCGCTCCAGGCGAGCAAAATAGAATATTTGCCTCGGGTTTCGAACATGCGTCAATATGCTTTCCCACTAGAGTTTTTCTCTACTCCGTTCCATTCTAAGTGCCAGAGTAGCAGAGGCTACAAGAGCGAGCTGCGAGCTTTCAGGAGGACGTGCTTTTGCGAGTAGCTTCGGCTTCGCTATCACGTAAAGTGAAACATACTTGCTCGCGGAAGCTATGAAAGAAGGCAAAGATGAGAGGAATGTTCAATGGGACGCTGCGGCCGCGAGCTGCATAATTCTTTTTTTTTTAATTTTTATTTTTTAGAGGTTTTGTTATCGCGCATCTTCAGATGCTTGCATTCGAACGTGGCACGTGCAAAATCGAACGTTACAGAGCCACCTGGATGGTTCAGCCATCATAACATGGTCGCGTCTTGCGGATGCGCTAGCGCCACCTGCCCCAGAGCAACGGGTCTATGGCGAAGCTTTTGTTTGTTTTGGCATGAATCCAAACGGAAGTGCCCGTCTTGTAAACCATTTATAAAAAATAATAACTCTCATTACATGGGTTATTCTTTAAACGTAAAAATATGCCGCTCAAAAGGAAATTACAACATATAACAAAGGTTTAACAACCAAGATCTAAGCTGTCAATCAAACTCTTAGCCAATAGCAGCCGATTTGGATCAACGTCACGGAGTCCCAACTTCGTGGCGCGCGATTTCAAACGGACGAAATAGCCGCAAACTAAAATCAGTCTCACGCAATATCGCTGAAAAAAAATTGTTTCCTCGCGGAAAAATTGTTTTTTAACATGCTTGTCCCAAGTGGGCTGTTTAAAAAAAAAAACTTTTTTTTCTTTGCAGTTACCCTTTAAGGGTTGGCACGGGGGTGGGGGAGGGGGGGGGGGGTGACTGAGATGTCCACTGATCTCTATTGTAGTAGGCTGGATCATGGACCGCGGCCTCGCCAGCTGGGGCCGAGTGTAGCTACCGGCGGTCATTGATTGACACCCCCAAATGCATGGTACTCTATGCAAAAAAAAAAGAGAAAAAGTACCGTTTCCCCCGTTTCTAAGCGGTTGTCGGCACTGAAACATTTTGGCTGCTTTTCGATAAGTTTGTAAAATTGCTTGCGTACAAACATTAAAACTGACAGCCCTCGCAGTTCTTATCAATAAATATCTTGTCGTCGAGAGTAACTCCGCTGTAGTGAAGCTCAATGAGGCCAGAGTTACGTAGAGTTACCGCGGAGTCGGTGGCGGTTTCGTTGAGTTGGGTTGGGTTTAGCAGACGACAAGCTCGAAGGCTGGGCTTCCCCGAGGATGGTATCATTGGCGGCGAGTTCCTTTGTTTACTCCAATACGAGAGCAAGCCTGCTAGCTCAGCCGTAGGTGCTCCGGTACGTTTGATTTTTTTAATCGGAGCTCGAACGTTTAACAAATACAGACTCGATCTCCAAACACCCGACATAAGGATCACAGCACACCATAAAATACTCGCCTCCGAGCACAGCGTACATGCTTCGATATTCTTACTTTTGTGCGTTTCTCCCATAGACTTGCTTGTATTGCCAGGTGTGAAGCAATGGCCGCCGGTCTTCAAACCATAGGGCGCCCAATGGTTCGAAGACCGATGACTTCGCTGCGTTTCCACAGGAGTTAAGCCTTTTTCTTTTTTTACTTTTCCTCAGGTAAGCTCGCTCTTTGCGAATTCAATAGAAAAAATGCACCACCTGTGGCCAACGCTGTACGCAATCGGAACGCGATAGGTTAAGAAACTGAATTTTGCGGTCGATTTGAAGAGCCTGGCCGCTCCTTGAATCACCCGATATAAATAAGCAGAGTTCAGTGTTAACCACGGAGTAAGATAATACTCTTCAGGTGAGGACAGCGCGCTCCTCGCGACGTGCCCGATAAAGTTCGCTCTTCACTCTCTCTCTTTCTCTCTCTCACTATGGTTTCAAGCGGCGCCGGCAGGTGACTCGTCGACCCGTGGGCACGTACAAGACGGCTCGTGCCGTCTCATGTACCACACGCGCAAAGCTCCAGCGAGGTTGTCGCACGTGCAGAAAGACCACGGTGTACCGGAGTGTCATGGCAATGAGAGAATTTTTTTCGCTCTCATAGTTTGGCCGTTTGGCCGCCAGCGACACTGTCAGCCGCGGGCACGGTGGCCGCGGAATGATGCAGCCTTTCGGATGCCCGTCGTACGAACGCTATCCGATTCCTCGCGCCGCGCGTTCACCCCCCCCCCCCCCGTGTCCTCACCTAAAGGCTGGACTCCATGGCCGGTTTGCTCATCTTGCGGCCGCGGCTGCGGCTGCGGCCAAGAGGGATTTTTCTGTCACGTGACCAGCTCCTTGGGGACAATGAAGTACCTAGCGTCCCTGCCTAATGGCGGAGAAATCCGTATCGCTTCAAGCACCAAAGCTTAATTTCGCTCGCAGAAACTGACTGCAGGGACTTTCAACTGTAGTCCAATTGACCGCCCCTTTCTACTGTAGGAGCGGCAGGTAAAGTTCCGGTAAATATAAGCCAAAATGAAGAAAAAACCACGCAAGATAAAAGCGGTTGCAGTACATTTATATACCTCCGCCAGCGTCGGCGGCTCGCGCCAAATGCGTGATTTTTAGTACGCTGTGCAAAAGAACTTTACAGCGCTGTTAGAATGACATGAATGTTGCTGTAACTACCATGCAATAAAGAAAAATAAAACTTCTGTTGTGGTCGAGAGGTTAGAGCGTCGGTACTTCTCGTCGCGGCGTGGAAGTTCCGGGTTCAAATCCGCGGTAGGAACCTTTTTTTTTTTGCGTAATTTTGCGCGTGTCTCACTTTTTAATTGTGATCCTTTTTACGAATCATCCACCTGCACTACTGAGCTTTACACTGTTTTTACTGTTAGTCCCGCCTGTGCAATTAAAACACCGGGAAGAAAAAAAAAAAGATCAAGGTAAGTTAACGCGCTAATCCAATCGTTTCATAATGTTCATTAAAAGGAAACCAAGGTAACAGCATCGGTATGGCTTTTACACCAACGGAGCCGAAACAAGCATTCTTTCCCCAGCAACTACAATTTTATGTGTTTTTAAATATACAACGATCTTGCTACGACTCCTTTCAATAACAGTAAACGCCTATTTAGTACTAATAAAAACTGCAGTTGTGACAATTTAAAAAAAAAACTTCCACAAAATAAGCAAAAAGAAAAAAAAAAGGACTAGCAGCTCTGGAGCGAAATCCTACAGGCAAGGCAGCAAGTCAAACGTCTGAGAAAGTAGTAAAACCGAAATAAAAGAGATCATACTTTTACTTGCATGGAATGTGATGAAAGGTATATTTTTTCTCTTTACATTGTGCTGTGGCAATTGTTTTATAATATTTAACACATTACTGTTTGAATTTTAGTTAGAATAGCAGACGATCGCAACCGAATTCAAAAATGAATCAGGGGTCGACATCGCAAACCATCTCTCTAACGCAAACACCTAAAATTACTTTGGATCAACAAATGGAATTAGAGCAGTTGGAAAACGGAAACAACAAATTCTAGAGAAATTCAGCAGCACAGTTACCTGGCGAACGAAGAGACGGGCATGCGAAGGTATTGTAAACTTTCCGCGGAGTGTACGGCAGATGCAGGAGGCGTGGCGGAAATCGGTAAAGAAAGCCAGAGACATGTATGCGCTCTTCCGAGGTCATGAACAACGAACTGGTGAGTCAGAACTACCCGCCCAATGATTTTATAGAGCTCATAGGGCCATGTCTACATTCTTAGTGGTAGTGCAGTCAAATACAAAAAAAAAAGGACTGAGTTTCTGGCGTGATTTGAACCTGGGACTTTCACGCCGCGACGAGAAGTACCGACGCTCTAACCTCTCGACCACAACAGAAGGCGCGAGCAGCCGGCGCTGGCGGAGGTATATAAACATACTGCAGCCGCTTTTATCTTCCGTGGTTTTTTCTTTATTTTGGCTCATATTTACCCTCCCTGGCCGGAACTTTACCTGCCGCTCCTACAGTATAAAGGGGCGGTCAATTGGACTCCAGTTGAAAGTTCCTGCAGTCAGTTTCTGCGAGCGAAACCAGGCTTTTGTGCTTGAAGCGATACGGATTTCTGCGCCATTAGGCAGGGACGCTAGGTACTTCGTTGTCCCCAAGCAGCGCTGTGTGAGAGTTCTTCCTTTGTGTGCGTGAAATTTCTTTTAAGTGTGTCTGATCTTGTGCGCTGTGAAGCAGTACCCAAGGAGCTGGTCACGTGGCAGAAAAATCCCTCTTGGCCGCAGCCGCAGCCGCGGCCGCAAGATGAGCAAACCGGCCCATGGGACGAATATGCTGCGAATAACCGACGAATTTTGCCCGGCGGCTTTTGCTCTGCGCGTAGAATCAACACAGTGGCTGCTACGTCGCGTGCAAAGCGAGCGTGCTGTCGGGCGGCGTTCGCCAGTTATTCGTCACATAATTCGTTCCATGGAGTTCAGCTTAAAGAGTGTATCTTACACCGTGGTGTTAACTGATACCCGTGCCACACGGGCAACTCGAATGCCATTTACAACAAATGACATTTGTGTGATCGGCGAATCAGCTCGCAATCTGTCGCGCGTGGAATGCGCCACGCCCGGAGTGTCGCGCGCTGATTGGCCGTCCGCTCAAATGTCATTCGTTGTAAGTGGCATTCGAGTTGCCCGTGTGGCGCGGGTATAAGCTTGAACTGCAGTTGTGGATGGCCACGGAGAAGAAAGAAAAAATAAATCCAATGACACTTTTATTATTGTTAACGACGTTAGAAGTCCAAAAGTACAAAACTAAATACATTTTATTTTGCAACGTACAGCAAAGAAATTCAGGGTGCACGCTTGTTTCTTTAAGGGGGTTTTGCCGAGAAGTGTCGCGAGTGCGGCGTCCTTTTGACCAAGGGCAGCAGAAGAAAAAGTGAAAGCAACCAAGGCGGTGATGTGGAAGCGAATCGGTAAGGCAATAGAATGTTGTATATATCCTCGAGTTCAACGCTCAACATTGAACAATTATACGATTCATTTAGTGTTCAACCTACTGATCACTGTGCGAAAGTATGTTAAGTGCGATTCATGTCTTCTCCTAGTGAAACAACCGTAGAAGTGTTTGGTGGTAGCCAGGCACGTAGCCAGGATTTTGTTTCGGGGTGGCCCGCCCATGACAAAATGCTGTATGAGGGGAAGGGGGGAGAGGAGGCCCCAGCAAAAAGGAAGATTCCGGGGGGGGGGGGGGGCGGGCCCCATGACTCCCCCCCTTCCCCCGCCTCCCTGGCTACGTGCCTGGTGGTGGCACCATTAAGCGTGATACAACGTTTTATCAGCCAGCGAGAAAACGTTTAGAGTAACCCTAATAATCAGGTCATCACTGCTACGGAATTCGACCAGGCCCAAAATCTAACTATACGATTTTTTTATGATGGGGGTATTAAGCCAGCAAGTTTTAATCAGGAGCTATTTCAAAACCACGGGGTTTTTACTAGCCTCTTAATTGAACGTTGTTGCCCAAAACTCGTTTGGCATTCAACTCAAGGTCCGACAAACTCAAGTGCATCATTGATGGCATATGACCTGGCCCAAAGTTGTTCTCTACGGCCACTATTCTAGCTGAGAATAGGAGAGCCGCACCTCTGACTTTGTCGACGGTTTTTCGCTTCGAGTGCTGACTGCGGTGCACCAATGCAACTACACCAATGACGTTACCCAACGGAGGCAACTTATATTTATTTTTGAATGAAACAGCCACACAGGTCTTAATCGTCCCGGTCTGCGGAGTTTGTCACCAGAACTATAGATGGCACGACGATGAAACAGGTTGAAATCGATAACAGGCCGAAGTTGAGCTAGTTGGTACATAACGCAAAAGCAAACGGTCAGCTAGAACGATAGGGACAAAACACAGGCAGGGAGAAACAGAGACATACACACTACTGGCTATCAACTGAGACTTTATACTTCATCACTTTAACCCAAAGATTCACACCTAAAGTAATGCCAAAAATCACCCTAAATCCTTTTATTACACTACTCAATTAAAATAAATTAAAATAAATTAAATTAAATTATTAAATTTGGTTACTAACACCTCTCTGATCCCAAACCACAAACCACCGCCGACACATATCCCTCTTATTCCCTTTCACGGGCCGTGTTCAGTTCATAATACGTTTATTGGCCATAATCTAGAGGGAAAAAGGAGAGGGAGGGCGTCGGTAACTACGTGGTCTGGACGCTGGCACGAACTAAAAGGGAAGGGATTACATGAAGATGTCCAACTTGGCCTCATAGATAAAATCTAGGAGGCCGTTCAGGATTCTCCTTTGGTTGTCCTGGGATCCAGGCGGGTGGGTCCATCCCTCCAGGGAGCTAATGTCTGGGGGTCGGTGCTTTCTCCTGGCTTCTTTTGATTTGGGGCACTCCCATAGGATGTGGTGAGTGTCGGCCTTCTTTCCCATGGTGCACCTTGAACAGGTTCCAGACCTGGTTCCTTTGCTCCATGATGCGATGCGGGCGGGCGTGCAGGGGGTGTCCGTGCGTATTTTCGTGAGGAGAACGCTGGCTCAGTCTGCCGAAATCCTGGGGAAGGGGATCTGCGTTCGGAGGAAGTTTCTCCCACAATGTGGTCCGGTACTGCTCTTTAATCTGGGCCCGTTCTTCATCCGGGTCGTATCCTTGATCTGTTTGGCCAGCCGTGTCCTGATCACAGGCGGGGGCATAGCCATGGTCGTGTATATGTGGAGGGACGTCAGCAGCTTCGCGGAGAAAGGAAAGGGACGCGCGAGCTAGCTGATGAGCCTCTTCATTGCCCTCGATGCCTGCATGCGCAGGGACCCAGGAGATTTTGGTTGTCGTTCCTTGCTGCAGGAGTCGGGAGGCGAGCTTCTTGATTTCCCGAACTATGCGGCTCGGGCTTCTTGCTTTCCGGCATTCTTTAATTGCTTCCTGCGAGTCCGACAACACTCGGAGTTCGCGAGGTAGCCGATGTTGTGACATGAGGACTGTTTTGAGGGCGAGGTGAATCGCCGCAAGTTCACCCCCTTTGATGGAGGTGCGCATTGGAAGTGCGTTCGCAGCCGAGGAGCCAAGAGCTGGAAAGTAGACTGCCGCGGTCTTCAGCGGAACCGGGAAGTCTTCTGCGGCGGTGTCGGTATATGCGGCCATGATGTCAGTGGGGTTGGTCCATGTCTCAACCATTCTGGAGTGCGCTTTTGCGATTCGTGCTTGCTGTTGGGAGTCGCCTTTTCGAGCAGTCGGCTTGTTTTCGGCAATGTTCACGTGATCCTCCCAAGGAGGGAGGTGCTCGGGAAGGTCGGGGAGGCCTTCTGTTGCGCGCCATAGAAGTTTCAAGATTTCCCGTCCTTGCTTAGAGTGCTTAAGACGTTCGCCGTGTGCAACCGTGCGAGCGACGACGGTGTCATGAATTGAGTTGATCTGTGCGTGTCCTTTTAGTTTCCCCAGCGGGGTGAACCGAGGGAGGCCCGTGATGATCCTCATAGCTTGGCTGTTCAGACGGGCCGTGCCGCATTGCAAAAACTGCCTTTCTCTCTTGCTGACCGTGATGGAGGGCATGCTCACGCAGTCATTGGCGCTTTCCTCAATAGGCCACGGCCTCGAAAATCTCGCGCGCAAAGGCCTTTCTGTGTCTTTTAATATTGGAAACGCTGCTAAAACTTGGCCTGCACCCGCACGTGCGGTAATGGGCATGCAAGGTGCCCATCCCCCGTGCCCTGCACCGACGCCGCCTGCTCCCAGACTCTGTCATTAATGCAGCATCCCGTCTGCCCAATGTAGCAGCTCCCGCATGACATTGGAATCTTGTACACAACGCCGGTCTGGCACATGGCATGCTTAGTCCTGTGCGCAATGTTGCAGGTTGGCTGGTGGTTCTTGGCCTGATTTATCCTGTGGCACATATAGTTCCCTCTGTTCGGTGCCGAGCACACAACCCTGACACACTCTCGTGCAGCGATCTTTTTGAGTCGGTGGGTGACTCCGTGGATGTAGGGGACTACCGCGAAGTTCTCTCGTCGAGTCTAACTCGCTCGGTACTGGGTGATCCTCTTGGAAATTTTCGGCATATCGTCTCACATACGGCTCCAAGGAGGACATCTGGATACCCAGAAGCCAAGCCATCTGTTTCTGAAAGCTGGTGTGAACTTGGTGGTGGCATGACTTGCGCAGCGCTGATACGAGTGCCGTGTTGGCAACACTTGGTTTGACGGTTTTCGAATCGCAAAATGCAAACGGAAGAAAACCTTTACTTGAACTAGGTTCGTAGGTGCGAAGTTCAGGAGCTTAATAAACTTGCCCACGGGCAATTCGTGAGTGAAGACCAGGTCGGGGCAACATTCTTGGAAGGTTCCCATGATCGTGCTCCTGCTTCCGTTTTCCTCACTCTCGATGTCTATGCTGCACAGGATCAGGAAATCGTGCACATACCTAAAATGGCTTTGACTCTGGCATCGTTCAGTATAGATTGGATGTGCCTACCACACGCCGCCAAGAACAGATCGCATAAATGTGGCGCCACCCTAGAACCAATACAGATCCCACTTTTTTGGACGTAGTCTAGACCTCCATATGAGATCACGGTCGCCGTTAAATATACCCCGAGCAGTTCCAAGAAGGCGTCTATGCTAATCCCTGCTGCGGTTTGAAAAGGCGTTACGTTGTGTTCCTCGATGATCTGTCGTAAAATTCGATCCTCCAGCCCATGCTACCGCAGCGCCGCTGCGTATACATCCGTGCTCTTTTCACGCTCGCCGTTTTAGAGCATTGCATGGCGCGCGTCGGAGCCTGATCTCACTACCCTTCCTCTGGTTCGCTTTATCCGAGTGCCACTCAATTTCAGTGCAGTGCCGCCATTTGCTTCCAAGGGCTGCACGTGGCATGCGTATACATAGCATGCGCATCTTGCACTGGTGAGTCTCTTCTGCATCTTCTATTTCACTTTGTGCGCGTCTGCTTTGCACGTGCTGCCTCTCTGCTATTCGCCGGGATCCGATCATGCCAGGAGCAAAATCCAACTGCCGTGCAGAAAAGCAATCGATACAGTCACTTCGCCGACGTTGCACTATCCCGGCGTATGTTCCCCTGCTTTTGCTTTCTCCTCTTTTTGTGTTTTCTGGGAAAGGAGGAGGAGGAGCGCGCCGCGCGGCGGCGCCATTTGCCACATTAAGGCTCGTGACGACCAGAATCCCGGCTGTGTAAGAAAGCCGGCGCTACGGGGATGAACGCGCAACTCTGGCTCTCATAGGGAACCTATACAGGAACTTTATGGGCCTCTAGGTCGGAGCGCCCTCCAGGTCGGCGTGGAGAGAACAAGTCCTGGTTCGAGGCTACAGCCAAACTCAACGTGTCCTCGCCTCCTCCCCTGCGAGAGCGGCCAGTGGCATCACCTAAGTGCGCTCGGTACTAATAATCTTCGTCGTGACGTCAGGGATACGAGTCATAAGAGGGCGCCACCGAAACATCTCGTCGCCATAATTTGGACGAACACATGAAGGGGCTTTATGCCCAATTCAAAGGAAAAATTTCCAGACTGCGCGCGTCCAACCGTCCCGATTACGCAAAAGCTGTCAGTGTCAAGGCCATTGATTTTTCGCAGAGTATATCTCAGTAAAATGTTTGGTATAGCGATAGCGGTTTCTTTTTCTTTTATGTAACTTAGCAACCTCCTTCTCTCTTTCTATCTCTCTCTTTCTCTCTCTCTCTCTCTCTCTCTCTCTCTCTCTACTTTTTTGTAGTTTCTTCTCCGTCTTCTTTGAAAAGGATATTTGTGCCAACTTCTCATATCTAATCTACGTGGCCACGATCAATTGCGGTCAGTTCCCCAGACAACCTTCCACCGATTTTTTTTTTTATTATTTTACAGCGGTTGTTGAAATGAAGATCGTACTAAACGTAGAGCAAAAATGTTTTACCTTCAGAGGATATAGCTCAACAGTTTGCCATGCATTAACATCGTCTAAAGGGGGCAACCTGAGTGCATAAAACACAGTATAAAATGATTGCGTTCTTCTCTAGCGTTTTTTTATTACTTCTATGTCTTTTCACACACTTTTTCGTAGTGTATTACTTGACCAGTAGACCCTTTTCAAGACCTCATCCGGCAACATTGGCGGTGTCTATTTCAAAAGTCATCCTGTTAATATTCCACACCGCCTGGTGATAGTTCCGAAATTGCAGAGGGTAGGCAAATTGGCGAAGTAAAGAAATCATACTTTTGTTCTTAATTTCTAGGCTAGGTGGCGCAAGCTACCGCCCGTTATAAAGTTATAAAAGCCTTTAGCATCCATCCGCGGGCCCGAGGCGTGGGGTTGGGTCCGAGTCCTCGCCGAACGCTGACGGAACACGTGTCCAATACATGCTCAGGGTGCGTGCCCGAACAATGGGGGCTTTGTAATGGGCGAGGCATCTACTAGATGCACGCCCTTTTGAAAATGGTCTGTTGACACCCTGTATTAAGTATTCACGGTATGTGCGGCGGCATGCGATCGCAAACAAAAATGACTGCCAATTCATTCAATCAACGCAGGTAACAGCTTACCTGGTCGCGAAAATTCAAAACCCCGAGCAGCAGCGAAGCCGTTCAGTGGGTGAGTACTTCATCTACTGCTGACGGGTGATATAGCCAACAAATATCTATAAAAACAAAAAATAGCTGGAACACTTAAAAAAAAAAAATGTTAGACGTGAATTTTGGCGTATTTTTATCGCGTAAATATGAAGATCACGTTCGCTCTCCCCGAAGATTCAACTAAACGCGAGAAAACACGAAAAACCTCCGACCAGTCGTGACGTCATACTAGGATATTTGGGACGCCAAGCGCGCGTCGCTCGAGTGGGCTGCGCGCGGAATAGACCAATCGCTAAATTTCCCAAGCATCAAGGAGAAAACTGGGATTGGTGCTCCACGCGCCACACGTGCTGGCCTCAGCAGTAATAACTTTTCTAGAGCAAATGCCTAAAACAAATTGTATCTTGCCCGTGAGTTTGTCAACGCTTTATTTTGGTTATTTCCTTCGAATCTTTCATACGGGGAAGCCGTGCGCGTGTGGCGCGTGGAACACCAATCCCTGCATTCCCCTTGATGCTTGAGTAACTTAGCAATAGATCTATTGCAAGCTTGCTAGATATATTTTCTCGCACTGACACCAGTCGTGACGTCTCTTTCTGACGTTTCTGGAAATAGCAAGAGTGCGCGTGCATAGCTTTTTCAGGCGCTGCGAATGAGCGAGAGCAGAGATTCCGAATACTCCTAATATGACGTCACGCCCCGGGAAAGTGGGGCTTCGCCGGTGCTTTGAAAATTTATTTCTGCAGGCTCCGTTCACCAAATTGAAAAATAATCTCGATATTCATGATCCTTAAGGCAAAATGAAGATGATTGAGTTGTTTTTCCTCAAATACAAAACAGCTTCAGTTTCCCTGTAATGTGTTGGCATTAGAACTGTCGTTGTGACGGAAACCCGGTAATGTCCTCCTTCTCCCTCCTTCCCTACGGGGAAGGAGGGAGAAGGAAGGGGAGAGGGTGACGCGTACGACGTCCCCATTGGTCCGAAGCACTGACGTCAGCACGCGTCAACCTCTCCCCCTCCTTCTCCCTCTCTCCCCGAAGCTGACAAACTGATAGACACCACCGGGTTTTCATCAAAACTAGCCCTTTCATTTTCGTCAAAATCAGCCGCACAGCTGGCGCGGAGCCAGATAGAAGGAGGCGCCACGCAACACCCTCTAGATAACAAAGCCGTAGTGCCGAATGATAGGCCGTCATCGGAAGAGGGTAACACTGGACACGAATTGGAAATGAGTTCCGCGTCAGCGCTCGGCTTCGAGTCAAGTTTGAAGTTTGAGCGGAACGTTGACGTAATCGTTGTGTCTAATCTGGGCCCGGAACGTTGACGTAATCGTTGTGTCTAATATCTGGGCCCAGCGTTGGCCTTCTCTGATGACGCGATCTCATTCAGCACTATACGGCTTTGTTATCTAGGAGGTGTTGCGTCGCGGCGCGGTGGAATGCAGGAGCAGTGGCGTCATTAGGGTCAGCGCCACCCGGGGTGGTGCTGTTGACCCGAATGAAGGACATTTAAAGAGCTGCGTGAATCCCCTTCCTCGTTTGGAAGTATAGGTCCTTTCTACCAAAAAGGGCTTCGAGGTGGTTCCGTCTGACAATGGGTGTGATTATCGAACCACACTCCGTTTAACCTCGAGTCCGACCGCTGACTACGACGACGATCCGATGGATACGATCGAGCAACGCCAAAAGTGCACCGTCACGGCGCTCCTTGCTTTGTTCGTTTGCTATCAACGGGCTAAACCAATCCCTCGCGAGACAAAAAACTAACAAAACAAGGCGCACAATCGTGGCACATTCACTGTGCACGATAAGGTTTAGCCGCCGTGAAAGCGAACAAGCAAATGAGGACGACCGCCGTGATGGTGCACTTTTGGCCTCACTCGATCGGCCCCATCGAACTGGGGCCTTTGCTGCAGTCGTATAGACCTTTGCATCGCTTATCACCCGGGCGAAAAATGCCGAGTCACTCAGCTGTGGGCGCATGCCCAGCGTCTGATGTGACCGCGCAGCAGAGCAAAGGAGTATGCTCAGAAAGCGTTCTACAGACCAGAAGACAAAGGATGGCAGTGCACAGAAGGCGCTTCTTTCCACGAAACACTCGACCCCAGGGGCAGCACACCGTTTTCGAGCCCAGCCTCGGGGCTTGAGGGTAGATCCTCACCGTCGTCCCTGCTAACCCTAACCGAGTGGACTGTGATTTCGACAGGCGCAGCCTGCGTAGGCGCAGTTTCAAAACACTGCTGGTGGCAAAATTCTCGACTTTCCCCGCTGTATTTTGTGTTTCATGGCGTATGCATTTTCCTGAGGACATTAAGAAAGCATTGTTCCACGCATAAAGAAAACAAAAAGCAACAAAAAAAACTGTAAACTATTTTTGTTAGGTACGCCCGCGACACAACTAAGGCAACTGGAATGTTACACGTCTTTTTTACGATAAGTTTTGACGTCGCCGCCTGGTTAGCCGCGTGTCAAACAACAAAGCGCTTACCTGTTGAAAATAATTTACGACAGAAGATAGCCTAAAGACATACAGTTTTCACGCTCACAAATAACGTGTTTACCGATGGACATGACACGAACATACAATTTAGCGAGTGTTAACATTCTAACAATTTATTTATTGTACGTACCCCACGATGCAGCGTTACTCGAAAATAATTTATTTGAGAAAGATATCACATATCACAGTCACAGTCGACAACAGTCACATCTTGACGACCGGACGGAATCATAGATGACTTTATTTTGGGGCACGTTTTGGGGAGAGCTTCCTTTATTCACACCAGCACCAAGGCAAAGTAACGGGCGCGATTGACTCCAACCCGAACAACTATTTTTGGCTATGACTGAGAAGAACTCTACACAGATTATCTCTGAGAGGAGGGAGAACAGTTGTCATTGTTCGCAAAATCGCATCGAGGGCCGTTCGACGTCCTTCCCCTCCTTTTTTCCCCGTGAATTTCAAGCAGAAACGCTTATATGGCCAGGCACTTACCGGCCCTATTTTTCACAGTGGAAGATAACACAGAAAGGGTACGCAGCATGCATCAGAAATATTAAGTTGAAACTTTCAAGAGGGATCAGAAAACGTCGAATGCAAAACCGCAAAACTTAGGCAGAGAATCGCGCTGAGCTGGTTTCCACAGTTCAAGAGAGTGACAGAAAATGTATAGCTGAAAGGGTGCGCGAGAGTTGCACCAGCCGCAACAGCATCCGCAACATGGCGGCGGACTAGGAGCGTTTTTTTGGAAAGGCGTATGCCGGCTAGCTGTTTCAGCGGAGACTGACAACAATTTCTATAATTAGTGTATTCGAGAGGTAGAAGGATAATTTTCTCGGGGAACGCGTTATACTAATGGTAGTGGACACCAAAAGATGTGCGATACGTCAAATTTACTGATTTAGTGGTTTTCGATGACACTGAGCAAGTTTCTAATTGGAACAATATATCATCATCAAATCAGTTTATTTTCTGCCACAAAAATACAGTCGTGACAAGGGCGCTGGAAAAAAAAGCTGCACGTTTGCAGCTTGACGGGTTCCAGCGCCCTAACACAAAGCTGCAGCGGTACTGACATAGAAATAAAAAATTAAAAAAAACAGTTTAAAACAATCATGAAAAAAAGATATACATACACCTAGGTACATTTATTTAGAGCTATCGGAAACGTAAATAAGGATTTTGTGGTACAACATTTCTTGTATGGTAAGATTGTTTAAAGAGTCGATGTCGCGAGAAAATGGCAAGTTTAACAAGAGCGGTAATTGGTACCGGTATCTTTGAGTGCCGAACTTTGTTCTAAATGCAGGAACACGCCAGGGGGGCCTATGACGCGATGGGTAAATAGACTCTTTTTTTTTCTAGTTTATAGCGAGGTCTAAGATTATGTTAATATTTTTTTCTGACACATTGTTGGCAATTTAAAATTAATCTAGAGGAATATATATTACATATATAGATGATTTTATGTTTTTTCGAAAAGAGGAAGAGAGTGATAATCACGAGATACATTTTCAATTATTCTAACAGCCTTTTTCTGTAGAAGACTCAATTTGTCTAAATTTCTTTTAGTAGCTGTTCCCCGTACTAAATGGGAATAGCTGATTACGGAATGAAAAGAGGAATTGTAAATTAATCTTTTGACGTTTACTAGGAGTAATGCCTGTATTTATTCATAATCCCGACAACATTACAAAGTTATCGGGATTATGTCTATTTTCAATTATTAAAAAGTTAATTATTCACTCGCATTTAATTAAGAACCAATTATTAGGTATAGTGCATTTTCTGACGTCCACAACCACGAGTAATGCGGTCCCGAGAAAATATATTTTATGCTGGATTACGCAAAATTTAGGAATTTTGATCAGTCTTCGCTGTAACACCCGAAATACTTCGAGTGAGACAGAAAAGAAAACATCACCACCGTCATAATTGATATTACCATCGTCACGACCAGCGTCATTATAATCATCGCCACTATGATAAGTATTTCACATACGCTCTCTAGTCTATGTGTCTTGCACAAAGAAGCCGACCAATCAAACGTTTATGGGGCTAACATCTTTTGTATTGCATTGCATCAGCCCCTCATCACAGTAAAGCAATGTTTTCTTCCAGCTGGCACTCTCTATCGGCCATGATTCTTGAAACTTCACCATTTGAACCCAGGTAACTACATGTCAAATGTTCGATTTCTCAGACCGACAGTAATGCTCCCTATGTTTGGGGTGCCCTTCGCGCTGAGTGAGCAACGAGGTCTGGGTCTGACGTTCGCACACCAAAACGCCAGCGTTGTCTGCTATGATGATAATGCAATTAATTCAAAGGTGCAAGCGAGCTGGACAAGAATAACCACAATAATCCCTGGAGAAGAGGAACATGGGGTAAAAGGACAAATAGAAATCTCCAAACACAGCTGGGTGACAGGGATTATTATCGTCGTCTGCTATACTTCGTTTCAGCTTAAAGGGATGCTGAACCGAAATTTAGAGCTAACAAACAAGGCTCAGGCGATAAGAAGGACACTCCAAAACCCAAAACCATCACTCATACATCGATATATCTAACGGTTGCCCGTATTTCTGGAAAAGAAGTGCGCGATTGAACACGGCGGACGAGGCCGACGAGACCAGTTACGTCACGAGTCTCATTCCCTCTCCTCTTCGCTTCTTCCCCTCGAGCAGGTAAATGAAAGCGAGGAGGTGAGTGAAGAAAAGGCCGCTTCCCCTCCCTCTCCACTATTCGAGGAGGATCGTGACGTCAGAGTCCTCGCTTGATCGCTTCCTTCTTTTCAAAAAAAAAAAAAAAAAAATACGGCCATCCGTTTGAGATATCGATCTATGAATGATGTTTTGGAGTTTCTAGCGACCGGTTCAACGCTTCATCGGCCTCATTTTGCGAAATCCGAATTTCGGTTCAGCATCCCTTTAAGTCCAAACGCAGCCAATACTACAATGCGAGCTGCGGGCTTTCAGTGTCCCTGCCAAGCACGCGCACTCGTGCAGTGCAAGCACTGTTCTGGGCCACATGCTCGCGCTTGTAGCATCGGCTGCGTCCGGACTTAAACGGAAACGAAGTATAGTCGTAGCATTGGTTATATGCACCCCCTGCGTCGCCTAGGGGGCGCTTCGAAAAGGACCTGTTGGGACTAAAGCCCCTTTATACGGAAAAGTCGTGACATGCTTTGAAGAATGCCGCCTGCTATCTTGGGCCAATCCAGGCGGCGCTACAGTCGACGCGCGGGTGTAAAAAGAAAAAAAGCAAAACTTAAAATAAAAGGTGTGTGCTTCAGAGGAGGAGGGAGAAGGAATGCATGTGCTCTCGGAGTGCAGTGCATGCTATGAGCGCATGTTGCCAATCAAATAACGACGACTGTGCAACGTCACGGCTTTCATCGTCTTTCTTTTAGCACATCCTTCGCGGCTGGTAGACCGTGACAGCGCGCTTTTAGCCTGTATATATGTATTTGTGTGTCTTTCAGCCTTTGACTGCGCTCTGACTCAAGTATAGGAAGGCCGTCTGCTATCTTAATCAATTCCAGGCGGCACTACAGTCGACGCGCGGGTGTAAAAAAGCAAAACATAAAGATAAAAAATGTGTGCGCGTCAGAGCAGGGAGAAGATGTCTCTACCGTTTTTATTCAGGGGCATTAGTTGGGACTGGTTTTTGGGTAGTGCTAACTTGAGCGTCTCAAACTGTCACCCATGTAGAAGCGTGCCTGCTCTGGTGCAGAAAGCGATAACAAGGAAAAGACAAAGGAAGAACAAAAATTTGAACGCCTTCGAATAACAGTTTAGATCCAAGACGGTGATCCAAAATACGCCGTATCACGCGTTAAGAAAATGAAAAAAAAAACAAAAAAACGTTGGAACGTTAAATATTTTGACGTCACCTTTCAGAGATAAGAGACGCGAACTCTATTGGTCGTGGCATGAATCTGGCACTTTCGATTATCGAGCGGCGTTGAAATCAGCCGTTTTCGGACGTCGAAAGAGGTTTTTCCGTTCTTCAACACTACACAGAAAGAAAAAGCTCAGCGAAGGCGTCACAAGTAGTGCGAGGCCAAACCAAGTGAGCTTCCACTATCCAAAATGAGGGCGCCACAGTTTGTTCAAAGCTTCAGCGAGGGGGGATATATTGCCTTGTCTACAGCGTTCGGAAATCAACGAGTTCTTTACAAACAATAACATGGTCTTAGAGAAAGAAAGAAAATGCCTCGAATGAAGGGTATGTTGTTTTCGTACACAAAACTACCTGACGCGTTCCAACGAACGAGCTCGGTCGTTCGCTTTATGATGAGGATCTTCGTCACACTTGTGATCACACCCTCTCACGGCGCCTTATCTGCTTCTCTCCTTCACTTGCGCGTCGTATAGACCTTTTACGTTTACCCTCGTCCGAAGCCACGTAATTTATAAATCCTGCATGCATGATGAAAATAAAATAAAAATAGCAAGGCATTACAGACCAACTCATGTTTACAAATACACCGGAGCGCCCCAAGCGGATGCCACCGGCGCCACGCATGCGCGATAGTGTGTGGACAAGAAGCTCGCCGTCGCCCATAAACAAACCATTGAAATGCGATGTTGTCGGCGTCGGTATGAGTCCCCGTGCTCTTTTTCGCGTTGGAGTTGTTGATTCTACGCCTTACTGACAATGTCCGACTACTTGAGCGGCCTCAGCGAAATTAACGAGGCTCGTTACTCCGCAAAACTTCGCATGAATAATGTGACATGCGGCGATTCATTCCGCGTGACGCCGCAGAATAGACGCTAAAGCCTGATTCGCATGATGAGATTCCGCTCGTAATTTTCAGCGACGTCGATCGGGCTGCAAAAGCGTCAACCGTAGCCGAGATGGTCGACGTCGATACTGAAAATCGCAATCAGAATCGGACCAAGTGAATCAGGAGTAACAAGTCGATGATGGCCACTGGTAACAATGATCAACATCTCTTTCTATCTACTGTTTACACCGAGCCTGCTTAGCCAAACCAACCTTTAAACTTAATAGTCTTTCGAGGCATGCACTTACTTCTTATCGAAATTACCGGGCCAACGTTTGGTCTACGGGCAGGTGTTGTCTGAAAGAGCAGACGACAAGCAGAAACGTTTGAAAGAGCAGACGACAGTTTGAACGATCAGGTGGCCGTTTGAACTTCAAGACGCAATGAACGTGGTTCGCAGGTGGCCCGTACAACTTGACGGTTTTCTCGCGTTCATGTTGAACAGAACAAATAGATCTGATGACCACAAGCATCCGTGAATTCAACGCCAAGTGCTTCCCTCCGAAGCAATCGTGGTCCGGCGGCATCTGGTTTTTCCTTTTCACGACAAATATCCACGTTATCGGACGAACCGAGCACATGAAAACTGACCTTGAAACCTTTCTAGACTCTTTTGGTACAGCTGCAGTCACGGCGTATTGACGAGAAGGCAGGTTTTTGTCTGGTTTCTTTAACCTGGAAGAAGTAAAAGAATTAAGACACTCTACACACGCGACAGAATACAGCCGCCATTGCTGACCTCTTACCCAGATGCCGAGCTACTGAAGCGGGCGTTGTCGAGCCTCCACAAAGGCGAATGCTGGCGATAAGAACACAGTAGAATTTAAAATGACAATAACCTGCCCTGCTGTGGTAATGATGAAGTAAAGTAAACGCAATCGACCCTTTTAGAAATACTGCCCTCTGTTGACAGCTGTGGAACACCTGCGCAATGGCGGATTAAAACCGCAACGTCACGGCACACTTTGTGCGTTTGCTTGGAGTGGGAGAAGAAGCACACCCACAGAAAAAGGTGATGAGCGCTGTTACGTTGCACTTTCGACGTTGTTTGATTGGCTCGTCGGCTCCTAGCGTTGGTCGCGCTCCGACGTTGCTGTCTTATGGAATGACTTGCACGTTCCACGATGTCAGCTGCTCCGCCATTGTGCAGAAGACCTTCTAATAATCGGCACGCAAATATCGAAAAGAGGTCTATAAGAGGAAACAAAAACCGAAGTAATAAGTTAAAAGCAGCGCGCAAAAAGGCAGGGACAAAGAGAGAAGCACACAGGACGAGCGCTGACAAAATCTAGCAGATATTCCTGGAATGGCCGCTGGTCATTCCAGCATAACTACCTAACCTGCATCGCTAGCTTAAACACTGAAGATCAGTTATTGCGGCACCCACGCACGGGCAGCTGCAAAGCGTGTATCAAAAACGCAAAACAACAATGATAAACAGTCGCGATTAAAACGTGACCTTCTCACTGGAGAGCTTCTCCCAGTGGATTAGAACGTGAGCTTCCCCCAGCGATGCTTTCCCGCATACCGGAAGTTTCGCTATTTAAGATGGCGGCGCACGCCTAGAAAACGTTCATAGGCGCTGGACAGTGTTCCAGAGCACGCCACCGTTGGCTGATCATCAGCGCCACCGTGGCTAAATGAGGCAACACTGGGAAGGCTAAAATTGGCGGCTCCGCCGGCGTGCTCTCGCGAGATTACGTTATTACCAACTCCCAGCGTTGTGTTGTAGCGCACAACACTACTGTCTGTTTTCAAAGTGTCTCAAACTTTAAATATATTAATGTGTGCATGTGTGGTTGTGTGGTTCTAGCATTAGGGAATTTTAGTAGGTGCCTTCCTCGATAGGTTGAGACAACCCAAAACGGGAACTATCAAAACAAAATTGAACGTCCAAATAGTACGCCCAAATTTCAGTGAAGCCGAGCGTACACGGGCAGTTTTTTTTTTGTTTTTTTTTTTCTTTTTTACGTTGTCTGCACCCCCGAAAACTGCAAACGCAAAGACTTCGTCGAGCTGCCCTCTACAACATCCTCTGCGATAGTGTGTTCCCGACTGCTATTTAGGCGTAAACAAATTCCTATAACTAAATCGATGAATTGAGTGTGCTGCATTTTTTTCAACGTTGTATCTAGGTGGAGCATTTATCGCACTCAACTTCTACGGGTGTAGATTCTAGAGAAAAATATTTGGGCCTATAAGCCTTGTTTAGGAAGATATACGGTAAAAACCTTCTGGTGGACGCTGTTACTCTCAGACGGCAAAACATAAAGCAAAAAAGTGAAAACGTATTTGAGATAAATTCCTATTGAAATCAAATCTAGCAGATCCAAGCGTGTGCCGTATGATCTGTGAGTAGCATCGTCGTCCAGAACGTTTTTAACGTTCTCCTCCTGGTTCACAAAAAAAGGATAAAACGTTTTTGGGGGCTTACATATTTTTTTTTCTTGAAACCCACGCACCTTAAATTTTAGTTTAATACCACCTAAGGACACCTCTGTAAAACGTTTTGGTGCACTCCTTTCATTGGTTTACGTATCCATATTTATTTTACGCCGAACATCACTCGGAAACAACACTGAAGGTCGGTCCTTTTTTCCCTCTCAGTCCTCGGAGAGATGGTTACTTGGTGACACGTTGGACGGTCTTCTTCGCGACTTTGGTCTTCCTGTTGGTCACCGTGGGAGCCGTCTGCGCGACTTTCGTCATTGTGAGCACAGACTACTCGTCGGCCTTCGAGGAGAAACCGCCGGAGTTGCCCGGCATCGTTGTGAGTACTCGAGGAACACAGTTCCCACTTCCTTGCCGCGTTCAGAAACGTACTTCGACGACAGCCGTAGCGCTGCACCAGCACCACTAAGAAGAATCAACGCCTGTGCAAAATATTTTTTTTTACGTCATCACAGCGAGAGCCAGCGGAGATACGGATTGGGCCCGAGTGCTTACGTCGGCGT
This sequence comes from Ixodes persulcatus, assembly GCA_013358835.2. Taxonomy (NCBI): domain Eukaryota; kingdom Metazoa; phylum Arthropoda; class Arachnida; order Ixodida; family Ixodidae; genus Ixodes; species Ixodes persulcatus. Next base: position 168,215 of record JABSTQ010010213.1, read on the forward strand.
TCGGCTGAGTCTCGTGTCCAATAGACGCGTCGAAAGACGATGGGCACCTGGCTCGGGCCCAACTTCTGAGTTGGAACCATTCAACTGCGACGACATTATGTGTAGGAAAAGGGTAATGTTCGCAGGCCTTGATTATTTAGGTGGTGTTGGCTCCGCCTTCTGCTGAACGCTCTGTGCTATCCCCAGACTGTACACAGTCACACACACAGACGTACTAACCATGCGTCAGTGTCCCGTGACATCACAGCGTTATGTGGCGTAATGGTATTATGTGCAATGACATTCTTGTGTAACGTCCCGGCTTTTACATCACGTGACGTCGTGACGTCGTGTCGTCATGTGACGTCAGAGTTTCACGTGATGTCGTTGTTTGGCGGAAGACTTTCCCCCGCTAAATATAGCGGAATACGTTTCCACGGTGTCACGTTCCACCATGACGGCACTTTACAACTATGTCGTCATGCCACGACTTACACGAAACGCATCCCGAAATTTTCCTGCGAAATCCCGTCGACATCGACTGTCAGCGTGCAAACAAAAACAAACAAACAAAGAAACGGGTGCATTCTTGAGATTTTTGTCCTTTCAACTTCTCGATACTGTTGATATCGACTCAGTGAACCGAATTCGCCACAAACGCCGCTCAATCATGTCAGGTTGAAGAGTTGTCCCTTCGCAACGTTTCATTGTTTAGAAACAGAGAGAGGAGTCTGCGATCCTCGCAGCCTATAACACGCGCTTGTTGGTCGCTCTGAAAAGCGAAAAATCTATGTGCCGTTCGCAAAAACGGTCCAAACGGCCCAGCCCAGAGCACTGTGGAAGAAGAGAGAGGTGTCCGAACGGGGAGCCGCTTCGCTATGGAGCAAGTGTGTCGTGTGTTCGCTCCCTTTTCTGAGAAATGCCGTGAGATGGCGCCGCTTGACAAGGGCTCGAGGAACTGTCCTCATTTGCGCAAACGTTTTCAAGGCCACGAGGCGCACGACCGCTCCCACGCGCGGACCCCCAACACGACAGCGCCCCGCCGGGAGATGCTCGAAGTCAGGGTGGAATTTCAACCTCCTATCTTGCCTTGTTCTGACAAATTATTCCACCGTGGCGCAGAGGTTCTGAGCAGGCCCATCCGGAAAATTGCAGAAGGCTTCGGGGCAATTCCACACTGCGTCGCGCGTCGCAAAATATTTAGGCCAGTTTCGATATACAGCATAACGCCAAAAAATTTAGATTTTTTTTTTACCGCAAAAATTAATTTTGTTCTGCCTAACGCTCATTTGTCGCCCAAATATAGCGCTTGCTGTTTGAACCAGATTTCAAAGTTTCAGATCTAACCGTTTTCTCAATCAAAACTTATAAGTGAATTTCTGAAACTTTCAAGTGGTAAATGAAGGCCGTTTTCGCCCGTTTTCGGTCGTTTTCGGTAACTGGCGCCATTCAGGTCCATTTTCCATTTTTCCAATTATATTTCCAGAAATTCCAATATAGCTTTCGAATGATATAACAACATTTGGGCGGAAAATGGTTGTTCGTCAATGCGTAAAATATTTTTGCAAAAAAAAAAAGGTTTTTTTTTTTAGGGGGGGGGGGGACATCTTTTGTGCACCGGTTGTTGCGGCGTTGAAATGTGACGTAGTTTGGTTGGGTGACAAAGAATAGCTTAAGCATAACAATAAATAAGCACAAACATAAAACAAAAATAAAACTAGCAGGACAAGCGTTTTTTCTTTTTAATTTTACACCGCGTTAAACTTGGCAAATAATTAATAAGTAATAACTTAAGGCAGAATAACTCGTTATGCTGCCTCAACCCAGCTACCAGTTACTTTGTCTGTTCTAGTGGTGATTGTTGTCGGGCTGCGTTTTTTTTTTTCGATACATTTCACTTGTGAGTCAGCGCTAGTCCCGTTTCGCTTCTCTTCGTGTTTGTGCGCGCAGTCTTGGTATCGTAAGTGAGAAGAACGATTACCATAGCACCCTAGTAGTCTCGTAATATCAAAATTTAAAAAAAGCGTTCCCTCATTTTTTTTTTTACTGAATGCATCATTAACACCGAGAAATGGCCGTGCTGCCTCAGTACCACCGCATGTGTGTACTTTGCTTTCGGCTCTTAAATGCGATATCATAGCCGGGTCTTTGCCGCCACGGTCGTGACAGCACAATTCATTCACGCCCCCGAAGAAGAGTGAAATATCCCAATAGGGGGTATTCACTGGCTGCCATATTTGAGGTCACTGTCTAGAGCGCATGCTCAGAACGAGCTCATATCAATAGGCTGCTAAGACCGGCACTCTTGATGGTGCAGAATGCACGCTGCAGAAGAACTGTGGAAGATCGCCATCAGTACGCGCTCAACATTCGCGCACGCAGCTATGGCCGCCAGTGAATACTCCCTATAGACGTTTGCAAGCATGGCGTCCCGGCTGGTGCCCCATCCGTGCAAGCACCTGCAGCATGCACGTGAAGATAGCCTTGGCAGGCCTGGAATTCCATGTGCTTGCTCACACGAGGAAGAGCATGGCGGCCGCCAGATGCCCTGTTTGCAATCGTCTATAGACCTTTTCTTTAACGGCGTTGCATCTTGAGAATTGCGGCGCCGACGACGCCGTCTAGCGGTTTAGAAAAAGAAATACCGGCTAGTTCCGGCAGCACAGCTATTTTGGTAGGCAACGGTGTGGGTATGGGGGGAACTTGGCTAGACTTGGCTATGGTGAGCTGCAATAACTTGGTTGGAGCTTGTCCGGTTGAATCCTGCTGGCTACTCACAGGCCATCACCTTGCCTCCTCGAGAGAACGACGACGAAGACGGTGGGGTGTTTTGATTGAGTTTCCACAGCGAAGTATATATGAGCAGTTTAATGTAGTCTATGCAGGTAAGCTCTCGGCATTTGACAGCTCCATCTTCAGTGGTGGCATGTAGACTTTTTCATACCTTTCACATATCATGGGGCTTGCAGTGATATCCTAATTGGACCACCTGCACCGGCAATTAAAATCGATCCTCTTATGGGGTGAAAATGCCGTAAACGTGACGTTGAGTCTGATACGAATCTCTCGCGATTCAAGCTCGCAATCGACTGACTTCATAAATAAGGATTCTTGGGGAAAATGCAAAGCTCGATAACATTGCAGTCACACTCGCGCTGTAGCTTCTTGTGCTCATGGCACACTTTCTGCTATTGTTCTTATGCTTTTTAAAATTATTTATCCATCCGACGACCACGCAGTGGTAGCCAGACAACCGTAGATTTTCGGAAATTGCGGCACGGTAAAAAGGAGCACTCGGAACTACCTCATGCACGACGTCCGTTTCTAAGCCTTTTCGCCCATACCCTTGGCGGTTGCATACCCTGTGTCAGCGGACAATCCAAAAACGCACCAGGTCGAGGGTACGTCAGTTACTGGCTGGATTGAGGTTATGCGAAAAAGGTCTATACGCTGCGAAGGTGAGGGAGGGGTGACGATGAGATTGTGTTGTGACAGCAGAGCACCCAGCTCGTGCAGCGCATGCAGCGCCTTTCTCTCTACCCGCTACCTCTCCCCCAATCAAACCGAGCAAGAACGTCTTCCGCAGCTCTCCTCGCGCACGGTATGGTTTTCGAACTCCTGACGCTCCGTTTCTGACCCTGTGCAGTCATGTCTGTTAATAGGGACCTCGTTATTATGAATACCACGCTATATATAGGCAAAACTTTCTGGAATGAACTGGGTTAATACGTGCATTTTTTGTCTCATCAATGTGAACAAACTCATATTATGAACTATTCTTTGGGGAACAGAGGTGCACTTATTAACGAGGCACTCCCGCTGGCGTTTTACTAGATTATCCCAGCTCCAGGGAGCATACCGCCGCGAGTGTAGCGTCTGCAGTGGAAACATTTTTGACCGAACCTTAAAGGGGCGATGCAACGATTTTTGTATTTTGCGCAAATACCGTTTAGAACGGATCCCTGACGTTAATGACCTGTGAAATACCCGTTCGTTTTTCACCACACGCAATCGAAGTCACATAAAAAAATAAACAAAAACGAGCAGCGTTCACCCCCTCAACTCGCAGCCAGAACAAGCGGCCACGTGATCTGGAGCCGATTATATGCCGCCAATGTTGATCATAGCCACGCGCTGGGGTTGGCAAAGCACAGGACACGCGCTGAGTTCCAGACATTGTTATGGTTCGGCTGTTGTCGTGATTGCAGCGATTGGACACAGGACACTACCCGAATGCTTCTCGAGCTAGTAATGATCACGAGCCCAAATCGAGTGTCCACGCCATGCTCGGGTCCAATCTATGAGCCGCATTCAGATATCGTCACTGGGCGGTACTGCTACCGCCCAGTTACGTCATCAGGTTTTGCGAAGGAGAGATTGAATGAAAACACTCGGTTTTGTCCTCGGAATTACAGCGCAACAAAGGAGTTTCTTGGTCAGTGGCGTTGCGTGCGAGCATCCTTGAGTCCCACTAGTGCCAGTAAGCTCATGTAAAGTGAAAAACATTCCAATTGAATATCGTTGCACCGCCCCTTTAAACAATGATCGACACTTCGCAAGCGCGTTTTCTCGGGGCCTTATTTTGGTGATAGAATCTCAACAACACGCGGTACAGACGTGACACCGTTACGGTGGCGTGGATATCTTTACTGGTGAAAGAAAAATAAAATGATCGATTGATTGATTGTTTGATTGATTGATTGGCAGGGCGTATGCGCAGACGGCTCACTTCACGCCAATCACGTGATTGCTCACGCGCAGTGCCCATATTTCTTATGGAAACCGCACCTTTTCCCACACCTCGTGTAGGCTTGGTTTGTAAACATTGCGTCGGCCGTACTTACGTTTCCAGCATTCCCCCTCTTGATTGTGTCATTTGGAAAAAAAGTACAATGAAACGTGAAACTAACCTAGAGGAGGAGATGAGAGCACCCGGGAACGTAAAAACGACAAACTCTGGTTGAAATGAATATTGGGTACAGACTCAAAGCTATAGCTGCCTGTATCTTTACTCACACATCGAACGCGTTCGATTGCCCAACGCATGGCGTCCAGCGTTTCGCATTCGAATGCATTCGAAGAGTGAGTAGAGGTAAAGGCAGCTAGCTAGATTTACGTCTACCTACTGGTCATTCCAGCCAGAGTGCAAGCTTGTGAAGCGTGCGCGTGGACGTAGCTTGGGCAAGCTTGCAATATAACTATTGCTAAATTACCCAAGCATCAAGAAGCATGCAGGGAACGTAGTTACACACGCTGCGCGTGCTGGAGTTGGGAGTAGCATTTTCAAAAGAAAAAAAATAACTAAAACAATGGTGACATTTCGCACGTGCTTCCGCAAACACCTTTTTGTTATGATTTCTTTAATATCTTTATTACAGATATGGCGAGCGAGCGCAGAGCGTGTAACTGCGCTCCCTGCATGCTTCTTGACGCTTGGGTAATTTAGCAATAGGTCTATACACCATTTCCATAAGAGCGCAGCCATCTTGAATGTCGTCACTTCTGGTATGCGGTAAAACATCGTTTTAATCTCTCCACGCCGCTAAAAGGTGTTTACGAAAAATGCGTGATTGTCACACATTCTTGTTTTGCCTCAAGTATATTTTCTCGCATATTCCAGGTTGAAATGTTTTATTATTTTTTCGTTCCACATACCAGAGTCGGAACCCACGTGACTGAGAACGAACGGAAACAGAAAACGTCTATAGATTTTTTTTTGTTTCTGTTGCACGGGCATGCTTGTGCGAGCAGAGAAATGGCGGCCGCCAGTCACTCTGCTTGCCGGCGTCTACGTTTGCGGCCATTGCTCAGTCGGCGGCTCCTGAGCGCGTGCTGGCGCCGAGCTTCCTCAATTGCTTTCTTTTGAAACGCGCATTCCACACCACAAAGATTACCATTCTTATAGGAACGTTTAAATGTGAACTCGTTCTGAGTACGCTCAGCGAACAACGCACTTAAACATGGCGTCCATACCCCCTACGGTTTCGTTCCCTTCAGGTGGAGATGCACCTTGTGCCCGAACCTGCCGCGAGGTTTGATATGAACACGGACGCAGTCATCGCCCGCCTGATCAAGGACGCCGACACCAAGCACATGAAAGAAATGCTCACGTAAGCCACTTCACTCATTCCCTACACTCACCCAGAGCCTTTTATACTGGGAGAGTTCGGCGGGTGGGAGTGGCTTACGGCCCGCTAGGTCTAGCGGACTCAGCGGGCGCCGCTTCCGCCATGATGTGCGTCCCGGCGAGTGGGTCCCCATTGACATGCGATGTATACGCGTGTAGGTTTTGCCGTTCGTGCTTTTGTTGGCGTAAGGAGAAAGTCTAAAAACAAGCATTTTGTGACGTTAATCATACATTAATTATAACTTACCTCGCACAATCGAGAACTCGAAGTCGGCTTCCAGTCAGTCCTTTTTGGTTTGGTCTCCCAGATCTTGTGCCTTGCGCGGTTTTCTTTTCCTTGCGGGAACCGGTACATCCTGAACCCCTTTTTCGCGTTGTTCGAGCACCCAACGGCACTGCAGCCCCCCATTTCGTTTTCTTCTAACGTCTGGCAGAGCGCAGAACGATCATTTTCATCGTCGTCTCTCACTCCACGCTAGACGGCAAGGCACATCATGGCGGACAACGAAACTCGGAGTGCGATTCGCACAGTTGCCAGACTGTTTGATCAGTGCTGCCAGACTGGCGGCTGGATCAAAGAACCGCCGAACTCTCCCAGTATAAAAGGCTCTGCACTCACCGACAGCTTAAAAAAAAAAATGCAGAGAGTTCGGAGTGCTAGGCATCTTCGCTTCGCACTCGATGAAAGTGCCAGGTCCTAGACGAAATATTTCTAAGCTCAATAACTAAAAATAACATACGGTACACCCAACTCTATCGTGTTTATTTCTAAATTGTAAGTTACGTTTAGCCAATAAGAAGACAGGAAAACACATCATAGTATATAGAAATAACGTGAACATGTAACCCCCCGGGTTCCTTGTTCTGAAGCTTTTTATTTATTTATACGTATTAGAAACATACAAAGCATCTTACGACGGGTATATTTATTTGGGTTCGGTTGATGTGGCAGTGTTCATCATGCAAAGATGGAGGGTGTAATAAACACTGGGTGATGTGTAGCCAACGGCTAAATGTTGGCCTGGTTTCAAAAAGGACCGATGTAAAATATTTTATAGGAAAAAAAAAATTGTATGTGGGCTTACGCCACTTGATGTCGAAATAAAATCTTTGAACAGTTATATAAAACACACAAAATTTATGCATCTATAGTTTTTTTCTGGAAAAATAGTGGACGCTTCATAAACGTATTAATTTATTACATGATAAGCGCGTAAATGCTGAGATTTAACCTTTTCTTTTAACGTACGCCGTTCTTTTGTGATAATGTTTATTTCTGTGCGCAGAAATAATAGTCAATACAAAATATATGCAGAGCGCGCTTCCGTCTGCTCGTTGCACAGGGGTTGCGATAATGTAAGACCGCCAAGCTCTTATTGGCTGATTGAAATAAAAATAGTGGGTAGACCTCAAGGCATTAAGTATTGAGGTCTACTCACTTTAATTTTAATCAAAGCCAATCAGAACTCGTAGCCGTTTTGACGTCACCGCAACTCCTGCACAAGGAGCAGACGACTTCGTCTCCGCATTGAAGAAATGAGTCAGACAGCCATATAAAAGGTTGTTCTTTTTTTTTTTCTAGGAAGGTAAATTTTAAAAACAAAAAGGGCAGTTGAAATTAAGAAGTTATTCCTGCAGAATAACTTCGCGAATTCAAAAATTCGCGAAATTTAAGGGCACGCGAAAATTTCGGTCCTTGAGATTTTCAATGCAGGCGTCTGGAATTCGCGAAATTTAATGGCCGCGATTATTTCCTCCATGACCTATTTGCGAAAATTAGGGTCCGCGAAAATATAGACGCTTTCAGGCAGCTGTGCATGGGCGCCGCCATAACCGACCTTCAGGTTTTGTTTCTTCTTATTCCATTCGCTCCACTGCATCATTACCACAGTAGGTCAGGTCATTGCCATTTTAGATTCTACCGCGTCCTTCTAGCCATCATAGGCCCTTGTGGAGACTCGTCAACGCCCGCTTCAGTGCCTCGGCATCTCGGTAAGACAAGAGAAGGTCGGCTATGGCGGCTCAATTTGGCGCGCGCTGAAAGCGTCTATAGGGTTTTACAGTATTCTGCAGAAATAAAATTTTCTATTTTGCCCTCGCAAGAAATAGTTGTTAAGAAAATCGCCGTTGCTGTCATTGCAGGTTCCTAGCTGGGGAACCTCACCTGTCCGGAACGGACAGGAGCGAGAAGGTCGTGGTCGACTACATCCTGAAAAAGTTTAAGGATCACGGTCTGGACACATACGAGAAGGTTCCCTACGACATCCTGAATCAGTACCCGGACCCCGCAAAGCCAAATAAGGTACAATCATGAAATCATTCATCCCTTTAAACGACCCCTCGGGGAAGTCTCGAACGAACGCCCCCCCCCCCCCCCCCCCGGTGGATAAATAGCATTATATTTACATTAGCTTGATCCTGCTACACTGACCGGGAAGCACATAATGTGTTGAGGATGAACTGAGCAGATCCTATGTGTGTTTGTGTGGCGCAACGTCACGTCGTGACGTGTCATAACTGCGACGTCACATGACATAAAAGTGTCACGTGACCTCACGGTGTGACATAACACAAAGGCGTTAGTGACGTCGTCTTGACGTTGTTTGACATTATGACGTCAAGATGTCACGTGACGTCGCAATGGGGCATGACTCTGACGTCACGTGTCACCATGACGTGCTCCTGGTGGCGTCTTAATGACGTCATGACGTGGCGGTGGCACTATAAGGATGTCTTGATGGCGTCTCTATATCACGTGACGTCACAGTCCTCCGTGACGTAGCTTCGTGACGGTTCTTCGTGACGGTATTTTTTTTTTCGACTGGTAAAAGACATTGTATGTTGATATCAGGCGGGCAATCTTTTTGGGGCGGGCGAAATTTCGTTATTTAAAGGTAAACATTTTATGGTGTGACAGTGAAACCATGATGTCGCCAGGATCGAGTCAATGTGAGCTTTTTGCATCAAAAACCCCTTCCAAGTAAAACAGTTTCTTTTAGGCCAAAATTTTGCTTGTGTCTCGCAGTTTGAAGGCCCCAAAAGTCCACGAAAGCAAAGGGTAACCAAACTCGAAAATATTTGCCCAGAGTCTAAGCACGCTGACCCTAAATTTTCAAAACAAGTGCCAGAGTTAGGCCTCACTGAGTGGTTATTCAGAGGAGGATTCTTTGGGCCTGAGTTTCCCAGGACGTTTATTTAGTATCTCGCTAGCGGAGACAGCCTAACGGAAGAACGGTTCGAGAAAAGCGGCGAAAAAGTCGAGAAAATGGCAGACGTCATGGTGCCCGGTCAGTCGGTACGAAGTTTGGATTGCGCTAATTTTGGATGCAATTCTAAAGCAACGTCTTGGAGGTAACCAGAATAATGTGACCTTTGCGGCAACAGCCAAGGGTGGTGTCTTTAACGCAGAAAAACGCTAGCCAGGTCGAATTTACGCGAAAAAAGCATATGTTTGGCGTCTATGGGCAGTTCTGGAACCGAGCTAATCTAGTAACGCTCAGCAAGTTATGGTTGTGACGTCACGAAGTGAAACCACAACAGGGCACAACCAAAACATCTCGGCGCTAATAACAGCTATCGCCGTAAAAAATGTGAACATGATGAATTAGGCCCTGCGTTTTTTAAACTGTCAGTGACCGTACGGCATGCAAGTTTGTCCACCCTGTGCACGTCTGGTGTGTTTGTTTACCCGCCAAACACGCCCACGTGCTTTCGTTTTCTCCCGACCCCAACCAGTGACGGCGTGCCTTTCAGTGCTCAGCTCGTTATCGCGCGTTCCTTGGACGTTCTCTATGTTATTTGATTGACGTACCCCTATTATTGCGTTACGGTTCAATAGAGACGCATTTCAGAACGCTTGTTCTCCGTATAAAAAAAATCGGTATTGAAAAAAAAAAAAAAAGCCTCGCCACTAAGCTTTGATTATGGCACCGTTTCTCCGCAGGTACAGCTGCTCGCCGCCGACAAGACGGTTTTGATGGATGCTTTAATGCACGAAAAGGACATTCCGGGAATCAAGACTGCGGGCGTTCCGGCATACCTGGCGTACGCCAAGCCAGGGACCGTCGAGGTAGTTAAGTTTTGAACTCAACTTTTGACACGCCGAATCGAATATTTCATCTTTGCACAAAACGCCCGGCCCTCACGCCACACCGGAGCGGTGGCGCTGCTGTCCGCATGGCGCATTAGAGAGGCTGTATTACAGAGGCCGTGTTCCAAAATTGACTCGAGCTTACTCCAGTGTAAGGTTTTTTTTTTTACCTTGGCGTTCCAAGGTCTACCCGCTCCCAGCGCTTTTCAATTTGTGTTGTCACGTGACACGACCCGCCGGAGTAACTCGGATCCATTTGGGTAAGATTTGGAACACAGCCAGAGAGTGCCCAACTGCTCTACTGGGGTAACGTGGTTTATGGAACGCTCGTTTGCAATACAAGCTGCCAGGAGGTTGCAAAAGTCTCGATCGTCTGCTAACGTCTCCGCCTTTTAGCCTGCTTTGCTCCTCGCCGTGTGACAACGCAGCGCATGCGCACTTCCAACCGATCTCCGCCGGACCCATCCACCATTAAATAGCAAACGCTCCCCCGTATGCCCCATGGTTTGAGAAGGCCGACATGCAAAAATACTACTTTTCAACCAGGGTGAAAATTCTCCTCGCGACCCTTCCCATTATCCTTCTCCGACTGTAGCTCACCCTTCCACGCATGCGCCTGTGTTTAGATGTGACGTACAACCGGAATTTGTTTTCAGGGTTGTGACTTAAAGTAATGAAGTTACCGCATTAAAAATAAAGAAAATGTCTGTCATGCCACGCATTTTACGCCAAAACTCTTGTGGCGTGTGCAGGCTGACGTCATCTTCGTCAACAAAGGCACATACATGGACTTCGACAAGCTGGAGGCGGAAAACATCAGCGTGGCGGGACACATCTGCCTTTCTCAGTACGGCGGCGGTCACCGGGGCAACAAGGTTCATCTTGTCCCTCTTTTCTTTTAATTACAACACAGAAGGCGTTTAATCACCCAAATTAGACAAAAAGAAAGAGACACGTTCCTGCGTTACACAAAGTTTCAAGACATTTTGCGCATAATGTATACAACAACTCAATACTCTGACGTCACACCACTGCGGTGGCGCTGCTGTCGGCACTGCGCATGCGCAGACTATTCATCTCACGTGCATCTCGGCCCTGCTCACGCGCAGTTTCCGCACATGTGCGGAAAAACGCTGTTTGAAAACAGCGTTTTTGTGTATATAAACCATAAAACCCGTACGGCTTTTTTGGCACTTAATTGTTAGCTTGCTTTTTTTGCCCTTTTGCCAGATTCGGATCTGCGCCGAGCGCGGAGGCATCGGCACCATCTTGTTTGCAGACCCGAAATCTATCGCCCACGGCGAAACGCTACTCTACCCCAATAGTTCGTTCATGCCAGGTACGGCCATGCAAAGGGGGGCGCTGTACACGTTCGGAGACCCTGAGACGCCCGGTTATCCGTCCATCAGTGAGTACACAGTCGTTTCAGGTGTGCGTAGAGCAAGTACACGCTAACACATAAATGGGTCACTCCCCTTAAGGTGTTAAGACACTCCCCCATACGGTGAGTGCTGCGACACTCACCCATTCTAGGAGAATGCACGTAACGCTCCCCCGCTCCCGGCCCCCTCAACAGATTTTTTTAAAAAAAGGGGTGACGGTAGGACGAGTGCTGCGTTCACCACGTGTTTACCTCTCTCGGCGGGCATTACTTCAGGGGATGATTCTCCATTATAAGATTACTAGTTTACAACTATTTGTCAATTAACTTTTTATTTATTTCCTTTAGGGGTCATGCTATAATTGCAGTACTCACGAAAGTTACAACTAAAGGCCAAGCTACCTTAATGAACTTGTAAAAAGTAATGGTTTATTTGATATTAAACCAACAATTTTCGCGTTTTATCGCCCAATGTAAAAATTACGGGTAAAAAGGGCATCTGAAGCCCTGCCTACAGTGACGCTTGGAGGAGTGATGCCATCCGCAGCCGCTTCAATCATTTCGTTACCACCTCGGCGACGTGTCCTTGGTGAGAGCGGCGACGACACAAGTGATAACGCGACTGAAACGATATACGTCACTCTTCCAAGCGTCGTTGTCGGAAGAACTTGAGGAGCACCTTCTATAGGCGCAATTTCGAAATCGGGCGGAGATAAAACACAAAAATTGATCGATTACCGTGTTAAAAAAAAAAAAAAAAAACATTTCCTTCGCGCAGTTTTCTTTTTCAATAGACCGATCTCACCAGCCAGTTTGACTACGCCACCGCTGCCGTAATGCATCGAGGGAACTTTAGTCTTTCTGCACGCGGGACAACCTCGCTGGAACTCATCGCGTGTGAAACACGAGACAGCACGAGCCCTCTCGTGCACTGCCTTTTGCCTCCTGTGAACTAAAGGGTTGGCGGCGTCACGCATGCGCAGAACGCTTGGTGAAATCGGTGTATTGGTTCGGCGCCCAATGGAAATAGACCAATCTCAGCAGCCGGTTTTGCTACACCACCACTGCCAGAATGCACGGAGGAAATTTATTTAGAGCTCTGGGCGTGTGGAGCACGAGATGGCACGAGCCCTCTCGTGCACTACCGTCTGCGTCCTGTGAACTAAAGTTACGCTGGCGTCACGCATGCGCAGAAAACGCTTATACTTCCTTTTACTTCATGTCTAGACACAGCCGACGCTTTGGAACTGATGGGTCCAATCAGACAGAGACAAAAGGGCACCATCATGGTGTTCGTCGTGTTTGTGTACGTGTTCTTTCGTCTCCGAAACAATCGTCAACAAAAGAAGGCCCCGTGACTTGCGCTTTTCATGCTGCTTTATTGTTTCCATTAGCTCATATAGCTTCGGCTGTACCTGGACTTCATCCTAAGTATAGTGAGATCGGTCTATTGCCTTCTGTCAATCCTACAACTCCAAAGAGAGCCCTAAAACCAATAATTAAAAATATAATTTACGTGAATTAGGTAATTAGCCTACATTCCACGACGATCATCTCCTTGGCTAATATCCCAACAGCTTCATAAATGTGTGCTGAAGCCGGCCCTCGTGTAACTCTCACCCCCCCCCCCCCCCCTTCCCCCTTTAAAAAAAAAAAAAGACATGTTGTAATTAAAAAAGTCAAACAGCCTGTATATAAAGGGAGGGAAATCAACACGACAGATTGCTGCTTGAGACTTATAGAAAATACTTATTATAGTCAGTGCCAGCCAACGTTGCTAAAAACACTCAGTTCGGAAACTGCCATTGGAGCCTGCATTGAAAACGTGACTCCGATCAATACTTGAGAACCGACCTAAACGCTATCGCAACGCCGCCATTTTTCCCGCAGTGGCCACTCCGGGAGCTGCACGGCATACGTATTCGTTTTGGTCGAGTTGCGCATATCCTGGTGGCGCCATCTCGCAGTAGCCAGAGTATTGCATTCGTTAGCGTCCGCTATTACTCTTCAATTTTAACTTTGAACGGCTATTTTGGCGCCGAAACGTATGCAGTGGAAGGGGTTTCAGGGCTGGCAACCTACTCTCCCAAGCGGACGCGCCGCGATTAATCACCGGAGTTAGGATGCACGCAGGTCTGGACGCGCTACCTGAAGTCACTGGTGAGACATGGCTGTATAATAAGAAAATATTGATTGTGCCGCAAGACCCTGTAAACTAAAATTGTATGCAAACATCACGCTCCTCTTATTTTGTACTAATCTTCAATAAACGTTCTCACAAAAAGAAGCTTTTTCTCTTTTGTTCATGGTGACCACAGTAAAGAAAAAAAGATTGAGCCGCCATCTTGCCACCTCGAGCCTGGGAGTTTCGGTACTCTGGGAACATTCATTGACTCTAGTGGTAGCCATATAAAGCAACTTTTATGTTTCGACTCGTCGCTAAAAGGCGGCGCTGTTATCGTATTTAGCTCGGTCTCGGTGGACGCCAGTGGTCCAGGTTTCAAGGGTAAGTTTCCCAAGTGAATGTTTTAGTAACGTTGTTGCCAGCTTAAGAAATGCCGTGCACTACGAGCACCCGAGCATCTCATTATCGCTTTTTAGTCAATGAGATTACGGCATTAGCTGATAATGATTCCGAAGAACCAATCACGAAGCTCAAACATACTGAGCCACGCCCCCGCGTTTCTTAAGCCATCGGTAGGGCAACAGGAGAATCCATTTTACTCCGTTCATTTGCATTAGATAGCCGCACCTATACCGCACCAAGTCCTTCCCTGTAGCCGTGGGGACAGCCAACACCGCCTAGAAGACAAGGCCGTATAGTACTGACATTTTTGCGTCACCAGCGAAGGCCAACAACGCTGGACACAGATTGGAAACAAGTGCAGCGTCAGCGCTCGGCTTCCAGTCAAGTTTGAGCCGAACGATGACGCAAGCGTCGTGTGCAATATGTGGCCAGCGTTGGCCTTCTCTGATGCCGACATCCTTATCAGCACTGCGGCTTTGTTAAGTAGGAGGTGTTGGGTCAGACAGCTACGCTTCCGAGATGACGCATGCGCATCGCGCCGAGAGGAAGCGCCAAGAAAGTGGGGGGGGGGGGGGGGGGGGGGGGGGGGGGAAGGGGGTTAAGACGGAAGTAGAACGCAGCAAACCCCGGGGGCTAAGATCGGCGGCCTGGAAGGGAAAGAACGGAAAAGAGAGCGACAGAAGAGCGGAGAAAGGAAGCAGACGAAAGTTGAAGTAGCTGGAGTGCTTAACAACTTTATGTGTAGTTTTATTAAATGCACGATTCCGGTGGTTTCCTACAAAGCAAGCTAGAAAAGAGCAAGGAACAGACATTACGGGTGATGTTTCGCTGCTTCTTTGCACGCATTAAGGCGTAGCCTGCGATATGAGCTCATCGGAACCACCAACTAGGAACGCCGAAGTCCGCGTCACTGATCCCGCCGTTCCGAAACGGCCCGAATTCATGGGGCCTTTCCCTCTAGATCAGGAGTCTTCCAAACGTATGAGTAAGGGCAAGGATTAGGAATCTGTCGCAATCTCGAGGGCCGGGAATAAAGAGTTACAATAAAAGAGGAAAAGCGACATAAATAAACCTAAATAAGCATTTACATAGATAATCGAATGTTAGAGTAAATATTAAGAAAAAAAACATGTGAACGAATACATATCCTTTCATTTAAAATTTTACATTTAATTAATTATGACATTATACACAACAATGACCAAGAACACTTAGCGGTCATAAATCAAAGCACCTGGAAACTCTGGCACATTCGCGAAGTGCGACAGAATAATGAAAATTATAAAACTAATGCTGGCAATATGCAATAGTTTTGACAGAGAGCAACAATGTGCATGATAACGCCGCACATGATGAATTGCCAGTTGGGACACCACCTGGGTCGCGAGCCAACATATGATCTTCAGCAGACGTAGGGAAATCTATGTTGTGCCGAAGTAGGGAGGTCTACGTCTCCCTAGACATACGTACGCCTATGTCCAGGGCAGGGGCGGATGCAGGAATTTCTTGAGGGGGGTGGGGTGGGGGTCAAATGTTGGTCAGCATACCATATGTTTAGGAACCCTGCCCCCTTCCGCCGTTTCCACGACCTAAAGTTTTACACATGCAGAAATCAAGAGGGGGGTCAGGACATCAGAACCACCCCTCTAAATCCGCCCCTGGTCCCGGGGGACGTAGGGGTGACCGGCGGGAAAAGGGGGCACAGGAGCGCAGTCGACAACGCCAACACAGAAAAATGAAAAGAAAGCGAACGAAGGTGGCTTTCCTGAGCATGCAGAGTGAGAGAAGAACAGCAAAATGGCAGGAAATTTATGCTATGATAGAGGTACAGTGTCTATCGGGAGTGTGATTGGTAGAAACTCACCTCAGGAATGAGGAGGAACCGCCGGCACACGATAAATTCAGATAGGAAGGCCAGAACAGAAGAGACGGAAAGCGAAAAGGAGGAGGGTTGGGCTTCGTGGGAGTAACCAAACGAATGGGAGAGGCAAAAGTGAGGTTGGTGGGAGCAGCTGTGAATGACAGGGGAAATAGGGAAGAGAAACGTGGCCCTTGGAATAGTGTGCCTATGGAGTGGAAACAAATCAGATGAGACAAACAAGGCGATACTGAGCTTCTACCGAACGATATCGAGGAACTGAGCCTACCCACAATCCTGCTTGGGAGTGCTAATGCTCATATGGAGGAGCTGGATGGGTAGGCAGACAAAACCGGAAAGGAATTGCTGAGCTTGATTTAGATAATCTGGTTGGTGATGGCAAATGGAACAGTGAAATGCAAGGGAAAGATCACATGGGCTGTCCGAGAACTATCGCCCTGCGTAAATTATTGTTTCATGTCTCCAATACTATACAAAAACTTGGCAGACATGAAAATAAACGAAACCGGTACAATTACTCTTTAATTATTTTATTTATTTGAAATACTATCGGTCCTACACAAGACCAGGATAGAAGTGGATAACACGTATGCAACACAACGATAAAATGACAACGCTAGGTACTGCTGGCAGAAATCTCTGAAACAAGGGAACTAAACTCTTCTCGAGTTCCAGCGGTCACGACATGTGCTGGGAGCTCGTTCCATTCTCGCGCTGTTTGCAAAAAGAACGAGTACCTAAAACAGTCCTTGGAAAACTTCCGCTCTTCCACATACCGAGTATGCTTGTTGCGGGTTATACGCGACATGCTTTCGTTGATATGCTGTCACTTATTTACAAGAACCAGGTTATTTATTATATTATAAAATAAGCTAAGCCGCTTCTGCTTCCTCCGCATTGAAGGAGGGGTAGATTCGCCCTATTATAAAGAAGTGAACACCGCAGAGTGACATTGGAGTTTCGGTCGAGCAAAACACGACAATCACGGATGCTAAAGGCGCATAGAGGGCTAACCGATAAGGAAGTACCAGGAGTGGCAGAGGAATTAGAAGTAGAAGCAGAGGAAGAACTCATTCGACAGTATACAGATGTTGTGAACCGGATCAGGAACAATATTACAAAACAAAAACAGGAATGGGATCCATACAAAGGCGTAGTGGAATGGCGAGGTCACAGAGGCCAGAAAAAGGAGGAGAGAAGCATGCAAAAGACACAGTGAGGCAATTATAATGAAGATAGGAATTAAAGATGTCCTTAAGGCATGGGAAGAATACAGGGAGAAGAAGGTTACTTTTTCGGCAGTGGCGCAAGGAAATATAAGAACTGTGGACAAACAGTTACTGGAAGACTTGCGAAACAGTGGCAGAAATGCCCCTAGAAAGTTTTGCCAGCATGTTCGAGGGGAGGAAGAATGGGCAGAGCCTGTCCCTACAACACTAAAGGATCCTGTAAATGGAGCAACTTTGACTAGAAATGACTGCATGGAATACATTACTGCGGCAATGACAGAAACCTTCGGAGAGCCAAAGGGCGTAGATAAAGAATGAACTTCAGAAGGATAGCACGGTGGATGTCAAGCAATGCCGCCTAATAATGCAGGGTAAACTGAAGAGGGCCTTGCAGCGCCTATAGATGGTTACACGACAATGGGTCTCGATGGAATCCCAGCAGTATTGCTGAAAAAATCTCAAGTGATGAATACAGGCGAGATACCGAAGGACTGGCGGAAGTCCCGTGTCAGGACGTTGTACAAAGAAAGGGAGGCAGACTGATCCTGAAAAACTATCGGCCGATAACAGTGACATGGGTGCTGTATCGGACGTTCACACATGCGCTAAGAGAACGTATACAGCACTGGGCAGATAATGAGGTAAATCTCGGTGAATTGCAGAACGGGTTCCGGAGGGGAGGAGGTCGGAGGACAACATATTTGTTGTTATGCAGGTCATTGAGATCGCCATCCAAGAACGAAGACAACTATACCTGGCTTTCCTGGATATTTCCAAGGCCTACGACCCCGTAGATCGACTCCTACTATGTCAGGGGCTTGATCAACTCGTAATACCGGAGAAGTGGAAGGAAATGCCGCAGGAAATATGCAGGGACACAAATATATGTTGCAGTAGGGTGAAAAGTACACTAATCCGATCAAAGACAAGAGAGGACTGAGCCAGGGGTGCACGCTCTCACCACTACTGTTCCTGCATATAGCTGGGATTCAGATTGCGCTGAAAGAAAGCAGAATCGGTTTCTGCATCAGTTACGGTAAAGAAAATCGCCAAGTGTTGCACATAATCCCGGCGTTAATCTATGCAGAATATATCATGCTCCTGACAGAGTCTCTCGAGCAGCTTCAGGGGCTGCTCAACATCTGCGGAAAAAAAAGAAACTAGGTTAGGGCTGATCTTCAACCCTATATTCGAGGTTCTCCGAATGGATGTGGAGTCTAATGAGGCTCAGAAACCACAGGGCACTTCAACCATGGCGACGCGGATGATAACCATCCACGGCCAGAACATCGACTGGAAGAGTGAATATAAATATTTGGGAGTGACACTGAGACCGGGGAGGCAGTATGTCGAGCGACATGAGACCGGACTACATGCCACCGCGAATGTCCGCAATGGCTACCTGGGATGCAGAGCGCTCTGGTGTTTCAGCCGATATGAAATTGTGCGAGCACTAACGAAGATGGTCGCGGTTCCCGGTCCGACTTTCGCAAATCCTGTGCTGTGCATCTCGGCGCGCAAACGGAAACACCTGCAGGGGAAGCAGTGGGAGGTGGGCCGCCTCGCACTTGGGACACACAGAAACACCACGGGCGAGTATATGCAGGTCTTGTTTTGAGGCGCGTGAGGCCACCAGCAAGCTAATTTATGAGAGGTGGTTATGCACGCCGCCGGAGCGTCGATGGGCCCACCAGGTGTGCAATCGTCAAAACATCATCACCCGATGGGTGAAAAGGGTGCGCCAACTCACGGAGCGTTTCCAAGTACCCTATGTGCTGCTGTACGAGGAAGCGGCGCCGGGTATGGCGAAGCGAGTGCCAGATTGCGTGGCGGACGTTGAGATGGCCAGATCGGTAGCCGCGGCTGAAGCACAGCTGTCCCTCGCAGTGTACAGTGCGAAAAAGAAGACCATAGCCTGCGAATATTTTTTTTTTATAACTCAAGGGGCAGCGAACTTTTGTGCGAAGCGCGAAGTGGGGTCCTAAGATTTCGCCAACTTCAGGCCATGTTCACGTTTGGACTAGAGACAACATGCGAGCAGTCAGGAGGAGGAAACGGACGTGCAAATTTTGATGGAGTGCCAGGTACTTCAACCGCCAATGCCACTCGAGGTCAAGACTATGCTAATGCTCTGGGCCTGCGAGAGAAAAGACCGGCGCAGCATGTACAACCGGTATGCAGCGGTGTAGAGCCAACGACCGACCAGGCCGACGGAGAACACCAGGTGGTCGTGGACAATCTGGCAGTGGAGACCACGAAGCGGTGGTTAGCGGACCTGTGGGGCAAAACTGTAGGGAAGGCAGGAAGAATACCGGGGTAGGGAGGTGATAGTCTGAATTTTTTTTTTTTTTTTTTTTGTTTATATGGCTAGGGCCAGTTTTAAGCTGTGATCGCCCTCAATGAAGGGTTTAGCCTATAAACTCCAATCCAAGGAATTTAATATTACATACATGAAGCAGGGGACTATGAATTGTGATGCTAGTGATGGCGATTTTCAATGCATAATATGACGAAAGGACCCGCGTTACACGATTCAGATTTTAAAGCGCAGCTCTTAGGCGCCCGTTTCCGGCTAGAGCGGAGTCGGCGTCGCCGTCGCCGTCACTGTTGCCGTAACCGCGCGTTGCATTACGGGACGTTTCCCATTGTGTTGCATTACGGGACGTTTCCCATGACGTCACGAGTGACGTCACAAAAATAACGAGTGACGTCACGAATGTCAAGAGTGAAGGTCACGACGAAGGTCACGACCTTCACAGTGACCTTCAGGACGGTTACTAGGAACACGACTGACGTCACGAGGGAGGAGGGAGGGAGGGGAAGAAGGAGGAGAGGAAGAAGAGATGAGGAGGAAGGAGGAGAGCAGGGGAAGAGGAGGAGAGAAGTGGGAAGAGGAGGAGAGGGTACGAAGAAGGAGGAGGGCATACACTCCTCTCCGTACCCTCCCCTCCTCTAACTCAAGAGCTGCGCTCCAATTCGTTGTTAGAGGGAATCGTAAACACCTTTCATTTTTCTCGTTCTTTCTTGTATCTTCGTTTGCGCATTGGGAGCGCGTCGCGGCGCCTTTTCTTTAGGCGCACTTTTTTTTTGCGCCGGTAGGAGCGGGTCTGCTGGAAGCCGGCCGCGGGCTGGTCGGTAGACTTCCGCGGGCCAGATTTGGCCGGCGGACCGGAGTTTGGAGACCCCTGCTCTAGATTCTTAAATCAGCCGTATACGATGAGGGCCGCCGCCGACGTACTCCAATATACCGGATTCGCCAAGACAGCAGAAGCGGCCGTCTCCGCTGTCTCAGAGGCTGTTCACAACGAAAGATTCCGGCAGCCACCTCTCCCAATTCAAAGGGGAAAACGCGGAGGTTCCGAGCGCCCAGCCGTTCTTACTACGCAAAAAAAACTGCCGGCGCCAAGTTTATTGTATTTCCGCGGGTCAGATGAATTTCTTAGTAATGCTCTTGGACTATGGTGTGGAGGCGCTAGGTGCAAGACGACAGCGACACCACCTGCAAACGGTGCAAAGCTTTGATATATAATTTTTGTTATTGCAGAAGAAGCCATGAGAATGAAGGACAGCGACGACATGCCTAAAATTCCCGCCCAGGTTATCGGCTCCGACGACGCCAAGAAGATAGTCGAGTAAGTTATCTTAGTATGTTATTGCTTTCTTTGTACGCTAAGGAAACGATGCTTAGGTAACCGGGGAACTGAGAAAATTAGTTTTTGCAATCTTCTTATCGCAATCACCTGTTGTTGTTTTTCTACTTTAGTTTTAGGGAATTCTTTTTACGGTGTGATTTACAATGTTATCTCGTCGATTTATTGGGTAACATAGGTCAAGTGTTGCTATTTTCATATGGATTGTTTTCCTTTCCTTCTATGGGATAAAACGGGGAAGAATAAAAAATGTAAGAAAGGTTTCGCTTGGGCAAGCTTGTCCTCACAGCAACAATACAAAGATGGGTTGTACACTGGGACTATAGTGTTACGTGGAGGGATGATGAAAACATGCAAACAATAGTAAACGTGCAATAATATTTAAAACTTTACGCATTTCAAACAAAATTTAGTAATGCGAAAATGTAAAAATAAAATTTTACAACTAGCAACTAGACAAACGATGTACGAATATCTGTTCTGTTACTTAAAGGGAATCTGAAGAGCTTCTTGAAAAAAACGAGTAAGAGGTGAATTCTAGAGTATTTGTATCTCGTGAATCTGAATATCACGTTCGTTTTCTCTGAAGATTATAACTAAATGAGAGAAAACACGAAAAACCTCCAACTATTCCTTACGTCATAAAATTATCTTTCGGCCGCCAAGCGTGCGTGTCGCTCGCGTGGGCAACGCGGGCAATTGCAAAGCTTGCCAGGTATATTTCCCGCACTGACACCAGTCCTTGACGTCGTTTTCTGATCTTTCTGAAAGTAGCAAGAGTGCGCGTGCATAGCTTTGATAGGCGCCGAGGATGTGCAAGATCGGAGATTCCGAAAACCCATGTTATGACGTAGCGCTTCGAGAAGGAGAGGCTTCAGCGGTACTTTGAAAATTATTTTCTGCAGCGTCCGTGCACCAAATTGAAGAATAATCTCTATATTCGTGATCCTGGAGGCCAAATCGAGAGGATTTAATTGTTTTTACTCAAATACAGAACCACTTCAGGATCCCTTTAAAACATCTGTAGCCCAACCCCAGATATTGTTTAAAATATAACGGCAATACACTGCGACCTTCAGCGAGGCATAGTTCAAATGTCAACTGATTTCGTGCATAAACATCGTTTGTTTCATATCAGCTACCAATTTAAACAAAAAAGACAGGTTGATTGTGTTTAAGAGGCTATTGATGTTTATGAATTTTAAATTTGCATTTTGTTTTTATAAACTAGCACTGTCCTGCTGACTACCAGAGACCGGCCGTAGGCCAGGTCAAGCTGCCTCTGGCAGTTTTTTGTCTAGGTGCTCCGTTGGCTTCAAGGCAATATATAAATTGATTGATTGATTGATTTATGAGGGTTACACGTGAGTTACGTTTATCACAGATTCAGATCACCAGTTTCCGCGAAGTGTGTATACCGTGTTCATTAATTACTGTTGCATTTTCCCATACTAAACAATCAGCAGTGACATGAAACCTGATAATGAACTTGTATGTAAGCTTGGCGGGCAGACTCACCGATCCCCATCCGTAAGTCTGCACGCCAAGATTCAATACCAAGTACATACAAAGTAAAACTCATTTTCTTTGTCATAACAAACTAGGCTTCCACGGTTGCTCTGGTACCTCTTTCCTTTACATTATTTAAAAAAGTACAATAGCGAATAATAATAATAATAAAAAAAAACTTCACTGTACTCAATGATACACTTCCCCATGCGAAATACTATTTTACAGTCTGCCGATTAAATTCCTGAAAAACTCCGGAGACAAAGGGACACGAAAAAAGGGGGCAAACGCAACACCGTTTTAATTTTGAAACGGTGCCGTACTTGTCTCCCTTTTTTCTTCTTCTTTTGTGTACGTGTCCCCTTGTTGGTCGCTAGCTCGCCTGCGCAGGTCCCCTTATTTTCTGCCGAGGAACGCTGATTACCTATTCATGGATCATCATAAAGCACCATACAAAATGAATTTCATTTTTTTTTTTATTTTTTTACAAATAAAGTTAATAGTTTTTAAAAAATAATAAAACACTTGTCTTCGCTGCGAGTTTAAACTTTGTTGAAGATTACAACTCTGACGCTTTCGCAGCCAATATATCTCTTCTTTTTTTTTTTTTTTCTTTTTTCAGAAGTGCGCGTTTGTTATAGTATAGCTGCTTCGCGAATTATGCGAATCCACCATTGTTTTTGGTACCCACTTTATCAGGTACCGGACGCGAAGACTGCGTCCGCGTTCGGCGTGAATTCGGCTTAGTTCGATTCAAGAACGAGTGCTGTGTGTCGGCATCAGTTGAGGACTCGGATG
Source organism: Ixodes persulcatus (assembly GCA_013358835.2). Taxonomy (NCBI): domain Eukaryota; kingdom Metazoa; phylum Arthropoda; class Arachnida; order Ixodida; family Ixodidae; genus Ixodes; species Ixodes persulcatus. Next base: position 191,384 of record JABSTQ010010213.1, read on the forward strand.
CGAACCTACGCTTCCTGCCCGACAAACAGTGACCGCCAATGGTGCTCCATGGGGTTCTAAAAAGGGTCTATCGGTGTCGCTCGTGAGGCGGACGACAGAAAAGAATAATAGGGATCTCCCTGCTGTACAGTGGCATAATCGAAGAAACTTACATTTAAGGAGAAAATTATAAGTGTTTCGAAAGCCTCGAGGTTTTGGGCGCCATCCGTGGGATTCTAAAGGCGGATTTTTTTAATTCCTCTCTTTTCTTGTTTGCTTTCATGCAAAGTATGCTCGGAGGAAAGGAGATGTTCGGAAAGAGCGGATACGGCACGCCTTATAAAACCGGACCGATGGGCAACGGAGTGTAAGTAAAAAAGAAAAATAAAACAGATCAAGGGGACATTAAGTAAAATTGTCGAAACTTCGCAGATTGCTCTTTCATCAGAGATTGGTTAACTGAGAAACACTTTTTATTCGATTCCCACCAGGAAGGTTCGGCTAGAGGTGAACAACAAGTTTGAGGTGAAGACCTGCTACAATATCATCGGCACAATCAAGGGAGCTGTAGAGCCAGGTAAGTCAGAAAAAAAGAAACGAAAGCGAAGACTACGTCAGGCTTGTACATAGCGAGTTACGCGTGCCGTATTATTAAGGAAATAACGACCGAGTTACTTTTAATGAGAAGGAACGAGCAACACATTTTCGCTAAATATATATAGCTACTTCCTGGAGGGGAACGTGTGCATAACAAGTACCCAGCCTAATTGCGACCCGAGCTCGCGCCCGTATTTCGCACCACAAGTAAACGCCAGATAGACCATAGGAAGATGCGGACAAGGTATGTCCGTATAGCCACAGATTTATTTGAACGAGTGCGTTCAAAGCAGGGAATTATTGAGGACGACAAATATTGGAAGCGGCAAATGTTGTGGGGGAATTTAGAAACTGTCTAAAACGCGCGAGTTCTCTCGAAAACATAGCGGTTCGCTGTGCTGTACGTGACTTTACCTGTACCGAAGACATTTGTGAGCTAAATATTTTAAAATGATTTGTAGGAGGAGATGAGAACAGCAGTCAGAAAGAAACCAACGTGTGTTTTGAAAGATTATGGATGGAAATAATTAATTCTAAACGTTATTTCCTGAGTGTAAAAAAAAAATGATTGCACCGCCCCTTTCACTGTAAGCGTGAACTGAGTATAATGATGACTTTTGGAGGTGGGGGAGTAGTAAAAAAAAGTCCGGCTCCTTTGTATGCATTCCTATTTTCCTCTTGTACGCGGTGAATGAATATATTTGTAAGTGCATTTCAGATAAGCTATTCGTAGGTCTATCAAGACGTATACGTTTCAAACGACAAAAGCGTTGTTGCTTCCCCCGACAACCAAATATTTCAAGCACTACTACGCGCAGCGCACGAACAATGCGCGAACCTTGTGGTTTTCTTGGTGTGACAAAGAGTGCAGGTGGTATTGTTCGAGGCCATCATGTAGGGGTGTTCGCAAGCGCGTGCTTGGCTCTGTATACGACGCGTCTCCCGCAGACCGGTACAGCGTGACCGGGACGCACCACGACGCCTGGCTCTATGGCGCCGTAGACCCGTCGTCGGCGACGGCGGCGCTTATCGAGCTCACCAGGCTGCTGGGCAAGGAGGTGCGCAGCGGGTGGAGACCCCGACGGACCATGGTGTTCTGCATCTGGGGGGACCGAGGAGATCGCCATCGCGGGCTCCCAGGAGTGGGTTGAGGTAACTGTACCAGGAATATAGCCATAAGGGCTGTGAAACAACTTTCGTACATTCGTTAGGTATACCGCGTGGAATGAATCATTCAGGTTGGTACCTGACTTGTACGATACACGTTATGAGTAATCAAATTACTTGTAATCGATGAATTTTTACAGCGGAGCTGTTAAGGGCTACATCCTCTAGCATCGTGTCCCCCGCGAAGAAATGAAGACACCGAACTGTAGACACCTACCGCCATTTATGAGCGACGGCGGCAAGCCACGTATCTGGTTACCGCCGTCGCTCATAGATGGCGGCAGCCTTTCCACTCTGGCTTGCCGATTTGCGGCCGGCCATTACTTTCCATTGTAAAGCTCTGCTGGTTTTTCTTCTTCACCAGAGGGAAAAGGCTGAACGTTTTTGTGTAATTATGTAATCATTTGAGCACAACTGTTAGAAAGTAATCACAAGAGTAATTTGATTACGCTTAGAACTACTAAATGCATTTCTAACCGTTACTATATCCCTCCCGTTTTAAATGACGCCCTTTGGTTCTACAAGTTTCCTACTAAAGAATCCTTGAACCAAATCTCCGACACAACGAAGGTTTATCAAAATTGGTGGATGAGAAAGATGAGTAGTTTTTGCAGTTCTGAGACCGTAATACATCATTGAACAGTACACTAAAGGCACGTTTTCAAACCGGCAGAACAATCTGTCGGTTTGAACATATAAATTAATCGGAAAAGTAGCGGTTACTTTTTCAAGCAACAATCAAGTAATTTAGATTAATACTTTTTAACGAAGACTAATTCTAATTGTAATTGATCACTTTTTTAAAATAACGTGAACAAGTTTGGTTCCTACCCAGGTAGCACGCAGGAAAAACGCCTAACCTGGAACGACCCTCGGCGATCCTACGTGGAGAGCAAGTCGTCTGCTTCTTTAGCAGGAATTGTGGTGACGTCAGAACGACGTCGAGTTCTGATTGGCTATGATTTAAAGGATAGGGGTAAACCTCAATACTAAATGCCTTAGGATCTACCCGCTATTTTTTTTCTTTATTTTTTTCAATCAGCCAATAAGAGTTTTGCGTTCTGACATCATCGCAACCCCTTGCAAGAAGCAGACGAACTTGTGAACCGCACAGGGGCTTGACTCGGGCCTAATACGCGTTTTACCTTCACGGTAGTTCCCAGTTTCACAGAACTTTTCTTTTGGGTTTTTTTGTGGCTTCTTTATGGCTCGCCACGTAATTTTCAAAGTGTCGAATTCGAGCCAAAGATGGCTCGTATAAACCGAAAAACAAGAAGTGAAGCCTAAGTCAGCCACTATTTTGGCGATTTAGGCACGGATGTGCCAGATGACAGGCGAACTGTACCAGCAATGAAGAACTGATTTCAGCACTTGTCTGGAGAATGAAGACAAAATACTCCAGAGAAGGTCAAGTTTTGCTCTACTTCGTTTCTTCGAGCTTATTAAGGCACTAAATTCCCAGACAACACTGTAATTCCCAGCTAGATTTAGAGACGGAAATCTTCTCGGTAAATTTATCGGGCCACGTTGTACGCGCACAAAACACACACGGAAGCCGCTACAAGACCTTCATATAGCGCCTATTATTCGTACAATGAACACTAGACAGGTGAATTGATGTTCGAGGTGTCAAATCGCATGTGTGTAATCTCATAAGTAGGTTTTCGACGCAGGATAAATTCCTGCTCCTTCATCATGGCGCTGTGGGCTACACCAACGTCGACAACTGCGTGTCCGGTAAGCGGCTTGTCTCGGCGAAATATATCTTAAAAATCAAAGCCTGCTCCCCCCCTCCCCCCCCCCCCCCCTTCCCCCGAAACGACATCACTAGTGGATCTACGCAGCCCCGCCTAGCTGGCACACTGTGCCCTATTGTAGTAGGCTGACTCGCGGATCGGGAGCCCGTCAGGGGCACCACCAGCGGCCATTGCTTGACACCAGGCAATACTCGCAGTCTAGAGGAGAAACGTACAAAAGGAGGAATATTGGAACTTCTACGTGGTGCTCAAATGCGAGTAGTTTAGGATATGATTCGATCAATATTATATCGGGTGTTTGGAGATCAAATTGGTATTTGTCAAGCGTTCGAACGTCGATTTAGAAAATCAAATGTGCCGGAGCACCACCGACTGTGCCGGCGTCGCTTGCTTCGGTCGCTAAATATAATGACAGATTCGACCAATGAACGACACGCTCAGAGTTTTAGTTCGTCGCAGAAGCCCTCACAGCGGTTCAAAGCAAAAGCTTGCACCAGAAGTATACTCTTTACAAGTGCTCAAAACGATGCGCATGCCTCACAGTAAATGCCTTCTAACTTATCGTCTCCTAAGTTCTGTTGACTTCGGAGATCACGAAAGACCCAGATTGGCTCTTGGCAAGCCTTGTCTCATTTGAACCACATCATAGTTTACGCCCAACAAAGTCGCAACCCTCGACCCTCAACCACAAAATTAAAAAGAAACGATTGGTATTCTACCGGTTTTGATATTTGCGCGCAGAATGCTAACTATCATTCCCGAAAAACACGATAAAATTTTCATCGTCGAGAAGCATGCACCTACTAAAGTAAGAGATTGGAGCTGATATCAGGCGATGGTGGCGGGGGGAGCCACTCGACTCTAGTAAGGCGAGCCTCGATCTGTGATCCCACCCATACTACAACAGAGATCAGCGCTCGTAACGAGCGAAATTCTAGAAAGCGGCGACGCCAAGACGAGCGCGTCTGTCGCTTTGCGTAGTCTCTCGTTGAGCTTGAGCGTGTTTGTCGCTAAGGGCGCAACGGGGATCATCTAACGATGACCTCATGCGCAGTCCTTGTCTTCGAGGCGGTATTGCTTGGCGAACTTCCTCGTATCGGAAGTGGCGTAACCGTACACTCTGGCGAAATATCCGAGATTTTGCGAACTTCTTTCGTAATCGTGTGACTCTTGTGTACTCTCGTGACCCGTGGCTCCCCCTGTTCCGACGCCGCTGTCTGCCCAAGTTCTTCGAATACCTTGTACATCAAAGCAACAATTTGAAGAAAAAAAAGTATTAGCTATTACACAGAACGTAAAAATCTTTGTGGCTGTTATTGTTTCTTCCCTCACTTGCGTTATCACGTCCTGAGCGCAAAATCTTTGCCATTCGCGGAGCACGTAAAATGCAGTTTTAAATATACTGTTCACAGGTTACGTTCATTATTTTTTTAGAATGTAATACTGAGTCTCAAAAGTATCCTTTTCTTTTTAAATTCAATTATTTTTACTCCCTCGAATACGGAAGATCACGTGTACATAAACGGCCTAGCTAAATTAATGAACCATATTTTTCAAAAAACCATCGACAGAAAAATTCCTTTATTTCTTTAGGCAGTACTAAATTCCCTTAGGCAGTACTACAGGAATGTGTCCGTCGTTCCTCCCTGCGGCCATCGGTTACTCAAACTAATTAATTTTTAAGGCTATAGCTCGATAAGAGAACCCCCCATGGTCCATTCTTGCTCGTGTTAGTCTCACCGCATGGCGTCACAATGTCTCCTGACGTCACGGTGTCAGTGATGTCATGACGTCACGTCACATGGCAATTTTTTCGCTAAACTTAGCAGGTAAATATTTCCGCTAAATTCCGATAGGAGGTGCTGCTAGATCCAAAAACTCATCATGTGCTATCGCACCTCAGTCGAACGTCTAAGCCGGGGGATTTGTTTCCTCTTTCCTACAGGGACAATGTTCTTCGCCTACGCTTCGCCCCCATTCACGAGCTTCATTCAGGACGCCACAAAAGTGGTGAGTGCTTCCTTTGGACAGAAATGATGTATGCCCGCTTGGTTGCGGTTAGCTGGTGTTGCGGGTATCCCTCCCGGTGGCTAAAATCCCCCGCAAGAAGAATTTGCTGCTCATATGACTGGCTTCATAGGGAGAAAATACCCATAAAAAACACACACAAAAAAAACCACTCCGTGTCAAATATTTTCTGACACGTTGTCGAACTATTAGCGGCGAGATGTTTTGGTGGCGCCCTCCTGTGGTTCCCCCTTGTGACGTCATTACCTTGCAAACAACAAGTTCGATGGTGTTTGTTATTAGCATGGTGGAAGCTTGAAATCATTGCGCTCTCAAAGGAACACTGCCAACACCGTCAAAATTAAAGTTCTTTCATTCCTCTTATCTCCGTCGATGATAAATCCCCTTTCCGACGTCATAGTCAGCGTTCGGCCAATCGTGGAAGGCCGACCACAGCGACGCTTTCGGTCGCGCACGGGGCTAATAGCGTAGCTTCCAGAGTGTTACAGGTCGGCACTGCTGCGAAGGCACGTGGCTTCGTCTTGCTTCTTATTCGCGCGCGTTTTCGTGCGAAAAAGACGCAAAACGAAACGACGCGCTCGCGCAAGGAGCTCTGAGAGCGTTCTATACCTCGTTTCACTTTATCTGCGAGCGAAGCCAAAGCTATAAGCGCGAGACCAGCGCTTTTTGCGTTTCTGCCCAGCTCGCGCGCTCGAGCAAAGATTGAACGCACGGAGCTTTCGTGCTCGCGCTTCCAGTTTTGCCTTCGCTCGCACATAAGGTGAAACGAAGTATAGCACCGTGAAAGCTGTGCCGGTCATGACTATGCGCCGAGAAAGTGAGGGAGAGAGTGAGACGAGAGCGCGCGATGACGTCAGAACGCCGAGCTCTGATTGGAACGATTAATGGGTAGACCAAAAGCTAGCAGCATTGGTCTCTACATGCACCCGTCGAACGCGTTAAAACGCGGAACGCAGGCGTCTGGCGCTTGGCTCTCGCATTCAAACGCGTTGACGAGTGCAGTGAAGACAAAGGCAGCTAGATTCAGGTGTACCCACTAATCAATCAAATCAGAGCTTGGCGTCCTGAAGTACCCGGGCGCTCTCGCCTCCTCCTTTCCTTCACTTTCTCGTAGTATGCGGCACAAATTTGTCGACGCCGAAAATGGCCGCCGTAATTCCCACGCTGGTATTTCCGTCCTCGCTTCGATTATTCGAGTCCGACTTTGTGCGCAGTAAATAGGTGAACAGGTTGGAAATGCAAGTGAACGTGAATTGCATTCGCGTACTTTAGGAGCGGCTAGTAAGATTATTTCTGAAAACGATCGTGTTAAGCGAGAATTAAAGAAAACAAGGGAAGCCTTAGGAGGCCGAGAGGAATCGGCTTGAACACTAGGTACTTCCTGCCCTCTAAGCCGGTCATGCGACTAGAGAATGCCTCTTGCGGCTATTTTAGCCGCTGGGAGAGATAGCCGCATTGGTCAGCAAACCGCCACTGGGGTGATTGGCAATAGTCGGTGACAGGTTGAGAGTCATGGAAGCTCCTCCCACGTCTTTCCACTTAGCAATTAGCGAACGCTGGAGAGGAGGCGGCCTCCTTTCCAGCGTTCGCACTAGACGTGGGAGGACCGACTATGCGGGTATTCCACCTGGCGGGTATGAGAGATCTTTAGGTCACGTGGCAGGTTCCATAGAGGGAAAAAGTACCTATCCAGAAAGCAAGTCGTCTGCTTTTTGTGCAAGAGTTTTGGTGACGTCAAAACGAAGCCGAGCTCTGATTGGCTTTGATTGAAAGGATATTGGGTAGACCACAATGCTAGATGCTTCGAGGTCTACCCGCTATTTTGTTTAAAACAGCCAAGATGACCTCGACGTTATGACATCATCCTACCCCTTGTGCAAGAAGCAGACGAACTTGTGCTCCGCATAACGTTTGAGCCGATTCCATTCAGCAAACGTAAACCTTGCCTATTGTTTGTGCTTTGTTTTTTTTATTAATTCTCGATTAACACGACCTTGTTCAGAAATAACTCTACATGCTGCCCCCAAAGCACGAGAATGTAATTCGTTTCGCTTACGTTTCAAGCCTGATCACCCTCTTTCTTCGCGCAAAATTAGACTAGAATAATCGAAGCGAGGACGAACTCATGGCAGCCGTTAGCCTGGAACGCTACTCGGCGTCAACTATCTTCTGCTACGCTGTAAAAGCTAGCGTAGCTTCTACAGTGCTCTCACACTGTCGAAGCTTTTGCGCGAGCGCGACGCTTCGTTTTGCAACTCTTTAGCACGAAAGCGTGCAAGGATTGGGCGCGAGACAAAGCAACCTGGTCTCGTCACTCTCGCAGCAGTGCTTAGCTGATTACACTCCGGAAGCTACACCAGCCTTGAAAACGTATCAGAAAGTATTTGACGCCTAGTTAATTTTTTTATCCGTACTTTGCCCTCCTGAAGCCGGTCATGTGACCAGAAAATCCCCGTTGCTGGGACGTTTAGCCACCAGGAGCGATACCCGCTTCACATGCCAACCGGCCCTGGAGGCATGCAATCCTATCCAGTCGCCGTTAGTCCAAGGGATCAGTGAGGTTTCTATCATACGATTCTGTATGGTCACTCACGGGAAACAGCTTCCCGACCTCCTTCGATAGCCTCACGTTTGGCCGCCGAGTTCTCCAACCCGCAAAACTGTCAAAGCAATAAACAAGGAAAAAAAATTTTTTTTATTGCGTGAAGCTATGAGAAGTGTTAAATGGCCAAACCGGAGAGCTGTCAAGGGAAGTACAGCCATCTAGGGAAGCCCGTACAGCCATCTAGGGAAGCCCGCCACCATAGTGCTTCTGCTGTGGACAGATCGTCTGATGGTCGAGCATCGCTGAGGTCGTGGGTATGCCTCAGCAATGCTTGATTATCAGACGACCTACTTCCACCAGCAGAAAGATGAAGGCGCCCAGAGGTCGTACTTACAAACGTCTATATGCATTGCACGGCAGTTAGCAACAAAGAAGGGAAACTGTGAAGGGAGTTCGAAAAACACTGCTCACTCCACATTCCGCCTACTAGTTACGAAGGTCGATCATCAAAACTGACAACAAATGCCCTCGTTTGCCTATCCAGGTATAGCTCGACAAATATCAAGGCTATGTCGCATTGAAGGAGCAAGCTCTTTTGCACAATCCTGGTTCCAAGCTAAGCCAAAGCAAAAAAGGTGGCAATAAACCGAGCACCTATAGTTCTGTTGTCAGTCCCAGCACGCGCTACGCATTGCGGTTTTCTTAAAACTTCTCTTGACTATATACTGTGTGAGCCTTTCTGTGTGACCGCACATATTTCGCCCCTCACTTGTCAAGGCCGACTCGGAACATTTAAAAGTCAACAAAATACGCTATGTTTAACTGTATATTTCGCGACCTTAATTTCATATGCGTGCTTTAAAAGAGTATTTGAGGCGCAAACACAGGTTACGAGACGCGAACAGACGAATCAGTATCCATGGCGGTGTGGGGCAGTGGGAAGAAAGAAGAGTCCATACCCTGAGCAGATCTTTCTGTGAACATACAGGGGCTCTAGACCAGGACATGGCCCGCAGCATCACCTAGCGAGAAGGAGGGGGGGATTTATTAGCAATGACGTGAGAAGCAAGCCTTGCTTTCTACTTTTTTTTTTTTTCACCGTTGCAAAGTGTTGAACGCGTCTTTTGTGTTTGGTGTAGGTACCATTCGATGACAAGCAGTCCTTATACGAGATGTGGACTGATTACGTGTTCAATAAGGCCAACATGAGTGAACTTCCGTGAGTATATGCACTAAAGACCAACTAAGCTCTATGACGTCGGGAAACTGCGGTGGCGCTGCTGTCTTCACTGCGCATGCGCAACTGCTTCGCCCCAGGCGAATCTGCTTTCTGCGCACGCGCACACCCGCTATGGACAAACGCAGGCTTGTCTGTAAACTGTATCTTGGTCGATACATCACTTCACTTCATGCGAAATATTTGTACTCGCATTTTTGTTTTATTGAAATTCGTTCAATATAATATTAAACAAATCTGAACTATAGATACATATTTTAAGTCTCAGTAATCTTTTGGGGGGCGAAATTATTTCATTTTTAAGTTTGAAGACCGAGAGGTTTTACGTGGTAAGACTGAAAACCAGACGGTCAGATATTGTAATATGGGGGCAGCACATGTTGTTACCGACGAGCTACAAGAGGTTTGATGGTGCAAAATGATTGCCGGGTAAGCCTGCAAAAAAAAAACAAAAAAAACAATGCGTAAAATATTGTGTTTCTTAGACTGCCTACTCGACTTGCAAGTCATTCAGAATGTGACGTCACTTCACCAAAAAGCGCGCGAAACTTCAAATTTGGTTTTCTCGTAACATAAATTTGCAATCTTTTTTTAATAGCCCTCCTGACATTAGAGATAATAACAAGCATGCCAGGGAGAGCATTGCCAGGGTATTCCGCAAATCTGTTTGGCGTGGGAGCTCAAAATACTTCCGCCGTATTCAAGGAGCAACCTTTAAGGTCTGCTCTTTGATATATAAAAGACTCAAACATTAACGACCCTAAAATTGTGTTCTTTTGAAGAGCGGTTATTATCTTGTTCTTAATTATTTTTGTGTAATAAGCCTCGTTTATTTTCAAAAGATTGATATGAAAACGTAGAGGTTCATGCATAATTTGTTTAATTTTTTTGTTCTTTCAAAGGAAATCTTTTTGAGTGCTACTTTATGAAAGCCAGATTTCTACTTGCACAAAACCCAGATTTATTGTTGTTGTTGTTTGTGATGTTATTGTTGTAATCTGGTATGTTTATATAAAATGTCTTCCTTTAGGGGTATATTATACGCTAAATATGGAATGAGGTTTTTTTTTTTTTAATGCCTTCTTGATATTTCTTGTGCAAACGAATTTTGAATCAGTGAAAATTCAAAAGGGTCAAAAGAAACTCACAAATCATCACATAGCCTCATTTGTTTTAATCCTGCCCATATTCAATCCAAATAAAATATGCAACACCAAAAACAACTAATTACGCTATGTCGAAGCCAAGTTAACTTTCGTAGTGAGATTCTAAAAGCAAATGGGCTGTGCAAAATGTTACTCGAAATAAATTACGAATTAAAAGAAAACTTGTTTAAACCAATGTCAAGGTCCGTCCGAAAAAAAAAACAAAAAAACACGCCAATTCCGAGAAGTTCCGCGTGCACGGCAAATTAGGCAACGGGAAATGACCTTTTCAGTTTATTTCGAAGGTATCCGTGCTGGATTTGAAGTAAAGTCACCCATATACACTGCGCGACACTGTTAACGCAAACAGGACGTCTGCACTATCTTTTTTGTTTTCCTATTTTAACTGAAAAGGGTGTTGGCGGGCATCACAATTTGCCACTTAGGTGCCTACTCAAAAGGGAACTTTTCACCACTATAGAAGTTCTTATGATAGTCTCTCACTTCTGAGAAGGAAAAAAAAAACAAAAACGGCTATGACTTGTTCGCACTAACAGTGTCGTAAACTGCATACATATCTATACCATTCTCTATGCACCGTTTCATTTCAAGTCCGAGCGCTACAAACGCTACGAGCCAACGAGGCCAATCGAGCTTCTTGGAAAGCGCTAGATCACGGAATGTTTTGTGTTTCTAAGCGTCTGTTGTCACCAACTAATCCAATCAATCGTGAAGAATGCATCGCGACATCGCGTTTTTAGTCCGCGACTTTGTTTGCGTTTTTACTATCCTCCGATCCCTCTAGGACATGCGACGGAGTGTAGGCCTGTAGTTCTCCAGTTTGGCCATCGCCTCAGGCGAGCGAACTCTAATATAAGGAATACAACTGCAGCTAGCTTCACGATGAAAAAAACCCGATACTGGGAATATATAAAATAACGGCCAGGCATATACACGTCGCCTCAAAAACACAACACGGAGCTTTTTTATGGAGATGGTGCGTGTGCGTGTCTCACATTTTATCTGTTCCCAGTCTCGAGTTTTTTTCATTATGGAGTTAATTCGCCGGCTCGCCCGCGTTTTGTATAGCGAGCAAGACAGTCGTCTGCTTTTCGACCACGGTGTGGCGTTCAAACGCGGAAGCGCCAGAGTCTACACGAGGAGCAGACGACGCTCTTATCGCCATGATTGGAGGGAAACAAAGGCAGCTAGTACCCTTCGCGTCTACCCACTATCCTTTCAATCGGTCCTCGCGTCGCACCAACCTCACCGCGCACGCTCTCGTTTTCTCCTCTCCTACAGTTTCTCTACGCACAACGATTGGGCTCGTTTTGTCTTTGCAGCATCATTGTGCCGCACGGAGGAGCGGACAACAACGCGTTCAACCATTTCGCCGGCGTGCCTGCTGTAGCGTTCACGTTCCGACAAGATGGTGTAAGAAAACCCTTTGACTCCGTTTGGGACGATCAAAGTGCAAACTATGGTGCCTGGAGCAACGTCTCCGACCGGAATGTTTACCGCGTCCTAAAACTTGTACCTCGTTTTCCGCCTGATGACGTAGCAGAAGCGTCATGCTGTCTCCGGGCACGATCCTGGGGGTGGTAGATGCAGCGGTGAAGGATGTGGTAGACGCCTGTTCTGCTGCAGATCGCTCTCCAGTTTGACAGGCCTACTGGAAGTTTCGGCGGTTAAGAGCTGGGACGTCGCGACAACAGCGACAGTTGTGTTCGCTCGTGCATTTCGACAGCGTTTCTACGATCAACCGCCATGATCGCGACGTCCGACACCATGGTGCACGCGACTTTTGGGGCGTCATACTTGTTGCCACTCTTGTTGCCAGTTCGGGACAACATTTGATGTATGGGCGCCATAGGACGCTAGACACACCAGTCGGAGACGCGATCCAAACATCATAGTCTGAACAAAAGCAAATGGTGCGGACCTTACAAATTACACCTGTCTTGATCATCTTTATAAACCCGAAGGACAGGCTATGTCTCTGAATTCGCAGTCTCTCCCAGCGTAATCTCGTCTGACATCTTGGAGATCCCCGATAATGTTCATTTTTAGTTGTGTCGTCATAAGCGTTTTAGGGAGCGGTTTTACAGCTGATGAAATTCGGCTTATATTGTTTCTCGCTTTTGGTAATATATAAATGCCCTGCGACTTTATTTTGTCTTTCTTGCGTATGTTGTGATTTCTTGCAGCGGTGCCCCGATTAGCTCTGAACATTTTGTTTCAATCTGAGTGTGATTACACACGACCTATTATTAAGTCATCTATGAAACGATTGTACCAGTAGCACCACTCGTGCAATGGCAGTAAAGAAGGTAAACAAGCGCTTGGTGTCTTCGTCGCCCAGCTGGCTCACGATAAAGGCAACCACGATGTCACACATTTATTTTTGGTTTCTTTGGAGACGATACTTATGCAAAGACGTTTTGTATTTTGCTCATACCACCGACACCTAAACTGATACGGTATAGGTGTCGGTGGTATGAGCAAAAAAAAAAAAGAAAAAGAAAAACATTCGTCTACCCTTTTATCAACATCATATATCTGATCTTCATTATCTACTGAAGATAAAAAGTATATTTTTAGAATTCCTAGGGAACAAACTGGCACACTGGTGCCAACTAGGAGGGGCGTCCATAAAATGTGTGTTATTGGCAGCTACAAAAATATTGCAAATATTTGTGTTCTAGGACAAGCCCACGCCCTGTGGTATCGGTATGTTTATAAGGTTTCTCGCAAAATGCCCAGTTATTCGGCCATGCCGAATAATATGCACATGCCTAAAGGCTGGCACATTCTCAATCATTTGCACACTATAAAAGCCCCAAACCGCTGTGTTCCGCAACTACTCAGGCCCCTGCAAAACAGCGCCGAAAGGAATCTTCAACAAAAATGTCAAAGCTTTGCCAAGCCGACCTTGATGACTGCTTTGATCGCCTGATCCCCATGGATGAGTGTTTGATGTCTCATTACGATGAGACGAAGAAGGGAAGCGAACAGTGGAAGCATGCGAATTTTTCACGGCGAAAATGGTGTGCTCCTGACAAATTATGCCCGTAAGGGCCCAACAGCAATGAGGAAATATTGCCGGGACCACATGACCTGGTCACAGGAGGCCATCAAACATCATGGTAAGCCACCAAAGGGAGTGCTTTTGCTCCACCGCAACAAACCGGTGATGCATGCGGCAGCTTTAGGGGAGAAAGGAAATTCTTCCTCACTCCCCTGATTCACCCGTCCTGGTACCCAGTGACTTCTGCTCTATTATTTTCACGAAGAACCCACTGCGTGGCCACGTTTTTAAAAGGACGACGAGCTGATTGTAGAGGTGGAACGCTGCCTTCGAGCCAAATTGAGGTCTTCTAGAACCAGCTGGTATCCTCAAGCTCATAATCTGATGGGAAAAATGTGTCACCTTGTGTGACGCATATGTAGAAATGGAGCAAACTCAATGACGTCACAACCAACGCTTGTGATCTAGCTCTTTTTTTTTTTGTTTTGCATGGTGATGGCACACATTTAATAAGCACCCCTTGTATAAAGTAGACTTAAAACCATTTCGAGCTGAGTATAACAAAGCTAAAGGTTTCACAAGAATTTTGATATCAAATATGCGCAATATTCATTAAAAATTTGTTTTGGTTTGTATTCTAATATCGATGCGTAATATATACGCAGATCAAAATTGCTCCAGAGCTAACCGATAGATGGCGCCAATGTTTTATCTAGGTGAAAGCTGTAACAAGCGACCGTAGCACAGTCGATAACAGTCGGACACTAGTGTGTGAATCAGCGTTTACAAGTGCTTATGGCAGCTTACGGTGAGATAACGCACTGGTGGCGTTTATCGGCCAGCCCTGACCCACTTGCCGTCAGAGTGTATTTGGGTTTTCTTACGCATAAGCTTTTTTTTTATCCTGGGCTTGTAAAATGTTTTGACAATGTTATAAGAGTTGTCAATGCTATGACAATGACTTTCCCGGAGAGTAGATTTGACTTCGCAAGTACTGCAAAACCTACAGTCGGGCTCAGGGCAGGAAGCGGGCTACCTAGTAGATGAAGTTAGTGGGCTATATCGTTTAGGGTGCCTCTATACCAGCGCCGCGCGTCCAGGGTGGAGACGCCCGCCACACTTGGTCAACGTTCCGTCTGCTTTTGTCGGCGCCATCTTAGGTCAGTGGTTTGAAAATTACCCTAAACGAAAGCTTTTCCGCGTACGAACTGCCTCCACTGCAGGTCTTCAGAGGTAAAGGTTTCCAGAAAGAAATATCACCTACGTACATAATACCGCTATTGTTAACATTTAACCAAAACCCTTGACTTGATGCTTAGTATTCCTGTCTTCTTTCACAATAAACATATTTTCATTTATTCACACTGCAAAGCAGCAGGACCCATTGTGGCCCCGCCGAGTCAAATTTGATCCTTCACGTTGTTTAATGGGTGTGTCCACCCTCACACACGGGTACCCTAATCTCGTTGTAAACTATCATAAGAAGCCGCAAAGCAGTCAGTCGCACTTGAACACAAATGTGCAAACCAGTCCCAACGCTTCAGTGGTTGCGGTTTCACTGCGCAGGTCAAGTACGGCTATGGATCGTACCCCTCGTACCACACGGCGTACGAGACGCTGCACCTATACGAGACGTACTACGACCCGAAATACAAGTACATGTCCCTCTGCACTAAGCTGTTCGGCGTACTTTCCGTGACCCTGGCCGAATCCTACATCTTGCCGTATAACTTTTCGAGCGTCGCCGTCAGGTACAAGTTGAACCTGATGAAACTCCTCGACATGGAAAAACACCTGAATGACCACGACGTCTCCTTGGGTGAGTCAAGAGCACACTCTAGAGCAATCAGTTATGGTGCAAGGCGGAGCTCAAGTTACGTCTGCTTCTTTTGCAGCGGTTGAGGTGACGTTAGAACGCCGAGCTTTGATTGCCTCTAATCAAAGGATAGCGGGTAGACCTCAAGACCGCTCGCTTCGAGGTCTGCACACTATACTTCAATCAGAGCCAATCAGAACTCGGCGTTCTAACGTCACCACAACCCCTGCAAAAGAAGCAGACAAACTTGAGCTCCGCATCGACTGCTGTGCCTGGAACGCGTCTTCGACTGGCGTGTGTACCACACTGGACTGTGTCCCAAATCTTACCCAAAGAGATCCGAGTAACTCCGGCGGGTCGTGTCACGTGATAACACTAAGAGAGCGACGCTGGACACGGGTAGGTTTTCGAACGCAAAGGTATATAACCCTTACAGCTCGAGTAAGTTTTGGAACACGGCCTCTGTTCCGTCCATGCATCGAAAGTGCATGGTTCCAAAGTGGAGGCAAATTGCGTCATTGGAGCCGGCGTGTCATGCAGTCGGACGTCGCGATCATGGCGGCTGGGGGAAGAAATGCCGGCGAAAAAGACGAATGGACGCAGAGGTCGCTCTCGTTGGGGCGTCCCTACTAATGTCTGCTTTGGTTTCCGTCAGAGCCGTGTATACAGAGAGTTTGGTCAATGGGAGGGGCGGGCAGAGCCAGGGCGTTCACCAGATGCAGAAAGTGGGCTAGACATGCTCCTTTGGCCAACCAGAAGCCTAAAAGAATCCCCTAGCGGTGGTAGCCAGAAACTGTTTTGGTCCAAGGTATATGTTTGTATATGGTTTTAATAAGTGTGTAAGAGTGAAGTGTAGTAACCCTTAATGGTTGAAAATAGGGTGCACGTGATGTCCTCGATCATGATCGTGCAGAAAGATGTAAGAAACGAACGTGCCGCTCAACTTTGTCTTGCTCGGGTAGAGTGTGACCACTCGGACGGCAGATTCCCGGCGTTCGGCGCTTGGCGTACAGATTATGTCGATAGTTTCGCTAGTCTCACTCTTTCACCATGATTTTGGATGACCGTGATTGAAACATCACGTGCACCATATTTTCAGTCACCAAGAGTTACTCCGACGAACCTATCAGGTTTGTTTCTTGCGACCACCGCCAGGGCATTATTTCGGGATTTTGGTTGGCCACGTTCGAATTTGTGAAGACGCCCTGTAACACGCCCAGCCCGCTTTCGGCCAATGGCGCCTCCTCATTTGTCTCCTATACTTCCCAGCGAATGGCCAAACTCTCTACATATAGGGCTCTGGTTTCCGCCATCTGCCTGGCTTCAGAGCGACCTGCAGCAGAACAAGCGTCTGCCGTATCCACCTCCGCTACTGTGCCGCCGCCATGGATCGCGGCAGGGAACAGCGTGGCAGTTTTATGACGTCATCAGGCGGAAATCAAGGGACCACTTTTGAGAAGCTGTAAAAACACCGATCGGAGGCGCTCTACAGACACCATACTATAGACGTCTGCGAGTACGGCCTCTTGGTTCCGCCATCTCGCCTCTGGCGTGTGTGTGACGTCTGATAATCGGGCCTTGATTGCTAGGGCCTGTCTTCGGTTGCCAGACCGGCATCCTGACAAAACCTTTTTTTTTTCATTCATGGTGGCCAGGCTTGCTTGTTAATCGTAGATGTGTTCAAACGTCCATAGAGTCGAATGTCTAGGTAAGAGTAGATATTGTACATACAGGGTGCGGCTTAAAGACTAACACATTTCGCGCGCCTTGCAAAACTCGAACCCCGAACGTACATACTTGAATTTGGGCATGAGAACATGGCTTAACAAGAAGCTTTATCTCTATATTTGTTTTTCTATACCTCAATTGTGAGGTAGGAAAATAATAAATACAAAGGAAAATTGAAAGTCGTGTATTTCCCATGCCCTATACCAGCCAGATTGTTGTCTGCACACTGGTTAATGAGCTCGCTTACGACGGGCTCGTTGGAAAACAAAACGGAAAAGGATGGCCCCGGAAAGACGGCACCGCAATAAACGGCCCCGCAATAAATGCCCCCCCCCCCCCCCCCAAAAAAAAAAAAAAAAAAAATGGTCCCAGAAAAAAATCACAGAAATAATGGTCCCAAGTGTCAGGTAGAAAACAAATGGCCTCAATAGACGATTGCAAACAGGGCATCTGGCGGCCGCCATGCTCTTCCTCGTGTGAGCAAGCACGTGGAATTCCAGGCCTGCCAAGGCTTTCTTCACGTGCATGCTGCACGTGCTTGCACGGATGGGGCACCAGCCGGGACGCCATGCTTGGAAACGTCTATAGACCGATCTCACTAAGCGTTCGGCGCATGCGTGACGCCGCCATAACTTTAGTTCACGGAAGGCAGACAGCCATGCATGCAAGGGCTCGTGCCGTCTTGCGCTCCACAAGCTCAGAGCTCCAGTGGGGTTGTCGCACGTGCAGAAAGACTATAAAGTTCCCTCGATGCATTGACTCCGTAAGTGTGACGTCATGGGTCCAAACAAACCGTTGCTAGGGTCGTTGTTATGGACGAATACATGTGGCTCGGTTTCGCTACGAAAACCCGACCGTTCAAAAATCAGGAGTAGGATTTAAACTTCTAAAAATCACAAATGTAGAAAGCTTGAATGTCATATATGTTTCGACAGAAGTGTGCCGGTAATCGCTCGTTTCTGAAATATTTACGACTGCAACTTCCGGTCCTCAAGATGCCTGCAGCAGACGACGAATGCAAGAAGTATGCCATCTGCCGCACGCCGGCCGGCCAAACCGGGGCCGTCGTTTGAATCGTGTGAATAAAGACGATATTCTGACATCGCATTTGTTTGAAATATAATGAGTTTCAGACACATATAAGAATTCATAGTGGGGTGCGATGCAAAATATGGTTTATCGAAAGTCCGGGCGTCGATCGAGATGATTGTCTGCTAAAAGATCGCTTTGCACCCGTGAGAAAAGCACTTCAGGCGATCGGTAGAGATCCCAAATTTTGTTTGCGGACTCGCGCTATGCGAGGGTGCTTCGTATACCTGGTTGTGACCATCGCGTGGTGAAAGATTCTTGCAGTTTCTTCAGATTTCCTCAAGACCCCAAAGCGCGAAAGAACTGGATAAAAAACATAAGGTGAGTTCATTACAGATTGTACTCGCATCGCGGGTTCGATGCGAGAGCACATCCACGGAATTTTATGTATACCAAGGGGGAAAGAAAAGCAAAATACTGCGAAATTGCGATAGACATGCAATTCTTTAATAACCTGACAACCACAATAATAATAATAACAAACGACTTACCTCGACGGCGTACGATTTGTTTCTCATGCTGGCCTGCACTACGCCGGTAATGCACTTCAGGTCGTCGTCGTAACTGATCTGCATGACGTGGTTTGATTTTACTGCATTTTCACCCCTCGTAACTAAGCTGGCTTCTTCACAAAAAAAAAAAAAAAAAACGCACATTGCGGAGGCCTCTACGGCCATGATGATGCACTTGTTTTTGTCGCTCATTTACCGACGCAAGTCAATGAAGACGCCCGCTGCAACAGAGGCCAGCAAATCTATCGTGAAAAAACAGTGAGTGCGCAGGCGAGCTGGTGGATGTTGATCATGATGTAGAAAACCCGAGACTGTGGTAAAAGCAGGGAAACTTGGTCGAAGAAGAAAGACAGGGGAAAAGAACGTCTCAAACTCAGCTAATGCGTGTCGTCTGCTACCAAAGCAAAGCACAGTGTGGCAATTTCATTATGCCGCAATGCCGGCATGCATCGTGGGAACTGTAGTCTTTTTGCACGCGCAATTCAACCCCGCCGCGGGTCTGCGCGGGCAGAACACGAGAAGGCACCGGCTGGATTCTTCATTGTCGCCTGCCTTCTGAGAACTACAGCTGGGGCGGCGTCACGCATGCGTGGGATGCTTGGTGAGATCGGTTCATCGAGTAGTTTGGCCGACAGGACTCAGGAAGTCCTCAGTGTGTCATCCCAGCGGCATACTCCTCACGGAGGTTTTTAGGACAGCGTTTTATTTCGAAGAACGCCGACTTGCTTTATTTATTATTATTATTTTTTTTTTGAGGAGCGCAGACTCGGGTCTGTGTCATCTTTATGATTACTGTCGATTTCTCTGAGCGTAAGGCGTCAATGGCCACGTTTCAATGGCTCATTGCTATGTCCGGCAATGCTTATAAATATATTCAACGCTGCACAGTATTAAATCTCAAAGTATACCCCGCCCACCCCCCTCTCTCCCTCTCTTCTTCTTTTACTGCGAGATAAAATGAAGACAATGACAGCCTTTCAAACCAAAATGCAATTACTCTGCTGCAGGAAATGTTCGGGGTTCATATCCTTCATTTCAAAATGGGCTTGGTGGGAAAAATATTTATTGTTTTCCTTACCTCTTGGGACCATTGTTTCCGTGGTAAGTTTTTTTTCGGTACCTTTTTTTTTTTTTCTGGAACCTTTTATTCGGGGCCATATTTCATGAAACCATTTATTTCGGAGTCACTTTCCACTTTTTCTTAGGATCATTTTTCAAGTTTAGATTTTGGGGGGCTATTTTTTCCGCGTCTATTCTTTCCCGGGCTACTTTTTCCTGAGGCTATTTTTCCCGGGGCCATTTTTTCCGGGCCATATCGTTTTGCAGTGCTATCCCGTGTGCATTGTTATGTTTATGCTTTTCGTATTGTTGTTTACGTTTCGCAAGGTTTCCCTACTCTGCTTTCGTATGTGACACTGAGACGACAAGAACATCTTCATAATTCGATATCAAGAAGTTAGGTTGCTTACAAAAAATTAATTACTCACTTGTAAGCAAAAATCTAGCCTCATGTGGAGTCTCCATGCATTAGTCCATAGCAACGTCCCTAGCAACGGTTTGTTTGGACCCAGAAGCCTTGTTGTGACGTCATCACTTACGGGGTCAATTGCAGCAGCGGTGGCGTAGTCAAAATGGCTGGTGAGATCGGTCTATAGACCTTTCCAAAAACGAGCTTGTGGCCGGTGCCATTTTGAGCGTTCGTGCGTATGGCGCGTGCTTCGCTCGCTTTCCGAAGCGACGAACACGCACGTGCTGGGCTGTGAAGATCGCACGCTGGACTGTGATTTTGTAAACATTGGAAAGGTCTATAGAGAATTGCAAGCATGGTGCCCCACTGGTGCCCCATGCGCGCACGCTCGTGCAGCATGCGCGTGAACATAGCTTCGACAAGCTTGTAATTGCACGGGCTTTCCCGCACGAGCGGAGACATGGCGGCGGCCAGTCGCCCTGCTTGCAATCGTGTATAGGAGGTATTCACTGGCCGCCATATTTGAGGTCACTGTTTAGAGCGCATGCTCAGAACGAGCTCGCATTAATAGGCTGCCAAGACCGGCAATCTTGGTGGTGCGGAATGCACGTGGCGAAAGAACTGTGGAAGCTCGCGTTCAGCACGCGCTCCGCAGCCGAGCACACATCTATGGCCGCCAGTGAATACTCCCTATTAGCAATGAAAAAATATTGCCCATAAAACTCATTTTTAGGCGCAAGATAATAACCTCGCAAATTTCCCCATGACAGCAATCCAATTCTGATTTGAGGTGATGTCATTTTTTTTTTGTGATAAAAAGAAACAGGAATATGCACTTGCACACACTAGCGTGAACCTTCTCAGTACAAGCAGAAACGTTGTAGTAGACCGAGCCCACCAGGCAATTTCATTATGCCGCAATGCCGGCATGCATCGTGGGAACTGTAGTCTTTTTGCACGCGCAATTCAACCCCGCCGCGGGTCTGCGCGGGCAGAACACGAGAAGGCACCGGCTGGATTCTTCATTGTCGCCTGCCTTCTGAGAACTACAGCTGGGGCGGCGTCACGCATGCGTGGGATGCTTGGTGAGATCGGTTCATCGAGTAGTTTGGCCGACAGGACTCAGGAAGTCCTCAGTGTGTCATCCCAGCGGCATACTCCTCACGGAGGTTTTTAGGACAGCGTTTTATTTCGAAGAACGCCGACTTGCTTTATTTATTTATTTATTTTTTTTTTTGAGGAGCGCAGACTCGGGTCTGTGTCATCTTTATGATTACTGTCGATTTCTCTGAGCGTAAGGCGTCGATGGCCACGTTTCAATGGCTCATTGCTATGTCCGGCAATGCTTATAAATATATTCAACGCTGCACAGTATTAAATCTCAAAGTATACCCCGCCCACCCCCCTCTCTCCCTCTCTTCTTCTTTTACTGCGAGATAAAATGAAGACAATGACAGCCTTTCAAACCAAAATGCAATTACTCTGCTGCAGGAAATGTTCGGGGTTCATATCCTTCATTTCAAAATGGACTTGGTGGGAAAAATATTTATTGTTTTCCTTACCTCTTGGGACCATTGTTTCCGTGGTAAGTTTTTTTTCGGTACCTTTTTTTTTTTTTCTGGAACCTTTTATTCGGGGCCATATTTCATGAAACCATTTATTTCGGAGTCACTTTCCACTTTTTCTTAGGATCATTTTTCAAGTTTAGATTTTGGGGGGCTATTTTTTCCGCGTCTATTCTTTCCCGGGCTACTTTTTCCTGAGGCTATTTTTCCCGGGGCCATTTTTTCCGGGCCATATCTTTTTGCAGTGCTATCCCGTGTGCACTGTTATGTTTATGCTTTTCATATTGTTGTTTACGTTTCGCAAGGTTTCCCTACTCTGCTTTCGTATGTGCCACGCTGAGTGATGTGCGGGGGGGGGGGGGGGGGGGGAGGGGGGAGGAGAGGTGGTTGACGCCTCGTCAGGCATTTTTAAGTGCCTTCTGCGACGGCCCCCTAGACAACTGTTTGATGTAGTTGTCTGAATAAAAACATTGAATTGAATTAAATTGAATCATTTTTCCCGGACTATTTTTTTTTTAAACCTTCATTGGGGGCTGCATTCCGGGTCAAAACAAAGTAGAGCTGTAGACAACATTTCTACCCGTGCCGTTTCTTTGTTTCTTAGTTAATATTTAATGACAGCTCCAATTTAAAATTTATCGGTCTTTCTCGACTTGAAGAAAACTGCCTCGGGGGATAGTTTTGGGGGTTTATGGGCAGTTGCCGAAAACGCAAATACCCTAATTATGATGCTTAGTTTTCTTCGTACCATTCTAAAATATCGTGCGTCGACGCAGATTGGCTCAGGCAAGAGACGGAGGGGTTTGCAGCCGCTGCGGTCAAATGGCATAATACTATTAACGCCGAGAGGCAGACGATAAGGTAAGTACAGCTGTCTACAAAACGACTACCGCAATATCCTGAAAGATAGCCCACCCTTCACGGAAATCAAATTGATCAAAAAGGGTTGGGATTCTGGTGGTCCGAGGGAGAATCGTTTATAGAATACGATTTATAACACGCCAAGGAAGATTGCTCAGATTCGCTCCTGGAGCACTCATTCATATAAACCGGTACCACGCGACGTACTTCCGACTTCTAAAGCTTGCCAAAAATCAGTATGGGAAACCTTCGCGCTACACGTTTTTGTGTGTATACAAGCAATGATCTTAGCTCACATTGCATGCTTTTTGCGATAGTGTTTGCCAGCCAGGGCTGTAGGAGAACAAGCATTCAAATTTGAGCCTTATGCTTAATTGTTCCGGCCGTCCCTTGGCGTCGAAACAAGCAAGCGCTTGAGCAGACGGCTTGTCAGCGGCCATTATGGCCCCAGCAAATACGCCTGGATGACTTTGATGGTAAAACAAGAGGGTCAATTGTGGGCTGCCGAAATGCGTCCCCAGCCGGTCGTGCTCTTTGAGCGTCACTGTAGTAGGCTGGAGTCAGCCGTCCTACTTCTCAGACTCGTAAAAGCCGCAAAGAAAATGACAATCGTTTTCTTCAGACCCATCCATCAACGCGTCGGCTCTCAGGTCACGCCCCTGTCGGCACAACGCGTGTAACGTGGGTCAGCTTTCTGCGCATGCGCAGTGCCCATACCTGGTGTGGGCAAGCGAGGAGTTGTTTTCTAAGCAGCGTGTTCGTCTAACGCATGGCTCGGACGTAACGTAAAAGCATCATGCCGGTGGTACTTTCTGCACGTTCTTGCTCAGCAGCGACGTCAGTACAAGCCACGTAGTGCAAGAAATTCAAGCTTTTGTACGACTCATGACAAATCCGCCTTTCACTTTGGAAAGTAAAAGACAAATATGATTAGCAGCCAAATGGTAACTGATGCAACGACTATAATAGAAAAAGAAGGAAGATCTTAAATCGCTTGTGTTTTTCAGTTGACAAAGAGCAGCCTCTATGGGAGGGCGCCACGAGAGCGCAAGATCGACGACGGCAGTGCGCGTGACAGGAAAGCGCCGAGACACGAAAGCGCGTGTCATTCAAGCGCGCGCCACGAGAGCGCTGAACTACAGCTGCAGTCACTAAGGTGCCTTTCCCCGTGCTATAGTTCGTTTCACCTTATGTGCGAGCGAAGCCGACGCTCAAGCGCGTGCATGCTGCTTGTCACAGCGCCTGTAGTGCACGAGCGCACGTGCGAAGCAGGAACGCTCAGAGCGTTGGGCTCGCGCTTCTAGCTTTGACTTCGCTCGCACATAACGTGAAACGAAGTATAGGCAAGTATCGATTCCCCTTTTGCAGTATCTGGGTTGTTATACATTGTTTTAAGTGTTACGTGCGACAGTCAGCACTGCACAATACTGTCGCGAATGACAACTGATGAGGCGAAGAATAACTGAAGAAAGTAATCGTTTAATAGGGCGAACTTTTGCCTAAAATAAAAAGCAAACAGACGATAACAACAAAGCGTCGCGGGCGTCAATTCGGCGTAACAGCAGGATCGAACGCAGGGGCGAGACTGACTTCGGCTCGCCACGCGAAGCATCTTTTGTACCTGCGTGTGTCTCTAGAACATTCAGCCTAGCGTTCGGCGCGTAGAACATTCGTAAATCGATCAGACGAGAAGGTTCTCGAATTTACGAGAACGCCAAGTAGAAATAATAAATTAATAAATGAAAATTCCGCTCCCTGGAATGGAACCCTGATCCCCCGCGCGACAGCCAAGCATGCTAAACACTCGACCACGCAAGCGCTTGCTCGGCGACGTGTGTGGCAATATGTACGTGCAGTTTTATATTTCGTCATTAATCTTAACACCGAAGGGATTTATTTCTAGCGCGTTGACAATTCGACGTCTTCTCGACGTTTGCCAGAATTAAACATGATAAATATGTAACACATGCGCGCACTGTAGGCCCTCGTAGCCTTGCTTTCAGTAAATAACTGAAAATGTTAACTCCGAAAAAAAAAAGCTCATTGCAAAATCATTTTTTCCGCCCATATTGATAAGTGAACCGAATTTTTTGTTTCTGGGGGACAAATTGAGAAATAGAACTGTCTCAAAAACAAAAATAGTGACCAATTTAGAAAAAAGAAGAGCACTCTTTAAGCG
Source organism: Ixodes persulcatus (assembly GCA_013358835.2). Lineage (NCBI taxonomy): Eukaryota > Metazoa > Arthropoda > Arachnida > Ixodida > Ixodidae > Ixodes > Ixodes persulcatus. The sequence continues at coordinate 216,085 of JABSTQ010010213.1, forward strand.
GCAGTCATAACAACTACGCGGTAATGTATTGAGTTAGGATAGATAACTTGAACAAATAAATGACCTTAAAGGATGTGACTGCAGACCACTGTGTTCAACACGCTTGCGCCACTTCGCCCAGCTTAATTTGCGCACAATCGGGGAAAATGGAAATACGAACAGAGGAGCGCGTGGCTCGCGGTTCAGGCAGCGCCGCCTGGAAGTGAGCCTATGGATGAGGGCGTGTGGCCTACTCCAATGTGTATACGCCCTTCGCTCGGTGCTTACCACGGTGCTTACCAAGCTTCGGCATTGCGCCTATTAGTGCACTGAAAGGTATCACCGCTATCGTTGCTCGCTCGACGCGTGCGGCGCGAAGAAGATCGCCGATATATACTCTATTTCATCTTATGATGTACCGCAGGAAAGGCTACAAGCACGAGCTCCTTGCTTTGGGGCACATCTCGGCGGCACAAGCTCTCGTGCATTAAGGGCAGCTGCCAGAGCTACCAGCTCGCGCTTCCAGCCTTCGCTGCGGTACAACGTAACGTGAAACGGAGTATAGCAGCAGCCATTAGCCCCTTGCGCGACCGAAAGCGTCGCTGTGGTCGGCCTTCCACGATTGGCCGATCGCTGACTATGACGTCGGAAAGGGGATTTTCATCGACGGAAATAAGAGGAAGGAAAGAACTTTAATTTTGACGGTGTTGGCAGTGTTCCTTTGAGAGCGCAATGATTTCAAGCTTCCACCATGCGATTTACAAACACCATCGAACTTGTTGTTTGCAAGGTAATGACGTCACAAGGGGGAACCACAGGAGGGCGCCACCAAAACATCTCGCCGCTAATTGCGAGTAGCGATAGCGGTGATAGCTTTCAGCGCTCTAAGAGGCGCAATGCCGAAGCTTGGGAAGCGCCGAGCGAAGGGCGTATACAGATCGGAATAGGTCACACACCCTCGCCCATAGGCTCACTTCCAGGCGGCGCGGCCTGTACCGCGTGCCTTGCGCTCCTCTGTTCGTATTTCATTTTTCCCCGATAGTATACATAGCCAACTATATGACATCAGGCGTTCGAAATGCGACTCCCATTTCTGTCAAAATTTCAGCTCCTTGAAAACATGTGTTTGAAGACCCCAATATCGATCATGGACAAGGGACGCACATGCGCTCTTGTGACGCACGCTCTAATAACACGGGCTCTCATGTCTCGGCGCTCTCGTGTTGCGCGCGTTCTGGGCGCTCTCGTGTCGCGCGCTCTGCTGTCGTGGGGCTGTCCTGTCGCACGCTCTCCCGTCGGCGCTTAGAGTAATGCGCTCTCGGGTTATACAGCCGTCTCTATAGTAATTAAAACTCGGATTGTTCATCCGTTATGCTTTCCTTCATACCCTTTTTTTATTCGGCTGACAGCAGGCTCGGTTAGCTCTCCAGATATTATGAGTTTTTTTTTTTTTTAAATATCGGATACCAGCTTTACAGTATTCAATATATCATCTTAAGACCTTGGAGGCCTCGAGTTAAGTTACATGATGCTTTAATATATATATATATATATATATATATATATATTATGATTCGCATTCGAAAGTTTTAAGAGAACTACTTTGAAAAACAACTTAATAGACGAGTAGACAAGAGAAAATCCCTAGGCGTGTTCAGTGTTCTGAGGCTTCTGCAGTACACTCTAACCGGATAATTTGATCGAAAGTTGTCAAATCGCACATTCGGAGAAACAGTTTTCTAGCGTTTATATTATTGGCCTTAAGATGATATATTGAATTCAGTTATTGACACCGCTTTCTATTACGCGAGACCCAAATGTTCGAAACTATGCCTCTTTTTTATAGTGACACCAAAGTGCGGATGCTGAACGACCGAATGCTCCTAATTGAGAAGGCCTTCCTCAAACAGGAGGGCGTCAAAGACAGACCAACCCTAAGGTAACTCAGTTCTCATTGTTACCTAATAAAAACTTCAAGATATGGTGCCTACAACGCGTCTCCGACTGGTGTACTTGCCGTGTAGTAAAAAGTGGTCCCTCGATTTTCGCCTGATGACGTCATAAAAGTGTCATGTTGTCGACGGCCGCGATCCTGGCGGTGTCACACCAGTGGTAGTGGATACCGCAGACGCCTGTTCAGCTGCAGGTCGCCCTTCAGGGTGACAGTCCAAGGAAGCTTCGGGAGTCAGATGCTGGGACGCTGCAACGAGAGCAACACTCGCGTTCTCTCGCGGTTCTTTTTTTTTTTTTTTTTCCAGAACTTGTACGCCAATCCGCCAGGATCTCTACATCCAAAAGCGTGACACTCCAGTTTTTGTGACGTCATTTGTTGCAACTTCGGGACAACCTTCGACGCATGGGTGGAATAGGACGCTAAAAACATTGATGGGAGACGCGTTCCTGGCAAGGTACTTCGAGGAATCGATTTGAAAAGTATCGTGCCAGCTAGTACCTGGTCTACTCATTCCACCCCGCGTCGGAATAGCAGAAGAGGATGTGGGAGGTATTCGTGTAAGCAGAATGGTTCGAAGACCAACAGCTTTGACAATTTTGCGAAAGTTCCCTCATCTCTAAAACTTTTACTTTACAAAGCACTAATTCGTCCAAAACTCGAATATGCCGCTTCAGTCTGGGATCCTTGTCATGAAAATCTAATTCACTCACTCGAAATGGTCCAGAATAACTCTGTTCACTTTATTTTGTCCAAATATAACAGAACTGCGAGCATAACCACAATGAAATCCAGCCTCGACTTACCGTCTTTGTCATCTCGTCGTAAAAACTTTCGTCTTTGCCTCTTTCACAAGTTGTTTTATCACCCCCATCTCCGCGCCCAACTTATTTTACCTCCCCAATACGTTTCATCTCGATTAGATCACGTCCATAAGGTCGGCGTCCCATCGTGCAGGACTAATGCTTTTTTTCAGTCATTTCTCTCACGCACATCAGAAGAGTGGAATCGCCTTCCCGTACCAACAGCTTCAATCGAAGACCTCCAACTGTTCAAGAACGCCTTAGCCAATATTGTATGAATAGACGCCATTTGTTTATACTTTTAGTAACTGCTTTATTTTATTTTTTCATCATTTATCTTTGTATCCACTCCCCTCTTCAATGCCAAAGGCCCTGAGGGTACATGTAATAAATAAATAAATAAATACGAAACCAGCGTGGTGTGATGGAACTCATATAGTACAACAATTTTTTTTTCTCATCATACGGATGAAGGGGAGGCCAGGGAATAAATCTGCATAACAGTTTGACCGGTCGCCTACAGTGGTACACAGGCAGAAAATCGAGAGAAAAAAAAAACAGACATGAAAGCGCATGGTTTGAAACACCACTATTCGATCAAAATTCAATCGAAACGCCAAATGCTACTAATAAGAAACACGTGATTTGAGATAATTACAGTTTAATTACAAGTTCGTATTCAAAATTTGCAAATTAATTTAGTAGATGATGAATGGTAAGGCATTGCATGCTCAAGTCACGACTACCACAACTGTTAAGGAAACATGGAAGGGTATATTTTAACATTGGTTTTCCCTAATTCGTTCAGTGAGGGACCGCCTTCCAGTGTTTGGCGTGACGGGTGGGGTAGGCTTGACATTTTTTGGTAAGAAATGCAAGACCACTCAGAAATTGCAAGTTCCTATTTTTCCCTCGATTTCGAGACTAGTTCTCAACCTATTGACTAGGGCTCAGCCCTAACGCCACCGCGGTCAGCAACAATGCACACAGCTATGACGGCCCGGTCTGTAGGACTGTTCATCTAGCGACCGTTTGTAACAGGATAATTGGTAGTTAGCAGAAGTAGAAAAATCGTTTCATGGCCCCTTTAATTCAACAGATGAAGGGAAAAATTGTAATGTCCCGCGAAAAGCCGCACTTTTTTTCTTTACTTCGGTTTTTGAAGTAATTACAAGTATGGGTGGTGTTGGTATAGTACGTTGGCTTGTAAACCATGACCGGTCCACGCAGGCATATCGGACTGGCACCACAGCTGTCGAACGCCTACGCTGGCACGGGCTACCCGGTCATCCACGACACCGTCTACATCGCCAACCGCACCAAAGACGGGACGACCGAGAGCAAGGCGGCATGGGACATCATACGCCGCAACATCAACGACTGCTGCCTCGCCATGAGGAACGCCAAGATCATGCTCGACACCGAGCTAATCATCTGACCCATACAGCGTTCGGTGTCTCCGAAATACTTACTTCGGAGTTGACCGCGGAGTTTTTTTCTATACGTGTAGTTAAAGACGAATTTTTAAACAAAATATCCGTTTCATGAGTCGAATTGCACGAGAAAAACCGTCATGAAGAACCGTCCCGAAAGACTATGGTATCACGTGACATCATGACCTCATGTGAGACCATAGTTTGGCGTGACGTTATGTGGCGCCGTGACGTTACATGACGCTGTAACGGCAAGTGTCATTGTCGCGTCACGTGTCATTATGACGACACATAGAGCCGTGACGACACAAAGAACCGTGACGTCACACGAAACCATGCGACACCACGATGTCATGTGACGCCGTGACGTCACGTGACATCACGTGATAGCGTGACATCAAATCGCACCACTTGATTTTGTGGCGACACTTGACGTCATATCATATGACGCTGTGACTCACGAGACACTAATGTCTTATGTGGTCGCAGTGATGTGACCTTTCACACGCACACGTAGCATGTGCCCAGCTCATTCCAGCTCTCCCCCCTCTACGGGAGTGCGCGACCCAAAAAATCACGAGTACGTCACAGTTGGGCCGTGCGAAAAATTTCACGTGACCACAGTTAGGGACAGATAAATCCGCCTGGTGCCGCCACGGTTTATCCTCAGATACGGCGTGCCGGTGGTGCCGTTGATGGGTTCGTGTACGTGTGGATTTATCTTACCCATTTTTAACCGCTCAAAATCTAAACGTTTCGACGTCTTTATACTTTATTTTATCTTATGTGCGAGCTAAGATCATTGATGAAGTTATACGCGCGTGAAGTTAACCTGAAGAAATGCACGAGCGTGCATTGCGAGAGGAACGCACTCTACAGAAGGTACAAAGCTCTGGGCTCGCGCGTCTAGCATTGCGTTCGCTCGCGCGAAAACGAAGTAATGACCAACGGTAATTACAGCTTTTTAACCGTCGGGATACTCAGCAAATAAAGCGTTTACAGCAAAGTATTATTTGAATTGTCGATTTGAGTGAGCGATTTGTGGCTGGCATGGTTCATGCAAGCGTCGTAAATTCCGTATGCGCAAGTCAATAGTGAAGTCGAAAAACGCTTTAAGGTATTTTATATTTAAAGTGTAAGGTCTATCCGCGCAGGTCGTTAGTGAAGTTACAAGATCATGCCGCTTTAAAATCAGTGTAGAATCAGAACTGAAGTAATGAGATACGCGGGCGAGCTCGTGTGATGCGACGGGCGGTTGGAAAGTGATTCCCTAAATTTTTCTTCTTGGCAAATATACCTTGTAACTTAAACAGGGGTTATTGCCACATTTCCCACGGACATAAGCAGATCGTAGCTCATTCTCAATTGTTTTAGATTGCGATCGAGGTATAGTACAATGTTTAATTTCGGTCACATTACAGTGCCTCGGGCAGTTGGAATATATTACCATCAATCCGCTTTGGTTCACGGGGGACGCGCAGAAAATGCAATTCTTAGGACGAGCTAAAATGTATGTCGAACTCTTAGCCTAATCAAACTGGGTATGGCTCGAATGAAGCATATTGAGACTTGATTGAAAATGACTAAATAGTTTTGAAGATTATCAATAACTAATTAGTGTGAAATAATATTATGGTATCTTCTGCATGAAAACAGTTGCATGCATTCTTCGTGCCTGCTGTCGTCTACGGACATTGTAAGAATCGAGGAGCCGAGATCAAGAAACAATGCGAGGTTTTAAATGCAGCTGCTAGCAGGTACCACTTTCCTGCTTTCCATTACTGTAGAGCAACTTGCTTTGTTTATTAAAAAAAATATTGCACAAAAAAAAACCTGCACTAAATTCTTTATATTAAACTTTATGAACCTTCCTTGACACTGGCTTTCTCTTAAGCAATTTCCTCTTGGCGTGCGCTTCAGTCTTTCCATTTGCATAGTTAGACAAGAAGGGCCTCATGAACTTTTGAATGACTAGTGTCACTAGGGTCAGCTTGTGTGATGCAGCAGTGTTCTGGTGACACTCAAAGAGTCGGTTCTTCATCACAGCTGGTAGGACCGCGCTCGTGAACTTCTTCAGTGGCTGTGGTCCCCTTGCCAGCACCTCTGCTGCATTGGTGGCCGCACTCTCGAGATGGCTGACGAACCCCAATAACGTCAGTGTGGGGTATGACAGCCCTCCTCTGTCGATCCCTGCTATCAGCGCAGTAGTCGGGGAGCACGAGGATGGGGCTTGCAACTTGAGCAGACAGCCCTCGCACTGAATTCTGTCTTGAACAGCTCGAACCAAGAATCCAGCAATCAGGGCGAGGGTGCTTGCCTTCAGGCTCTGCTGTGGAGGACCTACAAAACATTGTTCCAGGTTAGAATAGAGACATGTTCTAATTCTATGACAGCATAGCAGTTTCATTACATGAGTAACAACATAAGTATATCGAAGCAAAATGTAGCTTTAGAGCATACTTGGGTAGCGTTCCAGTGCAGCAAGGTAGGGGAGTAGCAGCTTGCCGAGGTCCTCACTGGCAGTGGACGCTTTTACAGGCGGAGAGGGCAGCTGGGATGCCTGTCCAAGGCGGCACACCACACTTCCCACGTTGGCACTGTCCAAGGAATGTAGGATGCCCGTGACTAGAATCTTCTGGAGTGCAGACAGTGCTGCGTACGCGTCCGTCTGGTCATTCGATCCATTTAGTTGACGAATGGTTGAGAAGAGGGACTCAACGTCATCACTGGAGTACCTCGACGTGAGGACAAAGCAAAATCCAGAGCGGAGAAGATGACGGGTGCACAGCACAGTAGATGTTGTAGTCACTCTCAGGGCCTCGTACGTCTCGGCAGATAAGAACTCCATCTTGTGGATTGTTCTGGCCCTTCAAGACGCAAATTACTGCAGGCAGTCGTCTTCCAGCCACGAAAGCCTGTAAATTAGAACAAAAAATTAAGTTATAAATTTCTCTGCAGAGTATGCCATTCTCGAATATGCTGTCTTTTCTTGCTGCATGCAAGACATGGATGCAGAAGAGCAGGCTTATATTCCAAATGTAGGATACATTGTTTTATCCTTCTGTGACTGCTGCACCACATTAAAGGTTATTTTTTTTTTTAAATACAAATATTGCCTGCTATGTATACCTCTCATCATCTGCACTCCAGAAGGGCATCTTCATGGCATCCCTGGTGGTGATGTGCACTGTTGTGCTCCTGAGATTGTGCAGTACAAACCACTTGTAGACGCATTCCATGAACTCAACGGTGGGGAGACACCCTTCGAATCCTGAAGCACCAAGGCGCTGGCCATGTTGTTTTAGAAACCTCAGTACGGATGTTACCTGAAAATAAAAAGCGAGTTACGTTAATCACTGTTTACAATCTTCATCACGTCTGCTCGTCTAAGATAGGAAAAGGTGTCACCCCTTTTAAGGCTGTATTGCTCTATTATTCTTCGTAAGAGGAAACAATCATAATGACTGTTTCATCGTACGCGGAACCATGTCATTTGTCTTACCCGATGTGAGAAGACAGCGACTGCTCGCCCGACGTTCATCTTCTCAAAGTTGGAAGGCCATAGGTGCTTCTTCGTGAGGCCTCTCACCATCTTAAATGCTCCCTGACGTTCTTGAAGGTCGTACAATATCCTCTAACAGGGTTTAACATCAAAAAGTGTTATTAATAAACTAATTTTATTCAAGAGTTCGTTACCGAGAGGGAAGTACTTATTTTACCTCAGATAGTCGGGATGATCAGCTTTCCGTTGTTTCGGAAGATCCTCTTAGTCTCCAGGAACTGCGACCGCACATTCTTGATGACGTGGCAGTAGTCGAATGACAGGTACAACTGCCTGGCTTCATCTAGTGGATGGCTAAAATAAAAAAATTAAAAAAATTCCATTTATGGTTGTTAGTATTGATTATGCAAAAATATATAGGAATCTGTCAAATGGTGTAAATGACCTTCATGTATTGGATGTGAAAATAACGACCGATTATACTCACACGACGACAGGCACTATATCACCTCCAGATAGGCTCGAGAAAAACTTGCAGTTCGAGCTGTGGTTGTCGCCAACCAATCGAACCACCTGGAACCCGGCTTCTTCGACTGAAGCCATCACTTTCAGTGCCAGTTGCTTTAGCTGGTCTCCTGTCAAAGCCTTGGTGAAATAGTAGCCCACTGGCAGTCTGCAATAAAGTAGGGAAGTTTTGATACAAATAGAAGTGTCTGTATTTTTTTGTTTGTCTAACGTTTTGAAAGAAGGACCTTTTAATATCAATAAATGCAGTAGATACCTGTAGTGGGTGGACAGCCCCACGAACACGAAGCAGAGAAGGTGTGTGGCAAGCTGATCCTGAAGACCAAGGTCATATTCTGCTCCCCCCAAGTTCACCAGGCCATGAACAGCATCAGAATGTTTCTCGTATGTTGTTGCATGCTTCAGGGACATTTCATCCATCACCAAGGAGCCACTAAGTGCCTAGAAAAGTTGACATCACAATACAGCTGCAATCTTATGACAAAGAGTGATATGTCACATCTCGTTTTCGTGTGAAGCAAATATTTGATATTTCGGTTCCTATTTTCAGCATCTCTAATACTACCATTTCATTTATAGTGATCTAATGTTATTGTCCAGTACATAGTCTCCTTGTTTGTTATGAACCAAATGAATACCTAATCAAGGAAGCAGTTTAGAATTAAATAAAGAAAATAAAACTGCACGTTTGGTGAATATGGTAAATTACTTGTCGTAGATATATGGACTCCCGAACTGTACTTAAGAAGTTATGCAAAAATAGTTTACCTGACCGGAAGGCAGGGTGGCTTCTGCAAGGAGTCGCTGCTTGATGAGAGATGAGACTACCTCTCCGGTACAGGCACCAATGTACCGTTTAAGCGTAGAACGGCTGGGTAGAGAGAGAACGTCAGTCTCTCGGAGCAGGCGGTAAGCACAAGGGGACTTGGCATGCCAAAGCACACAGTTGCGGACGGTCTCCTCCTGTCAATGGCTCTTTGGTGCACCCAAGAACAGCAGCTGCTCTTGCAGGAATAAGGCCTTTAGGTCGTTGTCGTCTACCTTTTCCTGGAAGTAGAGTAAATGTTTGAGACCCCCGATCTAGCGTAATCAAAAGATTAAGTACCACAAAATCATTGTCATTTTTTTCATGTTTATTTGTGTGAATATCTTGCGTAACCTGGAAGAGCATGACGTTTGCCCTCTTCATCAGTGCCTCCGTCTTCACTGCTTTCTTTCTCAAAGCCGACACTTCCTCTTTCAGTTTATCCTTCTGCTTCAGTAGTCTCTGGCACTTTCTTGATAGACTTTTGACTTGCTTCAGGAGCTTGGTTAGACGTGGATGTGAAAGCCTTGTCTGGGTCGCATGCACCTTCACTGCTTTAGCTTGCACAGGACCAGGCATGAGGACGAAGTTCACTGATCGTTTCCAGGGGAAGTTTACAAGAGGTTTCTGAATGGGTACTAGCAAGTGCTGCAAAGCAGGTTCTGTAACAGGCTCTGGCAAAGGTTCCACTGGGAGCTCCAGCGAGGGCTCCAGAATGCGTGTGATGGTGCGCCCTGACAAAAGTTCAAGTGGGCGGTCCACTGAGACATCCAGGGGGGATGTGATGGTGAGCCCCAACGAAGGTTACAGTGGATGTTCCACTGAGGGATCTAGAGGAGGTGTGATCATGGGCCCCGACAATGGTTCCAACGAGTTTTTCAGTGAAGACTCCAGAGGAGGTGCGATGGCAGGCTCCGACAAAGGTACCAATCGAGGTCGTAGCTGCTCTGAAGCTGGTGAGACAGTCCCCACTGCAGCTGCAGCACACTCAGCAGAGTTTGTAGCTTCACAGTTGTGCCGCCTGAAACAAGAAGTCAATACTGTTATGCGCAGGAATTACAGAAATAATAATTGTCAATCACTTGGTTTGAAATGCCAATTTCTGTACTTCAAAGTTTGGCTCAACATTTTCAGATGTAACAAAATTTTACATGAAGAGTGCATTCACCGATTTTTGGCATCTAGAAGAGACAGAGAAGAAACTGGTGTCGGGGTGGCACGCTTTAATGTTCGCCATTCCTTTGCAGGTGCTGCTTGCAGATAGGCAGGGTAGTGAGGAAATATTGATGGCAGAGCATCTGGCTTCAGTATCCGCTTTTTCTGGCCCTCTTTGTAATCTTCTGGCTTGAAATGAAGTCCACAAACTTTGCTGCGGTCTTTTGGGATCCATTGTTGCTTTTCTGGGCCTGGAGTTGTTTGAAAATAGTCACTTTCGAAGAAAATAACTGGACTGAAGGCAAGCACTCGGGCACAATTAAGAGCCACTATTTATTGTATGTAAATCACAATATTAGAATAGCAAATGTTTATGATGAACCAAACGTCAAAGGTGATAAAAGATAACACAAATATTTGCGGAACAGATAAAAACAAAAACAAAACGAACGATGATGTGGAGAGAGTAGCTCATACTTAAAATACACACCCTGGCAAAAGTTGCCATGTAAATATTCCAAGCACTGTAGCTATTCCTTCCCTTGGACGACTACTGATTAGATAACGCGGTGTCCGTGCTAACGGCGTCGCGTAGTGTATACCTGTGTAGCGCACTGAGTGCTCAAACCGAGGAAGGACAGCAACCCAAAACACTTGGTCTATTACGCGAGAAGGATTCAATTCCGAAGTTCGGTGCCAAACGGACTTACCTTCAGCTTGGCGAAAGTTCTTTCTCAACCACTCGTTCCGTATGTTGGTCACTGGGAATTCGTGGAAGGCAACTCCCGAAGACGTCCGCGTGCTGGATTTGCACAGCGGAACGCAGCAATAAACCATGCGAGCGAGCGATGTTGCGCAGCTGTACGCACCAAAACCATGTGTTTACCGGCGTCCCCGCGCTCCCCAGTCCGCCCGATTTAGGATGAAGCGCAGCGCCACGGGGCGCAGCAGGACTTACGAGAACTAGAAAATAATAAACAAGCAAAAAAAAAAGTCGCGCGCTGGTGTCGACGCAGGTGCGTTGGTCGCCCCATTATAGAGGAGGTCGTGGCTCATTCACAACACGTTCTTCGATGTCCAGTTTATGTCAGCAAGATCGAAATAATGCAATTGGGAGGGGGGGGGGGGGGGGGACAAAGGGGGAATGGGAATACGATATTTAATGTTTCTCAAATGCAGTATTTGGCAAAGCAGTATTTGTCTGAAATGCCTGTTCTCAGAGCTCCTGTGTGCACCAATGAACACAAAAGTATTAATTAAATAATTAATTAATATTTTCCTATCATAAATTCAGTCATGTAACGTTGCGCTCGGTAGAGTTCGGCGGAGGAATAAGGGAAAAACACCAGTCTCACGTGCTTTGATAGCGTTTCTAGATAATGCAAACTGCGCGACACAGTTACCACGGTGAAGCATTTACTTCCAAAGGGTACTATTGAGCGTCAAACTTTACCGCTCATGTTAGTCCCCAAGTGAGCACTTTCAACCAACTATAGTCGATGACAGGTCAAGAACGAAGCGGAAGCTCCCCCCACCTCTTTCAACTTTAGTGGAGCGAATGCTGGAGAGGGGGCTACTTCCTCCTCGACGTTCGCTCTGCCGGAGGGGAAAGAGGTGGGAGGAGCTTGCGCTTCGTTCTTGACCTGTCACCGACTATAGTAGTTCTTACACTAGCCCTTTGATTCTATACTAAGAAGAAAACAAAAACCAGTCAATCGTTTTTTGCGCTAGAAGTATCGCCTACTGTACCATCCGAAGCTTTTGGCAACGGACATTCGCTTTTCCAGCCAGTTTCGGTCTACAATCGCCGTAGTGCATTGACCGACACAGGTACGATTGTCGTTTGCCTTGTGATTTGGTCTCCATGAGAACAGCGTCATTGCATTTCCTTTTTTTATTTGCACTCTACATGCAGCTCCGCATTTGCATTTGTATTGTCACAGGCTGTCTGTGATGTAATAAGGATATAGCAAACTTGTGACTCATTTAATATAGATGATTCGTGTTTGTTTCTGTTTTGTAAAAATTACGCTCTAAATGGTAATTGTAGCTGCATTAATTTACTGCATGCAAGCACATACTGTTCTTACCGTTGTCACTGGCAATAAAAGACTGACCGCGAGAAATGTGTCGAGCTTGTGTTTGATCCTTAATGCAATGCCGACTTGTCATAAGATTCCGTTTACGGCGTCGACGCGCCCAATACATTGTCGAATAGACTGCTTCCATAAATCCGTCATCGCGCGCTCTGCATTGGAACCTGTGGGTGAGGACCGGAGCGTGTATGGATTATGGTTCTCATTGATTCTCATTGATTCATGAGGCTATCTATACTCAAGTTTTCGCCACTACTGTTTATCTGTACTAGTGGGTACTTCCCTACATTTATGAAATGCTGATGGCATGTTATCTGCGGCTTCTTTGCCGGTTACAATCTTATCTTGCACCAAAAGTTCTTCTATAAGGCTGTCTTTTTGCTTTCTGTTTGACATGTCGTTTATCGGTCCCCCATATCTTTCGTTGGTCGTCATATATACTCTCAAATTTGCTCTGATAATACATACGCTTGGCTTTCTTTAACTCTGAGTTCAGTTTGTTTCTTTTCCTTTTGTATTCATGCAGGTTTATATCACGAGTCTGAATGAATGCATGATACGTTTTGTTCTTATCACTTATTCTTTTATACATATCAGAAGTGACCCACGGTTTTCTCTGCTTCTTTTTTCTGGGGTTTGCTGTTTTAAGAGGAAACGCTTCATCATAACACTTTTTGAACTTATTCAAGAAAATTGAATAGGCTACATCAGCACTCCCCTCTGAAAATGCAGCATTCCAGTCTACTCTTTCTATTAGACTATAGAATTTCGCTATGAATTCCGAGTTTCATTTCCCTAAAAAGTATGGTTCGTTGGTGCTTTTTTTTTGTTTTCTTTTAGAAACAGGTTAAAGAATAACTAGGCAGATGGTCACTAATATTCTCAGTGAAGACACCTGATGTAGTATCTTTTTCTTCTAAATTAGTTAGACAGATGTCAAGCGTTAGACAGATGTCAAGTCAGACAGATGTCAAAGAAAGAAAGAATAAAACATTTAACATGCGATGAACACTGACATACAATACCCTTTCAAACAGCACGCGAAATCGACTGATATTCATGATACTGCAAATTGTGATATTCGTCAAAATTCCGTGTGATGAATTTCTTTTTTTGTGTGTATCGTCTAGAACGCGTCCCCGTATCTACGTTGTCTTGTGTTGTTGGCTTTTTTTGCTGGTTGTCTTGGGTTTGATTTTGTACTAATTGTTCTGATCCTTGCTTGATTGCCTTTTGGTTCTTGGGGTTTCAAAGAGCCGTTCTGGTAAGAAAAAAGCTATCTAAAGAAACACGAGCCTGTGGAAAAAAAGAAACACTTTTGTACCCCCCCCCCCCCCCCCCTCGATCGATAACCCTGGATAAACCTCCGCAGCGTTCTCAACGAAAGCAGGCAGCCTTATTTAGTAGGTGACGTCGAAGATTTGCTATGCAGCAGGTTTTATGTAAGCTTGCGCAGAGGCGTTAGCGACAGAAATGAGGATGCCGCGTGCGCTTCAAGGTTTTCCCGGCCTCCCCGATAAAGAACTACACGGCCCGCGTGTCATTGATAAAACGCACGCGCATGCTTCATATTTCCTCCGGGAAATCCGAGAGCGAGCGCACACGCGTGCGTCCACAGATACCAACTGGCACATCGCCGTTTTGCCACTATCTTGTGAAAGCGTCGGAAGTCGGAATAAACCTTTCTTTTCTCACAAAAAGACGACACCAAGTGGCGGCAGGCCGAAGTGAGATGAGCGTTTCCGAAGGAGAGTTGCGCTACCTCTCCTGCAGAAAACTCCTCGATAAAATTCACTCTTCGCGTTTCATGCAAGGGCCGACAACCATTGACGTACGCCACGAGGAAGTGCTTCGCCACCCACTGATCTCTATGACAATTTGCTGGATCGCGCATCCCCGCATGGTCGCTGCAGCGCGGGTGCGGCCATCCGGACTGCCATCTTGCATACAGCGAAATCGCATTTTTGCGAGCTTTACAGAGGCTGGGTGGCATCGTGCTGGAGACACGTTTTCTACTCGTTCGTCATCATTCGCCGAAGAAGGTTTTTAAACCCCTGTGGAAATTTTTACGAAAGTACAGCACCGCAGGAAAAACGCACAACTCGTCGAAAGCAAGTTTCGCCGGTCTCGCGGCGTGATCAAAGCTTCTTTGACACGCCGAAGTGCTGCGTCTCTGTGCCTTCGCACGCTTGGATACTGATCAAGAATCAACGCCGTGTCGATGTGTTTTGCGAGTGCAATGTGCGTGAAGCCGTAAGTGCCTCGTAAAGCCGTGAGTAACGTTACTCTGACGAATGTATTTGGAACTTGCGGCACTCGCAGTCCAGAAACGAGCTTGATCCAGTGTCCAGGGATGACGGAAGAGGGGGGGGGGGGGGTTGTTTACTAGTCGCTTATGGCAGTCAATTCAGTACAACAAAAATCTTTATTTTTGTGCACCCTGCCCCCCTTTCCTATCAAACACTTCCGACGTCCCTGGGTTCATTGTTCAAAAGTGACGATGTGCCCGTCAGGTACTTTTCCCTTCGAAAACCTCCCTTGCTCCACAGTTCTGCTCTATTTGGGCTGCCCTTTATTGATAGTAACTCGCCGGAACAGCTGGATGATTCAGAACTCCGTGTCCCATATATGATGCAAAGACATCTACACGCGACATACCTACAAATCTTTGCCGCGAAGTCGATTCTTAATCGGGATCCATGGGTGCGAAGGCACAGAGACGCAGCACTTCTGAGTCGGAAGGAAGCATTGATCACGCCGCGAGACCGGTGAAACTTGCTTTAGACAAGTTGCGCCTTTTTTCCTGCGGCGCTGCGCTTTTGTAAAACTTTCTACGTGTTCTCAAAGGCAGTCTCACTGTTTTCACAGGAGTTTAAGAAACGTCTTTGGCGAATGACGCCGAACGAGAAGAAAACGTGTCTTTAGCGCGCTGGCGCCAGCCTCTGCAACGCTATTAGCAAAAACGCGATTTCACTGCATCCAAGATGGCCGTCCGGTGGCCGCACTCGCGGAGCGGGGAAGAGCATTCCAGCAGCTGTCATAAAGTCACTTACGCCAACATTCGCTTCCAAGGGCTGCTTCACGGAGGTAGGAAGCTTCCGGAGACGACATGACGCCATCAAAGGTGAAGCCTGGGGAGACATCCGGTTCGGAGGGACGCATTCCCCAACGATGCCCAAAAGCGAACAATAACAAAAAGACGCTACTGGACGCAAACAACAGATGATTGGTCACCGAGAGCTGTTTTGGTCACCCTCAGGGGCGTTCCAAACCGACCGCGACCTAAACTTTCGGCTTCACTTGGGATTTACTCGTTTGGCTGGCATGGGTAGGCCATGTCGCCTCCTCTCAACTTTACTGGAACAACTCAGTTGGGAAACTGCCGTAGAGCCTGCTCTGAAAAAGTGGCATCGATTCGTGCTCGAGAACCGAGCTAATGGTGGTCTCAACGCCACCATTTCTCACGCACCGGCCACTCGGGGAACTGCACCGCTTCTTGCATTAATTTGGGAGTATCGCATTCGACAGCGTCTACTGTGACCGGTCTTTTTTTGGCTTTAATTGGCCATTTTGGCACCGAACCATATACAGTCGAAAGGGTTTCAGGGATGCCACCCCATCTCATAAGTGTACGCGCCACGAATCCACGGTTTGCAAAATAGTGCGCGCCGCCTATCGCGCAACGCCGGAAACTTCGACATTTTGGGTGCGAGGCTGGAAAGTGGTTGAATACAACTAGGCTTCGCGATGCGTGGTTTGGCTTGATACATGTGGGGCGTAAAGCTGTTGCACGCAGTCTATTTCTAGCGTTGCCTCGAGACCCTGATTGAATAGTGGGGAAAATTCCCTCCAGGAGCGTACGAAAACGACGTACCCGCGACAAAATGTGCACTGCTGATCTATCAGTGCTCGTTCGGTTGCCATGGTGAGCCGTCCATGTTCCTTCCCCTCACGGCAGCTATCGAAGCCTGTCTTTGCAGGATATAACCTGGCAGACGGAAATATAAAAAAAAAACTTGGCGTTCTCTTTAATATAAAAGTAATTCGTGCAACCATGAGCAATACAGTGCGCCGGGATGGCGACAAACAAAGCGACTCGTGAGCTTTCTTCGTCCTTGCTCACGGTGTCCTCGCTTCCGCGCCTCTGTCGCAGCCTATAGGAATAGCTGGCACGCCTATTTGTTTTCCAACCAAAAAGGGGGCGCTAGCAACACGCTCTGCTCGCGCATGCGAAGCAACTTTTTTTGCAAATTGTGGATTACTTCCGAAGTTGGGACGCACCCTGGTCGGGACGCGCTACTTGAAATCACCGGTAAGACATGGTTGTATAAAAACACAAATTGTGCCGGAAAACCTTGTAAATTAAACATTTTAGAAAACATCACGCGCCTGTCATTCCGTACTCTTCTTGAATAAAAGTTCGTACAAAAAGAGCTTTCTCCGTTTGTTTTTTTACGCAGAAGACATGCTTTTTAAGAGCTCATGGTGACCACAGTAAAAAAAAAAAAAAAGATTGAGCAGCCATTTTGGTTTCGGTACTCTAGGAACATTCAGCGACTTTAGCAGTAGTCACATAAAGCAACTTCCATGTTTCAAGTCGCCGCTAAACGATGGCGCTGCTATCGTATTTAGCACGGTCTCGGTGGACGCCGGCTTTCCAGCTTTCCAGGGTGAGTTTTCCAACTGAGTGTTTTAGTAAGGTTGCCTCCTATTGCTCATTCCTCCATGAGAGACACCAAGGGGCTTTACGAATGACACCTAGACAACAAGGCCTGCTCGTGACATCACCTTTAGTGCCCCCGCCCCGCAGGTGGCATACACGCCGGAGCTCGACGAGAAACGCCGCGAAGTGTCGGGCACATCCCTCTTAACATTGCCGAAAAAAAAAAGAAGAAAAAAATGCACATAATGCGCCCGACAAGCTTGGCATTGTGGCCATTCAATATGTCTCACAATGAACGCGTTGTTTCATTGTTTCTTTATCGTGAGGCTACTCAAACTGTTGGGTATGATTTTTTACTATTTTTATTACGAGTGCTATTGCTACAAACATGTTTCAGCCTGAAGCAGCCCGCATTGTTACAATGACTATAGAGTCTATTCAGATGCTGAGTCATCACCCACAAATATGGCCGCTAACAAAATGTTTATTCGTGAGCTCTGCGGAAAACAAAATAAGACAAAACAAACTCGCCAATTAGATAACCGCATTTGCTTTTGGCGCCCATGCTTGTGTGTAGTGACTCTACATTAAAAAGAACTCTGACGTCATAGGAATAGACCCTATATGGACTTGCAGCCATTCCCCTTGTCTAATCTGTAAGGTCACGCAAAATGGCGTTTGTTGACTACCCCGAAGTAGCTTGTTTTTGTGTGATTTCACAATCAGACTGTGTCGTCACGGGAGTTTTCATTTCATCCACTACAAATAAACAACGTCCGATAAGGGGTATTCAGACGCGGGAGAAATCACTGCCTTTGCTCTCCGGGGTGCGGATCACGTGGTAACAACGTCACGCGTTTGCTCAGAGCCGCGCTGATGTAGACATCCGAGGGGGATGGGGGAGCGTTCGCTCGTGCAGCACAAAAGCTCCCCGCCTTAGCGTGGGATCTCTTTGCAATTGGCAGTACTTTAAACGCGTGTCTGGTTACTTTACAGGTTTTGCTCAGCGAGATGCCGGCGGTGGCATCGGAATCGCCAAACTTGTTGTGGCTAAATCCCACTGGCGGCCATCTTTCTGGTAGAGTTATATTACCTCCAGCCAAGGTACAGCTGCTGCAGCCACTATCATCCATCCATGGCAGACAGCGTTGTGGCAGTTGTAGTGGCAGGCTGCCATCAAAATAGCGTGGGTGATATTTCGTGCTTGATTGAAATTGTTCGACGAAACATATTTTTGAAACCCGGCGTGAACGATAGCCCGATCTGTGAGGACCCGGTGAACGTTTCACGAAATCGCAGCACCGGAGAAAAGCAGCACAGCACGCATCGAAAGTCGCATCGAAAGAAGCATCGAAAGCAAACGCCGGTACAGAGTCTGCTTTCGATGCGAGCTGCGCTGCATTCCGCCGACGCTGCTCATTCGTAGAACTTTCCCCTGGTCCTCAAAGATGAGGCTACTGTTCACGCCGGGTTTCAAGAATCTGCTTCGTCGGAAAACTTCACTCAAGCACAAAATATCACCCACGGTACAGTGTATTAGATCTACAGCTATTTTATGCCAGCCTGCCGCCATTGCGCTGTCCGCCATATTACCTATGATGGCTATACTTCGTTTCTCTTCATCTGCGAGCGAAGCCAAAGCTATAAACGCGAGACCAGCGCTTTTTGCGTTTCTGCCCAGCTCGCGCGCTCGAGCAAAGATTGAACGCACGGAGCTTTCGTGCTCGCGCTTCCAGTTTTGCCTTCGCTCGCATATAAGGTGAAACGAAGTATAGAGATATTATAACTCTATCAAAAAGATGGCCGACCGTGGTCGCATTCCCGTCCATAGCCGGAGCTGATCAAACGCGATCCAGCAAATAGACATAAAGATCAGTGCTAAGTACCCTCGATGTGTTTGCCTTTGTCTGGGAACTAACGTCAAATGCGACAGTGCACGAGGCCCTTAGAAGCAAATGGCGGCGTATCACCAAAATGAGCGGCCCTTGGAAGCGAATGGCGGCGGAGCCCCCGCTCGTGGCGCGTGCCTTGTGCGTATCCACAACAATTGTTGGCGGTACTTGTAAAATAACGCCTTAGTCGAGGGGCTTTAGTTGTTGTTTGCGCTGTTGCCCTCATGTAGCCCGAGGCACCCGAAAGGAGTCCTCCATAATGATCAATGCCGTCCTAAGGCCGCTCCTGATACAACTGGTTTTTGATTCCACGTCCTCTGTGCTGCGCCAGACCATTCAAGAATCATCTCTTGTTTTCTGAACGAAGTATAGCACTTAAGTGGAGACCGGTTTACAAAAGCCAGCTTGAGAGAAGTTCCCTGGAAATACTGATTCCATCATTATCATTAGACGCGGCACCGCATGGCCGGAGGCCTCCAATGGCATATGAGCTATTCGCTTTGCTGCGCAACTCTATAGCTCCCAAATTATTAAAGTAGATATAGTTATGGCATGAGCGGATAAATGAAGCATGAATACTATTAACCTGAAAATTTAATCAGCTTGATATTACCCTGCTCGATGTTACGACGCCAAACGTGTTTCATTAATATTACTAAGCAGAGGGTATCAAATATGCGAGCAAAACTACGTAAAGAAGAAAAAAAAAGTTCGGTGGCTGAGTTTTCTAACGCACCGCAGCTTGGAGGACGTGGTGCCGAAGCTCGCGCTGTGGCATCCAGGGACTCTGGATTCACTGCCCGTCCCCGCCCGTTCGAACCCTGATAATCATCGTACCGGCGTCCGGTCGTGCGAGATGCATGGTAAAGATTCCAGGTCGTAGCAGTTGCACTGCACTGGCTAAATTTCTCATCTATACAGCGGTGACACCAGGCACCCAATGGGGCTGACTCATGCCCTTGTAACACGGGCCCCCTTAACTGCGGTTAAGTCGCCTTTCACTTCTGTTATTACGCTTTACCACGACTATCTCGGACGGCTACTTCAGAGGAAGTAAAGAGTGCACGGGCCCAGCTTGGATGGACGCTCAAGATGCGCTAGCGCATCTTGAGCGCCCATAGGTTTGACTGTATAGCCGCATAACGTTGTCCGAAAGTATAGCGTGGTAACTGCAGCTTCACGAAAATGTAGATATAATAAGTGTGCCCACGTAACGAAGGTATAGACGCTTTCAGGCAGCTGTGCATGAGCGCCGCCATAACCGACCTTCAGTTTTTGTTCCCTCTTATTCTGTTCGCTCCACTTCATCGTTACCACAGCAGGACAGGTTATTGCCATTTTAAGTGTTACTGTGTCCTTCTCCCCAGCATAGGCCTTTGTGGAGACTCGCAACGCCCGCTTCAGTGCCTCCGCATCTCGGTAAGACAATAGAAGGTCGGCTATGGCGGCTCAATCTGGCGCGCGCTGAAAACGTCTATAGGGCAGGCGTCTCAAACACGCGGCCCGCTGCTCTCTTGGACACGGCCCGCAAGAGTCCCGTGGCTGCGAGCGAGCTCCCGTTCTTGAGCGCGCTGCATGCGCAAGAAATAATGACCTCTTGTCGTCCATTCATTTCTCTGGAAACGTAGCTCTGCTCTTGTGACGTTTTAAAATATTAGGCACTAATCTATGTTCTTTCAGATCCAGGATTGTTTCGGCTTATACACCGTTAAGACTGAAATATATATATATTTTTTTTTTTTGCATTTCTGCTATAAACATTTTCAGAAAAACAAAAACGACCGAACGAAAAGTATTTATTTCGTGACATATTTAAATCGGATGCTTCCCGAGTGAATTGAGCGACGTAGTAACGATTGTGTGCTTGATTGTTATTTCTATTCAAAGCTTCCAACGGGATGGCTGGATGGTGGTATTTTCAATCTTGCAATCACACTAGGTACAAATTCGATGTAGTTGTATGAATACATCAAAGCTAAAGACGGCACTGGAAAAACGGCTTTTTTACAAAACAAGCAAATAGCACGAGACCCCTTCTTTACGAAATTTCTGGGTGTCGCTGAAAATCTCAGCTGCTTTGCAACGTAAAACACAGTCGCTGGTTGTTGGTTGGTCTGTTTTTATGTCTTAATATATATTAACCCTTTCTGTCTCTCTCCGCCCTATGTTGACCCTCGACATTTTGGAGTGTTGGCTATCTGGCTCCCACGCTCAAACGAGTTCGACAACCCTGGTAATGGGGGTGTTCACTGGACGCGATATTTGATTGCGCTGTTCAAAGCGCATGCTCAGAACAAGCGTCACATTAAAGGGGGGTGCAACGATATTCAATTGGAATGTTTTTCACCTTACACGAGCTTACTGGCACTATACCTCGTCTCACCTTAGCATGGACTAACTGCGAAGGCTGTGCAAGCGCGAGCGGCCAGCCTTGACTGCCTTGACTGGAGCACTCGCTGCACGAACGCCCGTGCAGCCGCCGAGGCTTCATCCGAAGCAACTATAGCTCGCGCTTTTAGCATGCGCGGCTAACAATAGTCCATGCTTAGGTGAGACGAAGTATAGTGGGACTCAAGGATACCCCCACGCAACGCCACTGACAAGAAACTTCTTTGTTGCGCTGTAATTTCGAGGACAAAACCGAGCGTTTTCATTCAATCTCTCCTTCGCAAAACCTGATGACGTAGCTGGGCGGTGGCAGTACCGCCCAGTGACGATGTTTGAATGGGGCTCATAGATTGTACCCGAGCATTGCGTGGGCACTCGATTTGGGCTCGTGATAATCTATAGCTCTAGAAGCATTCGGGTAGTGTCCTGTGTCCAATCGCTGCAGTGACGACAACAGCCGAACCATAAAAATGTCTGAAACGCAGCGCGTGTCCTGTGCTTTGCCAACCCCAGCGCGTGGCTATGATCACATTGGCGGCAAATAATCGGCTCCAGATCACGTGGCCGCTTGTTCTGGCTGCGAGTTAAGGGAATGAACGCTGCTCGTTTTTCTTTATGTTTTCCTGCGACTTCGATTGCGTGTGGTGAAAAACGAACGGGTATTTCACAGGTCATTAACGTCAGGGATCCGTTCTAAGCGGTATTTGCTTAAAATACAAAAATCGTTGCATCGCCCCTTTAATAGGCTGCTACGACCGGCAATATTCATGGTGTGGAATGCACAATGCAAAAGAACTGTGGAAGCAGGCCGTTAGCACGCACTCAGCAGTCACGCACACAGCCATGGCCGCCAGTGAAAACTCGCTATAACTTCCCGGAGGCTAAACATATGCACAACACATATACAAAACAAAACGAAAATCTCGAGAAAGGATGAGTCGACATCACGCGTGATAAACATAATAATGACGTTGAAAAACAAAATTAATTGCAAGTAGAAACTGACATTCTCCTCAAGTTATAGCGCGGTTCGTGCCTGCCTTTTCCCCCGAGCGTACGATAAGGAAACCTCGTGACTCGAGCCGCGCTCCTGATTGGCCAAATCGGACGGCCGCGTCGTCTGCTACGAAATCTCGATTGCGAGAGACGGACGTCGTCTGCTCGCTGGGCACACTCACGCTGGGGATCGTTTTCCAAACCGGATTGAGCTCCTGCGAGAGGAAGCGAGAACAGTGACCGTGAAGCCGTGAAGCACTCTCTTCGTGATTTCGGAGGATTGTGTCCCCGTCTTTCCTTGTCCCCTCGGGGTCCCCCTTTCAGTTTCGGCGAATTCGACGTCGGAAGGCCTTCCAAAGACTCGAAGATGGCGTCGCCCGCCGCCGTCTCGGTTGCAGTGTGTGTTTTTCTCCTGGCTCTTACGGCCGACAGGTGAGCGCATTTACGATTATGAATATCTCAACGATCCCGCATGTACAACAGCTTTACGGGAAAGGGTGCGTCGAAGTAACATCCGTATTTTACGGGCACTTAAAAAGGCTTTCAGGACAAACTCATTTCATGTATCGGCCGTAAACCACAATACACCGATGAGCACGCGCAGAGACTAGATTGCGATCCGATTCGCCTATTTTTGGATCGAGTTCATTGTGAAGGTTGTTTCTTTTAAGTGCCCGTAAACAAGCGATTTCTCAGAACGAACTCCTTCGAAAGAATCGGCGAATCGGTTCGCGATCCCAACTCTGCGCATGCCGATCGGAGTGCGCTGGTCAGCCGATTCTTAAAAGAAGTTCATTTCGAAGGCTTTTTAACCTGCCCGTAAAACTGGGGTATCACATGTGTTGCTGCTCCGAGCAGCCCGCGATCTTTCTGTGGTCAGGCCGCCTCCGTGACACTTTTCGCTCTGAGAGCGGACACCGGATTATGTATCCACAGAGGCGGCTTCAAATTCTCGGATCTGACTATGCGAAGCGCAAGTTCGTCTTCTTCTTGCGTAGGGGCCGCAGTGACGTCAGAACGCCCAGCTCTGTTTGGCTCCGATGGGAAGGATAGTGGGTAGACATCAATGCTACACACTAAGAAATGCCATTGCGTCTACTTACCCGCAAAACACTCAAAGAGCCAATCTCTGCGATCAACGAAATCAGCTCAGGGAATGATGAGGCGGAACATCAGTTTAAACCGAAAAATGAAGTCTGCGCTGTGGCATTGCGCAATGCAAGCATGACGCTTTGCATTGCGTAATGTCACAGCGCAGACTTCATTTTTAGGTTTAAACTGATGTTCCGCCTCATCATTCGCTGAGCTGAATTCGTTGATCGCAGAGATTGGCTCTTCGAGTGCTTTGCGGGTAAGTAGGCGCGCAGGCATTTCTTAGAGTGTAGCTGCCTTGAAATCTACCGATTATCCTTCAATCAAAGCCAATCAGAGCTCGGAGTTCAGACGTCATCCCAGCGTAAGAAGCAGACGAACTTGCGCTCTGCATAGTAACGGAAGCTTAAAAAAAAGCAGGGCGTGGTTTACGATATTCACGCTTCTTGGTTTGTGATTGGTCCTCGGCCGCTCGTGCGGACCAGTGCCGCAATCTGATTGGTCACCGAGAGATAATGAGATGCCCGGGACATCGCCACGCCCCGCGTTTCTTAAGTTTTCGGTGAATACGATGTTGTTGAAAAATATAGTGAGTGGGCTGACGAGCTGGTGATGGATACACGATCATCATATGTAACACCCGAGACTTTGGTGAGGGAAAAAAAGAATTCGCATTTAAGCCGGAGTCACACTACTCGCGCATATGCGTCATACAAAACGCACGGGCGTTCGTTGCAGATGTAATGACCAAATGATCTGCGGGCACACCTCAGGCATTTTCGAAGCATGTTTTTCCTTACGTACGCTTGCTTCGAACATCTCTGTAGACGGTTTTAGTACGGCCAATCTGACAAGACCGTCACGCAAGGAAAAAACACGCCTCAGACAATAGAGAGTTTTAGGGAACCATTTTTGCACATCCGATACGGTATACGATAAGCCCTCCGGTACACATTGCGCATGCGCTACCGCGGAAGACTTGCATATGCGCAGTTGAGGGCCCATCCTACCCTTATCGCATGTGCACAAATGGTTCCCTAAAACTCTCTAATGTGTGCAGACTGTCTTTTGTATGATGCAAGAGTGTTTTTCTGCGGTAAGCCAAAAATCATCTAAAAAATGTTTTGAGTTTTTTTTTTTTTTTTTTTTTTTATTAAGTACGTGTTGTTGGCTTGCAAGATTTCGGCAGCAGGCGACGGACCTCCGAGAGGTTTAAGTTAAGCCTTTATTCGCTGGCGTGCCCGCGGGTTATATCGGCAAAGTTACGCTACTGCCGACTGCTTGATAGCGGCACCGCATCAAGCGGCTATAGGAGTCGTGATAAGAGTAAGTTCAGCCGCCTTCCCTTTGTATATTAGATTTTCTTTCATCGCTGGGGAGGATCGCTCTCGCGTTTGTACTGCGGCTTATAATCACAGACAGCTTGCGCGCATCGAACAATCACGGTCTCGTCAGAGAAGGGGGCACATAATCTGGACACTTGACGAAAAAGCCGTCGAGGAATTCGATGGCCGTGATTGGCCTGCGCAGCGCTTGCACCTTGTCGCCGGGCAATCGCGGCGGTCGAATTCCTCGCCGACGTTTTTCACCAAGTGTCAAGGTTAGAGCCCCTGAGTAGGTTAATAATACTTCATCCATATCGCGACCTGCGTGGCTTTTATTCCGAATGAAAGACGCTTCAAAGGCGATGCTCTCTTTTTGTTTCTCTTTTTCTCGCAGAGACGAACGGGCGATGTCGGCGTATATGTATACGGGGTGTCCCCCCAAGACAATCTACAGGAGCCAAAGTGTCAGAACTAATTGTTATGTAATTCGAAAGTTATAATGTTTTTTTTTTCCTTTTTTTTTTAGTTTCGCTGGGAAAATGGCGGCTGGCGGAGCGCTCGGATACATAAAGCCGAATGGCGCCAGTTACCGAAAACGGGCGAAAACGGGTACCATTTTTCCAATCGAATTTTTAAAAAAAAAAGAATCAATTTATAACTTTCTAACGAGAAAACGGTTAGCTATGAAACTTTAGCATCTGATTCGGACCTCTAGCGCTACATTTTGGCGGAGAATGAGCATTCGGCAATACTTAGTTTAATTCCTGCGGTGAAAAAAAAAAAAAAAAAAACAACATTGTTAATATTTATCGGGACACGCAGTAGTATAGAAACCACTTCCGACTTTAAAAATTTACAGGATCGATCAAACATGCCACGGATAATTTGATATTTCGCTCTTACAGCTGACCTCGTGAATAATTCCTACACACTACGAATCAACTTACGTGTGACTAGAAACTAAGAAAACTATTTTAATACGTTTCTTTCTAACAAGAAATGACTACACGAAATATAATGAAGCTGATTCATTCTGCGAGGAAAATTTTAAATGCCTTTAAAGTTGTCAAAAAAAAAAAAAAGGTGCAAGCCCAATAACCGGAAAGGCAGAAACAATCACGCGGGCCACAAAAAAAAAAACAACAAAAAAACATGTGCAACTTTTACTGGTATACTAGGATCATTAACAGGGCAAAAGCACTATCAAAGCGACCTACGGTCATACATGTACAAATTACTAAAAAAAAAATTGTGTGAAGTTTCTAAGCATTGGCGACCAACTAATTGAGTAAAAAAAAGACATTATCGTCGTCAAGTACAAACTACTGGAAACATTAACTCGTAACTTCGGAAGTTACTTTCTGTTATAGGTATTTTATGGTACAAAATACAGGAGAGAAGTTTCCTTTTATTGGCAGCAGGTTTTTTTTTGTTTTTTTTCTCAATTTCTCTGTACAAGGAAGGAGGGGAGGGGGGTCATTTTTGGTAGGGAGCTACATTCCGAATATCTGACTTTTCAAAAGGCAGAGACTGAATGGCGTATTATGGCCTCGGTGGCTTTTACACCATTAAGCCCGTAATCAGCAAGACAGCGTCTTCATTTCGCTTGAACCCTCGTGTTGTTCGCCGATACAAACTAACAAAAAAAAATTGGTAGTGACCTTTACTTCAGTCTCAACTATAATTCACTGAAATGCATTATAGGTATGATTCCATGTTTTTCGGAGTTTATTTTCGTCAAATTCGGAGGGTGTTTTTCGGAGTTTATTTTTTACGAAAACTCGGATTTTATTTTTGCTATATTCCCACTTCTCCGAAGTTCGGAGCTCTATTTTGCAGTGTCTTTTATCTTAAAAAAAAATATTATCCCGCTGTAAACGTGTGCTAGATTAAAAAGAACGCGCTTGTATCAATGAATATATCCTAAGCTTGATTTGGCGTTGGCGCCATTGCCATTGGCAATACCAATTTGTCCCGCGACAAAGGTTTCACACGCGTGTTGCTTCGATAAACGTCGATACCTTAAAATCGATAAGCTCCTGCAGGTAGTTGCGGGGAAGCTCGTATTCATCCCATACCCCGTGGCTGCGCGGAGTGGACTGTTAATGGCTCGTGATATAGAAGCTTCAACTGCCCACCCCTCTTCCCCTTCTGTAAAATCTCTATGGTGCATAGCTTTCACTAACAAAAGCAGAACCCATCCTTCCTCTAAGAATCTCAAATAGTATCATGATGCTTAAAACCCGAGACTGGGGTGAGGGAAAAAATAGGAAACGTTGCAGTCGAAGCAAAAAGACACGGGAGAAAACGTCTTAATTAAGACGTCTTTTCCTGCGCTTTTTTTCCTTCTGCTTCGAAGTTTTCCTTTGAGACTCCTTCTCCTGTGACTTTTTTCTTCGACTCCAAAGTTTCCTGGTTTTCCCTGACCAATTTCTCGGGTTTTAAACATCATGATGAACTACCACCAGCTTGCCTGCAGATTTACTGTATTTTTACAAATAGTGTGGCCCAAACTGGAACCCGGGACAGTGGCTCTTGTCGTGACCCGAAAGTACAATCATACGTTGTCCCGAATGAACCTTGACGAGATAAGCGGTAAAACCCCTTTCGATAGTGGTCCGAGATTTTGAAGATAACGGTGGTGGAATTTTCTCAGGACCATTGACACTGTGCGCTGACCAAGCTTATATGTAAAATACGGGGGGGGGGGGGGGGGGGGGGGAGGGGGGGTTGCGTGTTTTTTTCTTTTTTTCAGCATTGGCAAATCGAAGTTTGGAGTTTCCGGATAAATCCGAATTGACGCAAATCTTACCGGCGGCTGTTCTTTGGAGTTTTCCGGATTTATCCGAAAACACGGAACCCTAATATAGAGAATAGACCGATCTCACCAAACGTTCGGCGCATTTGTGAGGCTGCCGAAATATTAGTGAACAGGAGGCAGGAGGCAGGTGGCAGCGCACGAGACGGTTCGTGCACTGCAGGCGAAGCTCTGCAGCCAAATTGTTACACGTGCGGGAAGACTCAATGCGTCAGCGGTGGCGTAGCCAAACTGGCTTGTGAGATCGATCGATTGGTGAAGAAAATGGTGTGTCCCGGGACGTATATTTTGCCGCTAATTTAGCGGAAAAAAGGAATACTTTTATAGGCCACTTGACGTCAGGTCACGTGACGTCTATTTCCATCCGCTAAATTTAGCGAGGAAGCTGAATTGCTGTGTAGGTCAGCAGACTTGAAATTTCCTGCTAAATTTAGCCGGTAACTGATATAATGTATAGGTCATGTGACGTCACTTTCCCGCTAAATTTGGTGGGGAAACTGAATTGATGTTTTGGCCCCAAGACGTGCATTTTCCCACTAAATTTAGCGAGGAAACTAAGTTAACGTATAGGTCGCGTGCCGTCAATTTCCCCAAAGTGCTTACGTATCGGGAGGTCAGGTGACGTCACGTGACGCCCCTTTGCCCACTAAATTTAGCAGGAAATGCACAGACGAACGGACGGACAAAATGTTTGATTTGGAGGGTAGCGTTAAAAAGCATTTCGTGCTTTAAAAGCAGAAACCGAAGTTCGACTGCTGGGTAAGCTATACAGGTAGCATATCGGTGTTCACGTCAAAGACTCAGTTCCACTTTCCATTTGTTTTTTATTACGGGTTTTTCAGAGCTAAAAACGTGTTTGTGTGTATATTTAGACAGCGGAAACTTAGTCAGCCCCAATGGACGTCTCGTGTCCCTGCTGCGGATGATAAATTTAGCCTGTGTAGTACGACTGCTAGCTGTGGCTTCAGTACGATCCCTAGCAGGCAGTGGTGACGCACGACCGCATGCTAGTACGATACATTAATTTCCATAGTGAGTAAAACCATGGGACGAGTCCAGGGTCCCCTTGTCACAGTGTCGCCAAGGAGGTTTTCATTCACGTTTCGTTGTTACTGGACGCGGCTGGCTGCGCTGGACCTGTTGGGCTTGTTTCATTGGTATGCACCCACGCCGTTCCAAGAACGATCTGAGTCCAGCGACGTCAAACACAGATCTTTGTCTCGTTGGTGTGCGTTCGAAAAAAAAAAGAACCCTAAAATATTGCAATATTGATAGGACAAACGATGTTTTACAAAAACGTCGTGAAGCTTTGGTGGTCGGTTCTGGAGCTCGAAAAGAGTGTCTCGAGTCAACGCAGCTCTCTGTCCCAGCAGTCGTATCCAATACGTGCTATACTCGGAGTCAACTATTCTGTGCCACTTTGCCAAGGCTATAGCGTCCGTGGTGCTCCCACTTTGCCAAAGCTATACCTGTTTTCACCTTAAGAACCGAAGTAAAACAAGTCCGGCTCCTCGCGGAACATTACTAATTTCCCCCTTACGTGGATAATGAAGACATATGTAGGTGAATTTTAGTTTAGATATATGTTATATTTTCACTATGTACACGTTCCAAACGTCAAAGGCATCGCTTTCTCCTACGACAACCGAATCTCGTGAGAACTATTTCGCGCCGCGTAGGAACAATGCGCAAAACGTACTTTTTTCTTAATGTGAAAACAGGTATAGTTGTGCGAGCGCATGCGAACGAGACGAAAGACGAAGCCACGTGCTCTCGCAGCTGCGCGGAGCAGGAGCACTGCGGAAGGCACGCCAGCCTTGACAGTCTAGCACGAAATAGTTGACGCCGAGTATACAGGTTTGCGAGAGAGAACCCCTTGCGCTGCCATTTTGGGTGATGCCGGCCCCACCTCAGGTTGCGGCCATGATGGGGTGTAATAGGGGCAGGTTATTGGGGCGTGCCAGTGTGGACAAATCAGGAAAGACAGTGGCCATGACGAGTTCTTTGGCCTGGAGAGGCTTGAAAGTCGGTTTTAAACCTCTTGTGGCTACTTACGACCTGCTGCGCTGATTCGATTACGATTGTAAGCGTCACAAAATGCTTGAAAACTGGTTTCTTAAGCCTCTATCTCCAGTCGTAAGCGGTGGCAAGTGTGTGAACCAGCATAAATATAGTGATAGTGATGGGATGGTGATATTTATATTATCTCGTGAGAGCCGCAGCGTCGTAGGAAGGCAAGCAGCCCACATCGCGCGCCCTTTGCGCGTCCAAGTACGCGCGAGGGCTGGGCCCTGCGCTGGAGCGCTGGGCCTGCTTGGATAGAGGTCTATTCTTCCCGTGTCCAGCTTCTCGTGTCCTTCTTGCGGCCAAGATGTCAACGCAACGTGCACCTCGGTAGCGGAATATTTGCGTAACACGAAGGAACGCTACCTCGTTGAAATATGATGGTGTGTGAGGGCATTTGGCGCATCGCTATTCACGACCTCAGCTCTGTTACGTCACGGCGCGGTGGTGGCGCGTCCGGCGCACTTCCGGTCTGGGGCTGTGGACGGAATTCACCATGCGAGACGTTCATTCCTGTGTTGTTAAAAAAAACAAAAAAAAACAGACAAAACCTGCCTTCTCGTCAAAACGCCGCGACTGGGGCTGTACCAAGAGAGTCGGAAAAGGTAATTGAAGGTCAGTTTTCATTTGTTTTTTGCCTGCTCGGTTTGTCCAAGAACGGTATTAGGTGCCGTGAAAAATAAAAAAAAAACCAGACGCCGTCGGACCACGATTGCTTCTGCGGGAAGTACTTTGGGTTGAATTAACGGATACTTGTAGTCGTCAGATTCATTTGTTTTGTTCCCACATGAACGCGGGACAAGCGCCAAGTTGTACGGACCACCTGTGGACTACGTTCAGTGCGTCAAAGTTCAAACGGCTGCCTGATCGTTCGAACTGTCGTCTGGTCTTTCAAACTTGTCTGCTTTTTGTCGTCTGCTCATTCAAACAGCGGCGCGTAGATCAAACGTTTACCCAGTAATTTCAATAAGAAGTAAGTGCAGGCCTCAAAAGATTTCAGTTTGAAGGTGGGTTGGGGTAACTGGCCTCAGTGTAAACAGTAGATACGAGGAGATGTTGAACATTGTTACCAGTGGCAATCACCGACTTGTCATGCCCGATTTACTTCGGCCGGTTCTGCTTGCGAATATCAGTATCGACGTCAAACATCTCAGCTAAGGTCCATGCATTTGCAGCCCGAGCGACGTCGCGACTGAAAATAGAAAGCAGAATCTCATCGTTCGAATCAGGCTTTAGCGTCCATTCTGTGGCGTCCATGCGGAATGAATGCCGCATGTCACATTATTCACGCGGAGGTTTGTGGTGTAACAAGCCTCGTTTATTTCGCTGAAGCCGCTGAAGTAGTCAGAAATTGCCATGAAGACGTGGAATCAACAATACCAACGCGAAAAAGAACACGGGGACTCACACCAACACCGACAACATCGCCTTGCAATGGTTTGTTTATGGGCGACGGCGAGCTTCTGGTTACAGCAGGTGGGAACGGGTCTGCATACGCAGGCTTCAAACAAAGACGGCAATTACCCCCATCTGGCTGGCGAGGTTTCACCGCCCGTCCGCACCCGAAGACGTCGGCCGTGATCCGCTCTGCAGCCACTGCGGGATTCAAGCCACGTGCATTCATCTCGTCTGGACGTGCGAGGGGGTCGCAGAGCATCGTGACAACGCCATAAATTCATTCCCTGAAGAGGCAATTAAGACCAGCTACGTATGAGGACCTGACCCGCCACAGGCTCGAGCACCCGCACTGCAAGCACATTCCCGATTCCCTGATTAGTTTCGTCCGCTCATCGGGGATTCCCTGTTACATTTGGCCTCCTCCCCCTACCCTTCCCATAATCCCCTTCCTCCGTCACGATTGGATGACTTTATCGAGAGATCGTGATGTGTCCCTTCCTTTAATGAATACGTTTTCTCACTCACTCACTTGCCCACACTCCATCGCGCATGCGTGGCGCAGGTGGTGTCTGCTAGGTGCGCTCCGGTTTGTTTGTAAACATGAGTTGGTCTACAACCTTAACGGAGTGACTAGCATACTTTTGTACGCGCTATATCAATCACGAAGTGGCCGGTTCGGTTATTGTGGTCATTGAAGTACATATTTATTGTTTCGCATTGTATCGTGTTGAAGTTTTTATTACGGACCAAAAAAAAAAGTCTGCAGGGCAAGGTCAAAAGAAGACAATATTGCCTTTTGACGAGGTCCTAGCACCTAATTATAGCGTGCACCAGAAAATAAAAATAAGAACACTAAAAAATCACTCACGGGATTCAATAGAACATCCGACACATCCTGTATAATGCGCGTAAACCATGAAGTTGAGGTACAAACTGGAAATCATGAAACATAGGTAATATATTGTTAGAAGTTGTTTTTTTTTTTTCATGCCTGGAGTTGATTTAGTTATGATATATATAAAGTTGCTAAAACTCAGCTTTTGGTAATCGGTGCATGCGCAGTTGGGCCCGTGAAGCACTGCGAACGCCCAGTCCCGTCGGTCCTGTTCTCCGCAGTCGGAGACCCTCGGCACCGGGGTCCCCGCCGCAGGGCCGAGCTCGCCCGGATCGCCGCAGGACACCCGCTGGCTCCCCAAACGCCACCTACGACTACTTCATCCTCAGCCAGCAGTGGAGTCCCGGCGTCTGTGCCGCCGATTCTCAGGTAGAGCGAGCAAGTCAATGGTCCTCGAAACACAAACAGAATACAAACCGCTTTTTTTTTTTTTTGCCGACGCGTGACATAAGGATATATTGATTAACGCTCAACGATCGCGAGGCTACCACAGGACTTATTCGCTTGTCAATATAGGGACTATTCACTGGCGGCCATAGCTATTTGCGCGGCTGCTGTGCGCGTTCTGACGGTGAGCTTCCGCAGTTCTTTTGCAATGTGCATTCCGCACCATCAAGATTGCCGGTCTTAGCAGGCTATAAATGGGAGCTTGTTATGAGCATGCGCTCTAAACATCGCCCTCAAGAATGGCGAATACCCCGTGGGAGTCTCTCCGAAATGTTAGGAAAGTTTCTGCGTCACATGAGATACCGAATAATGTTACGAACTGTCACGAGTCTGGTGGGTAGCTGTAGAAGCGACAGCAAAGCAGACGAACTGGCGTCAGTGCCAATGATGTTCCGGCGTCCTCCCAAATCCCCGTATGACGGAGGTTCTGCGGACTGGTTGACTGCAAGAGCGAGAGCCGACTTATATGTAGCAAAACATAAGTCTGCTGTATCCATATAAATTTAATTCAAATAATTTTATTTACTCCCATATCAGAAATGGGCGATGAGGCAGGGAAAAAAGCTGCAGATGTGCAGCTTGTCGAAGCCCTTTGCCCTATATATACTGGCAGATCGGCCGACAATAAAAATACTAACTTATAAGGCAGAATAAAAAATCAGCGAGATATATACATACATACATATATATATATATATATATATATATATATATATATATATATACAAAATGTATCGACAAGATGAGAATATTTTGCGTATCGCTTGCTTATTTATCGCATCAATACAAACATTTCAGTTTATTTTTAATTCAGTCAAGTTGGAAGTGTGTGCTGAACGTATCCATGTACGTGACGCATTACTAGTAACGAGTTCCCTCTACCTAGTTACTTTTTGCAGTAACGAGTAACGTATTTAGTTACTTTTCTAGACAAAGCAACGAGTAACGTACTTAGTTACTTTTAAGGCCACGTAACGAGTGACGGTATTTCGTTACTTTTGAAGAGTAACGTGTACAACAACTTTTAAACAGCCTCATTTTAGTTATAGCCTGAGCCAGTGGCGTACCAACTTGCTTTTGAGTGGGGGGGGCAAAACAAACACCCCTCTACCCCCTCCTCCCCCCCCCCCCCCCCCTAGGTCAGGGGGACGGTGCCCTTGGTATCCCTTGGGCGCCGCCGGTCAGTGTTTGCCCTGCCCGGTGGCGGCTGTTTCAGGGGGGGGGGGGGGGGGCGCAAAACACATGCCTTGCCCCCCACTCTGCGAACTAGGGTGGGGGGGGGGCAAGCGTTTCCCTTTCCCCCCCGGTTGGTACGCCCATGGCCTGAGCATGCATCTATTGCGACAAAGGCGGATGGAAAATCCGAAGAAAGCAACTAAACAGGATGACAGTATAGCAACGTATATCGCTGAACGGGTCAGTCGAACTCTACAGCTGGGAATTTCCTTCACCCAGCGAGCACAATAAGGTTCGTTGGTTGAACCTTATAGAATCGTGCACAGACCGAATGTAAACCTGGAGATTGCCGACGCGGGAAGGCATAGAACCCATTGCCAACTTCGAACTTTAGAAGCAGAGAGACCAAACGAAAGATATGAAACCCAGAGTCATGGGCGTACCAACCGCTTGCCCCCCCAGCTCTCAGAGTGGGGATGCAAGGCATGTGTTGCCCCCCCCCCCCCCCCCCCCTTCCTGAAACAGCCGCCACTGGGTATAACACTGGCCAGCGGCGCCCAAGGGATACCAAGGGGACCGCCCCCGGCCCTGGGGGAGGGGGGTGGGGGGTGGGGGGTCTGGTTTGCCCCCCCCCCCCCCCCTCACTCGAAAACAGGTTGGTACGCCACTGCCCAGAGTCATCAGCTCTTCCTGAAGACCAACACTGCCGTTCCATCGAGCGCGTCAGTGGAACGGCCCTTCAGCGCTACCAGAGATGATATTCTCAAAGAAGCGGGGAACGTAACTGATGAAAACTTCGAGAGGCAGCTATATACTTCTTAAGTACGACAACTACTGAAAAGAAAACAATACAACATGAAACAAAAGCAGTTGTGTATTTGGTCGTCAAAATAACGAGAAAAGTAACTCGCTACTTTTGAGTTAAAGTAGCACGTTCTTTTCGAGAATCGGTAACGAGTAACGTATTTAGTTACTTTTTGAGCGAGTATCGAGTAACTGTGTCTAGTTACTTTTTGGGGGTAACGCGTACATGTCTGGCGCTGAATCGTCTCAAGCCCGTAATTAGTTCGAGGACGTAGCGGCAGGATCGTAGCAATGCGCAGCGTTCCTGAACGTTAATAGGACGAGATAAAAGACGTGGCGAACGCACCACTGCATTAAGGCCCCTACGCCCATTAGCGTTTGAGAGCGTTTGAGTGCGTTTGACTGCGTTGCGGCTGCGAGAAACCAGGACATCCCTGCTTCTTATGTCGCGTGCCAAGCTATTCCTCTATTTGGATTCTACGCTTCATATGAAGCACAGAAGTGCCGATGACTCGCTTTCGTTTCGCGACGCAACGCAGTCAAACGCACTCAAACGCTGTCAAACGCGAATGTGCGTAGGGGCCTTTAGTCCGAGACGCGTTCGAGGCACCAATTTTAAACGCGTGTTACCGTCTGCTGGGCTCGAGCTGCACCTTGATGACAATGCCGTAGTGCCGACATTTTGTTTACGTCACCTACTGAAGGCCAAAGCGGGGCTCGTGTCTAATCGATGCCCCCCGCTAGCCTACGATAAGGGACGTCGAAAATCTAGCACTATACAGTGCCTGGAATGCGTCTCCGACTGGCGTGTTTACCGCGTCCAAAAATGTGGTCCCTCGATTTCTGCCTGATGAAGTCATAGAGGTTTCACCCTGTCGCCGGCCGCGATTCTGGCGGTGTCTCAGTAGCGGTGGTGAATGTGGCAGACGCCCGCTTTGCTGCAGGTCGCTCTACAGCTTGACAGCCCACGAAAGCTTGTGCAGCCAGGATTTGGGACGCCGTGACGGCGACTGGCGACAGTCGCGTCTGCTCGTGCTTTTTGTCCGAACTCTTTCCACAACCCCCAGGATCGGGACATCCGACAACAGGACACTCCGTCGTTTCTTACGTCATTTGTCGCTACCTTGGGACCACCTTCGATGCATGGGCGCAATAGGACGCCAAACACAC
This sequence comes from Ixodes persulcatus, assembly GCA_013358835.2. Taxonomy (NCBI): domain Eukaryota; kingdom Metazoa; phylum Arthropoda; class Arachnida; order Ixodida; family Ixodidae; genus Ixodes; species Ixodes persulcatus. The sequence goes on from JABSTQ010010213.1 coordinate 251,462, forward strand.
CAGTTGGAGACACGTTCTATGGAAACGCACCAGCACTGCAGTCTTCCCATCTACGAGGCGTTGGCCGATTAAAATACGGATCTCTCTAAAACGTAACCGATTTCTCTTTTTTTTTTTTTTTCGTGAGAAGAGTGGAAAGTACAGGTTGCCATCGTCGACGGAAAAAAGGTGAATAATTACGAATAACGGATTCGGTTTCGTCCCACAAATAAACTTAGCCATGCATCTGAGCAACGTCGCGATTCCACTTATTGTTGCTCCCCACTGATGTGTGTGCATCTTGTATACTCCGTTTCACGAAAACTTGGCGAACTGTGGAGGCTGCGGTCCTTGCAACCCAATAAGGGTTTCGGAGCAAGGCACGTGACAGCACTCCATGGTCGAGGCCACGAAGATCTCGTTACCGCCACAGCAGCAGCGCCGTCTGCGACTAAAGTAGTTCTTGCCATTTTTTGTTTTTATTTTTTTATTTCAACGGCAATTGAAATCGCGCTTTCCATCTCTATCAACACTACGCTACACAACAGGGAAAAGAGACAAATACGCGTTACTTCTCAATTATACTTAACTCGGATCGAGCCTTTTTTGATAACAACGTGGCTCTTGAATAATGTTTGAACGATCGCAGCCCTGTAATCGACTACATCCGTTCAAAACGTCGTTTAGGTAATAGCACCCGCCACGGATCCGTGGGTAAATTAGGACATGGTTGCGTTTATGAGGGTTTTCCCAAGAGGTAGCTACTCTAGAGGACGGCAATGTTGCGGCGGTGGATGTTCATCCGAAGTTGGTTTGGTTTCGGAGCAGACCACTCTGCCAGCAGACGGCAGCCGGTTCCTCCGGGCCTCGCATTTGGCGCAGTGACACAACGCTCCCGTGACGTGGAGTCACATGCCTCGCTTCGACGCTCTTATTGGGTCGCGGAAGCTGTAGCCTCCACAGTTTCCTACGTTATCGTGAAACGGAGTATTGGTGACGTGCGCGATCGAAAGCGTCGCGGTGGTCGGCCTTCCATGATTGGCCGAATGCTGACTATGACGTCAGCAAAGGATTTTTCATAGACGGAAATAAGAGGAACGTGCGGACTTTAATTTTGACGGTGTTGACAGTGTTGGTTCAAGAACGCTGTGATTTCAAGCTTCCGCCACGCTAATTTCAAACACCATCGAACTTGTTGTTTGCAAGGTAATGACGTCACAAAAGTTAACCATACGAGGGCGCCACCGAAATATCTCGCCGCTAATAGCGAGTCGCATACCTTCTGTTGATAGCAGAGAGGCAATGGCACAAACTCTTTTCCCGCGCACGCTCGAAATATTCTGCCTATGCAAAGTTGGTCGTATGATTCATCCCAAATGTAAATAATAATGACGTTAATGCCAATCATGTCCTTGCAGTGAACACGCCGCAAGAAACGTTCATTGTGTTCTTGCTCATAAAACCCCAGGGAATCATAAACAGAGTAACATTACGAAATGCATTTTCTCGATAAGCTCGACGAACCATAAAAATAGGCTAGACATTCATTTTTTTCTTTTTGTAGCGTCCTAACTGGCGTGTGGTGGCGTGTGGGACATTTAGAGGGTATGTGTTGACCGTCTGCGCAGCTTTTTTGTCAATGCAGAACATGTTAACCAACAAGCTCCTCAATAAAAAGCTATCGTGACATATATATTATTCACATTTGTTTTCGACGTTTAACATTTTCCTTTGTTTTTCGTTCTGCTTTACAGTGCGTTTCCGCCAGCAAGCGGAACTACTGGACGATTCACGGACTGTGGTAGGTTTATCATTTCAATGGGGTTAAATATGGCGCACATTCGATGAGGAGCGCATAAAAAACAAACATACCCGAGCTAAGCATTAAGATGGAAAGGTCTATCTCTCGTTGAAGATTCAGTGCGTCTAATAATTAATCGGACGCGATTTCCATCGCTCTCGAATTTTCTCCTGTCTTCAGTTAGCCGGTCGCGCGGCCATACTGGGTACTCACGATTGCTCATTTCCGTTGTTTGGTGTCTGGTAAGTCACACAAGAAAGACGGGGGGGCTAATTCTGCCGACGACGGAACTCAAGAAGCACTTTAGTTAGGGGACGCATTTGGTGTCACCCAAGCCGCCTACACACTGCTCATTCATCATACAAAAAGACTGTTCGCTGCAGAGGCGATGACAGTATTCTCTTAACACACGCCTTAAAGGGACACTAACAGGGCATTTATGCTCGCCGAGGTTTTCAGTTGTACGTGACATATGAGAGCCCAACTACCCAGAACATAATTTGCGGCTCAAAATTCGGTTTCAGCCCGAAAACCGCCGATCGAGAACTGGCCGGTTTGAGTCGCGCTCACTCTCTTCTCCGTGGTCACGGGCCGTTTTCTAAGGTTTACAAGCGACCACCAAATTTAATCAAAGTCGTGGGTCATTGAAGGCACACAGTCAATATTAAAAATAGAAAAAAAAATATGAAACCCTTTTTTTGTGGCTTCCAAAACGCTGCAAAGACGTTGAGTGAAAAAAAAAAAAGGTAGCACAGACAACCGGAAGCATTCTGTGCGTTCACTGCATAATTCTCAACATGGCGTCGTTTCGCGTATCCTGAGACTAGCGGATGGCAGCGGACGAAGGGCGTTGGACCTTTACTTCTAAACTGTCGTTCACGGTACCGGCGAATTCTGTATTCCTTCGAAAGAGAAATTTTGGACCGATCAAAAGAACTGATATTCGTCCCGTACGACACGCACGACCAGCAAGCCGATTGCACGAAGACTTCGCCGAGCCGTCGTCCCTTCTCGTGGCGTCAAGCACGAAGTGCGTACTTCGAGTTGAATACGCACGCGTACGGTTTCTTTACGAGGTGCGAATGTGGCGTATGCGTGGTGCTGCCCGACTTCTAGCCGGGTCTGCATATATTGAAAGGAAACCGGCAGCGAACTTCCGACATACAGTCTACCGGCTGCATTACTACGAATGAAAGAGTTCCTTCAGTAGCTAAAAACGGCTCCGCAAGACATGGAAGGACTCGCGAAACTGACCGCATTGCTACCCAGGCTAACAGAAAAGCAGATTGAGACGCTCGAGGAAACCATCAGTTTAGCAGAAATCGAGGCCGCGGTTGATGCCCTACCTCAAGGAAAAACGCCGGGACCGGATGGTATTATATCAGAGTTTTATAAATTACACAAATATGCAATTTGTCCAATACTACAAAAAGTGATCCAAGACTCATATGACACCAACGCGTTGCCCCCTTCCTTTCTGCGAGCTCACACTGTTCTCATTCCCAAAAGCAAAGATCCCAGCACACTTCGCCGCGTAGGAGGCTATCGCCCTATAACTTTGTGCAATGTTGATTATAAACTTTTCGCAAAGGTTTTAGCAAACCGGTTGCAGACAGTTATTCAGGAGCTGGTCGGAGACCATCAAACATGTGGGATTAGAGGAAGGGCCATACAAACCAATGTGCACGTAGCCCGTTCTCTTTTAGAAAACGTATCTAGAAAAGGGGACCAAGTGGCAATGCTTCAAGTTGACATTGCAAAAGCTTTTGACCGCGTTCAACATCAGGGGCTTTTTAAGGTTATGTCACATGTTGGGGTTGGAAAAATAATCTCACAGGGGGTTAAGATGTCCTATACGGACTGTCACACGAGCTTAATAGTAAACAATACTCTGTTGGAAAGCATCCCAGTGAATTCTTCGGTACGGCAGGGGTGTCCCTTGTCCCCCTTACTCTTTGCCCTCTACCTGGAGCCGCTTTGTTAAAGTATTATTCAAAGTAATAAGATCAACGGTTACACCTTGCGGAGCGCGGAAACCAAAGTTTTGGCCTACGCGGACGACATCGCTTACTTGTGCAAGGACAAAGAAAGTATCCGCCACGCTGTTGCGCTTACGCGCGATTTTTGCGCGGCCACTAGAGCAGAGGTGAACTGGCAAAAATGCCGAGGTTTCTGGCACGGCTCGTGGGCCGCAACGCCAGCCAAGTACGAAGACATTGAATGGAGTTGCACACCGTGTAACTACCTTGGAGTGCCCCTGCAGCACTACAGGAACAGCACGACCTACTGGTCCGAAGTGGCGACTGACCTCGACAAACGCACAAAGAGCTGGGCACACCGGGATGTGTCGATCTTTACACGGTCGACCATGTGTAATATATTCCTCGTGGCCAAACTCTGGTATGTTCTGCAGGTTTTCCATTGTGCAAGGTGCAACATTCAGAAGTTTCATCACATATTTGCCGTTTTTATCTGGAAATCCACCTGGGAGCCTATGCGGCGGGATAACCTCTTCCGTCGCATATCGGACGGTGGTGTTGGTCTTCCGCACTTATTCGCTCGACAGTTGGTATCCAGGTTTTTTTTTCTGAGGGATCAAGAAACTCCTTTGATCCGTTAAACGATTCGGGATGCACTGGCATGCTTTCTTCCAACATTTGTCGTATCACCAGTCGGAGATGCGCACCAACCCACGAGACTAGTGGGCTATCTGAAAGAAGTTGTAGACACCTTTAACTTTTTAATAGTTAGGTTCTCCAGGGAATACCTTGCAAGTGTTACGAGGAAAAAGCTTTCCCGAGACCTTGTGGACGTTCTTTTTCCAACTCCAATTTATCGAACTGTGTTCAGTTACAGTCCCGGCCAAGATGTACTGTGCCGGGTTAAAAAGATGGGCGTCCCGCCAGCGGTCAAAACGTTTTTCTTTAAGCTGCACTGTTCTGTACTTCCTACCAAAGTCTGGTTAAAAGAAAAAGGTATTTTTGTTTCATGGACAGAGAACTGCTTGTTGTGCAAAGCGCCAGAAACTGTGGAGCATATTTTTATTGATTGTTGGGACGCCTTTTTGTTTTGGGATGTCCTGTAGCGCACGATTAAAAAAGACCTAGACATTTCCGCGCATTCAATTCGTTTTCTGCCTGTCGCGCCGGGTGACACTGTCCCTATGATCTAATCATGCTCTTAGGTTCATATGGCATCTGGAAATCTTGAATGGATGTAAGAAACGCTATTCACTCACCAAGGACTGTACGTCTGCATTTTATTCAGTTTGTAGCGCAAGTCAAGAGTGTCTACGAGGCTTCAGACCAAGTGCCCGACTGGGTGCCTTTATTAGGAAGATTGTTAGAACTCAAGGAATTTTAGGATGATGACGCGGGCAACGCCCTTTGTGCCCTAAATTGTGTGCTGTAATCGCGTTGTTACTTTCCATGCAATAAAAAAAAATAAAGTTCCTTCAGTAGCTCAGTGGAAAGACGTCCGCTTCACACACAGAGGGCACGGGTTTGATCCCTGGTGTATATGTACGTATGTATTTCTGGCGGCAATTGCTCTTTTTTAACGAGCGTCTATAAAATAGGCATGCCAATAATGCATTTTGCGATGTTTCCGATGCAAAATGTCAAGCATTTTGCGATGTTTACATTTCTTTTTTTTTTTTACAATTATCACTAAAAAAACAACTGTTGTGAACGATACGTCGCTGAACTAAATGGTATGGGATTCCATTTTGGACACCTGCGAACTCAATGTAGTCACTTTCCACAAAATGCAAGGAGCGTATGAATCGGGTAGCGTCCGCTTTCCGAGCTTCGCGCAACTGTTCTACAGGAATTGCAGCCAGCCATTGATCCCGACCCATTGATCTTTCGGAAACTTGTGCAGACTCTGCCGTACAATGCCACTTTTTTTCGGACGCAGGACATGTGAGGCAGCTTTTCACCCAACATCTTAGGGGTATTCCTTTCGGAGCCGATCACGGAAATTCACCACGGCACTAGGGCACTCACTACTAATTGCCAACACTTAAATGTTCAAAACAACTCATCTTGAAGTACAGAACAGCAAGCGGAACAAACAAAACTGCAAAGGAATCGCACGGCGAACAAATCCCGGAACGGATTTCGTCTGCTACGTGCGGAGAAAAAAAAAAAAAAAACAATCCCCGCGCGGTCGGCTGTAGCCACGTGGCTTCTGCCACTCACTCTACCCTCTCCACTTCTCCGTGTGGTGCGGAAGTTTCGGTTTCGGTTTCGAGCAGTTGCGTTTTTGGCTTTATTAAAAAATACGTGACTCAGTAGCAAAATATTAATTGGGTAGTATTCTGACACCACAATAAATCGCCTGACAAAAAAGGAAAAAAAAAAATTTGGGGGGTGTCAGTGTTCCTTTAAGCCTTTTCGAGGCATGTTTGCTTTATATACATATGCGCGTGTTCCGAACATGTCTGCAGACGGTTTTTATGTGACCAACGTGACGAGACCTACAAGGAAGAAACACGTTTCTCACAGTGTCTGATGTATGTATTTCGTATGATGTATTAGCCCTGTGACCGCGGATTCATAGCTGCGAGTGCGTCGAATACAAGCTCTTGTTGTGTTTGTCTGTCTTCTTGCAGGCCAAGTGGAAATTACACCTCTCCCAGTTACTGCCTTGACGAGCGATTCAACGGCCACATATTGGACGTAAGCGACTAATATATTTAAACACGCATTTGACCTCGACATTATTATGACTCTGACTTGATCTACCAAGTTCACACTGTGTGAAACGAATGCGCAATTGAAGTCTAAACAGTGATGCAGCATTCGGGTCCAATCATGTGTCTGCACTCGCTGTCACTGCGATGACGTCCAAATGGTAGTGCACGGGCTGTGCTTGTTCTAGGTACATGGTGTTGGTCGAGCACGATAGAAGGAGATGATTACTGTCAACACTGACACTAATGATTTCTTCATCAACTTTTTCTTTTTTCCTTTTGTGTTCAGTGATAACTCTTGGAGACGGGTTGAGGAAAGGCCAGGCGTGCGATGTGTAAGCGGTTTGTCGCATTCTCTTTTCGCGGCAGTGATGAAATAAAGCGTACGAGAAATTTATCGCGATTTTTTTTTTCTTTTCAATTAGAAGCGGGACACGCGTGCAAGTAATATGTGGTTATAAAATTTCTTGAGGCAAATGTATTAATTTATGATCATAAAATGGTTAATTTAGTGACCTCTTCATTTACCACTTTAATGGGTCCACAATGTCGTTTACGTTTGTCTTCGCTGAAGCTTTCTTTCGCTGTAGAGTATACTAACGTTATCACTCCTCCCTTGCGCTATAATGGAGAATACGCACTTCTAGTAGCACGGCTGAACCGTTGAAGATCCACGTTTTGAACGAAAGTAAATGGACGGACAATAGACAGAATTGTTTTTCATAAAAAGTTTATTTCTTTTTAACTTCTACGAACACATTGAAAATGTACCCGAAAACCTCACCATTAAACGCATACATTGTCCTTGGGATGCCGAAAGTGGTCTGTTGTTCCTCTCGGCTGTCTGCATAGTTTTTTGTTTTCGTTATTGGAAGGGTAACCCGAATGCGGAGCGCAACTTCGTCTGCTTCTTTTGCAGGGGTAGTGGCGACGCCAGAATGCTCAACTCTGAATGGCCCTGATTGAAAAATAGTGGTTAGACCTCAAGGCAGCTTGCTTTGAGGTCTACCCACTATACCTTCAATCAGAGCCAATCAGACCTCGGCGTTCACACTGTCAACACGCCCCCTTCAAAAGAAGCAGACGGACTTACGCTCCGCATACGTTAGAAATAGGCGCAAGCACCGCTTCAATTTAACTTTCAAAGTACACCCCAAACACTCATTGGTTTATGGCACGCACGTGACAATCTCCTGTTCTCCCACTTTCAGCCAATCAAGAGAGACCTGAACAAGTACTGGCCCTCCCTCACATCTGCCGAAGCCCGATATTTTGCCTTTTGGTAAGCCAGTGAACTGGGCAGCTTCTTCTCCGTTAACTTTTTAAGAGCGTTGACCCTACCATATCAACAAATCATTCTCTTTCACTTTGCTAAAATTGTTGGACAAGCAAGTCCGATGAGAGAGAACCTATAGGCCCCTTCATACACTCTCCTTCGCTTAAGTTATGACCGATTTATCGTGATCTCTTGCGAGGAGAGAGCACACTGGCACGATGGCGCCATCCATGAGGTGACTCTGTAACTTCATTTTATTAGAGTGAAGGCTTTGCAGCATTTGCGAGATCAAATGAACATTGGTAATCACACTTGCCCATGACACAAGAGCGTGCTGCTTTCTGCGGCGAGAGCTCGACTGATGGCATTCGCGGCAAGTAATCTGGCCACATGGGGAAAGATGCAACAGCCCGCTCGAGGGGTGTCCTGCCCGCGGCCTGTTCCACACATACAGTGCCACGCCAAATCGACGCTGAAAAAGACGCCGATGCAGCTCTGATGCTGTGCCGAGTTGTCGGTCTAGCAGCGATGCATCGGCGCTGTATCGCAGCTCACCAACGTCGGCGATGAGTCGCGTATCCCACTGGGGAACCACATCGGCGATAAGTCACGCGCAGCAGGTCAGAGCGGCGTCAGCGGCATTTATCGAAAAGGGAACGCTCCTTAATAAAAGGCTCCCCTACTTCGCGCGTGAATCACTGGAGCGCGTGTTAACCCACACGGCCACCCGTTCGCTCCTTTTTGGCGACCGCCTGCGGCGGCTTATTACAACAATCGACATTTTCTCTAAACTGGGTCTTTATAAAAAGGTATTTTATAAACAGGGGTCTCTAAACCGGCGTTCGTTAAAATGAGGTTCGATAAAATTAATGTCTCCGAACTTTTTGTACATTCTCCGATGGCTCCATCTCAATATAAAGCCAAGACTAGAGCCCAACACACCAAATACATTATTCTTAATAGCCTTGAATTAATATTCTTAATTCAAGAAATCTTTCTTTGCTAAATCCATTGATCACTGGAACTGCCGGCCAACGAACGTTGTAAATAGAGCGAATTTCTCATTTTCTAGATTTCTTGGTATTGTATGTGTGATGCTATTCTAATCCGTGTGATTGATTGTAAGCGCTTGAGAGTGCTAATATACACTACAGTTCTCCTCCTGCGTCGGCCTCACGGGTGGCAGTAGTTTTAACTAAATAAAACGAATAAATATCGTGCGACCGAAGAAGAACCTACTGCAAAAACATTTTATATTTGACACTTACGGACACCAGTTAGTATGCCAAATCAAAAATATGCGCTGCGGCTCTCCAGAGTCCGGACAGCATTCTGCCAACCACTAACGCCACGTACAGCAACGCCACAGTAAGTGACGAAAGCATCCGTGGCAGAGAGTCCTGGAAAAGGCAGAAATTTCCAGAAGAGATGTCTCTGAGTCCATTAGGGCATGGTTGGTTTCACTCAAATTTATCCGCTCCACGTGTCTGGAACGCGCAGTTGTCGGAGTGAACGTCTAATATGTCGAAAATGGGGAAATTCACTAGCAAACGCTGGCAATGAAATAAATATAAGCAACGTAGTTGCTTATATAGTTGCAATAAGCAACGTAGTTGCCTCCCTGGGGCCTGCTGAAGTAGCAACGGTGCAGCTTCAAGGGGAGGAACTTGCTGCGGGAGACGTCTGCGGAGCATGGCTAACGTGTCGAATTGAGGCGACAAAATTGACACCACGGTCGCGAATCAGCTGGCTGCAGCTATAAAAAGGCGAGAGAAGGTGTTGATCGGAAGCGACATATTCTGTGCAGCTATATTTTTGGATCCTCAATACCATGTCACGTTAACAGACGAGGAGAAGTCCACAGCAAAGCAACACCTCCTACTTGCGTTGAAGAAGCTTCACGAGCTTGAAGAAGGCGCCCGGCAATAGCAACCTCAAGCACCGTTCACAAAAAGGGGGAGTTGAGACGTTTTGTGTTTGCCCCCTTCTTCGCCCGTCGACTCCTTTTTTTTTTTCAAAAAAAAGAAGAGAAGTTTATCTTTCCTGATTACGACCTCGAAGCAATCCTCAAGGGAAAAAAACCGACTTCCTGAAAGCATTTAGCGACCATTCTTTGATGTTTGGGAAGATTCAGACCATACTCGAAGGCTTTGAAAAGGTACCCCGACGTAGCAAAAGTAGAAATGTCTTGGTATTTTGGGAAAAAGAAACGTCTCAGCGCCCCGAACTACATTCACTTCACTTATTATATATTACTATATATTATCTTGCTGCCGTTGCTCTTGCAATACCGTCCACGCAAGTCAGCGTGGAAAGATCCTTTTCGGGGTTAAAATACTTCCTATCATGCTAACGAAGGCGACTGTGCCCGGACATACCTGATAATGTCCTTGTTCTCCGGTCGTTTCACACATCAGAGGGAGAACGTACACATCCGTAAATTGAATATTGCCTCTGCATGTAACATTTTTGGAGAGGCACTCGTCCTACCTTGTAGTAGATAGACGTAATATTGTGTTTAATGAATAAAATACTAGTATCCAGCCACTTGCCACGTCTTCAATTTTCACAGATCAATAAGATGGCAATTTGGGCCAGTTGGTTCATGATCGAAGTTTTACAGATCATTCCAATAGATAGACGGATTACACAAAAGCAATAAATGAGCGTGTATTTTATACCGTATTAATCCACCTCATGTCCGTAGAGGTGTGAATATTCGGTTAAAATTTTCACTTTTCTATGAACAGTTATTGAACCCGTATTAACCGGTCTAAATCAGTTCAAACCGTTACTTTTTCCGCTCCAAAGCTGAACCTGAACCGAACCGAAATATCTGAACCGTAACCTGAACCGAACCTAAAAGAGTTTCGGTTCGACAACCGGGTGACCGATTCCGACGCAAGAACACACTGGAACACTGGCGCCATCAATCAGTAGCCCTGGAATACCTCCGATCTGCGTATGACTAGACTGAGCGGTATTGCAGTATTTCCGTGATCAAATTTGCGTACTATTCATCAGAGACGGTAGTTCATAACATTTCCAGAATTATTTCGAGCACACTGGGAAACAAAATGATCTACAAAAAAATGTATTTTCGCGCGCCGCAGGATAATCTCAATCAATAATGTCATAATATTCCAGGAATTTATAAAATTTCAGTCTTGCATACAAATATATAGTTCCGACGTCAACACAAGTTTCAGTATAGTTTCAGTAGAAGACATGCATATCCATCCTTGGTGCATTTTGCAATTCGATCTCTTTGCTTAGTGTTTCAGGGCGACGACTGGGTCTTCTGGATATTTATGTTCAGATCACTAGACTACTTAACGCATTACCACATCTTTATGACACTGCAAAAATCTAGAAATTCGTTATGCCGATTTACTAAGAAATTTTCTCACTTGCTCTCTTCGTGAATCAATTTGATATTGTTGTTGTTGCTGCTTTACAGGAGGCACCAGTGGCAGAAGCATGGGTCATGTGCAGCGGACGTGCCCAAGCTGAACGGCATTTTCAACTTTTTCAACTCTACTCTGGCCATATACCACAAGTACAACATCTTCGAGTGAGTAGACCGTGCTCCTCGTTTACTAATAACTTATCGTACACAAATAAAAACTGCCATCGACCGATGTTTACGTCTTTTGTAAATTCCGATGCGGACGTGAACTGCGTGCGACTCTTTCCATTTTCGCCGGTAAACCTACTGACCGCGAAACACTGCTAAGGGCGAAACCAATTAGCTCGAGCAGAAAAGGTTGAGCTTCACTATGCATCTTCCCATTTACAGGGTGGCACACGCGGGTCTTCCGATGTAAAACAAGCAGGAAAAATCTGCGCCTACTCATAGAAAGCTTAAACTTTCACCGAATGCGCACTGAGGAGCTCAGTTTTACCGTGCGAAATTTCAACTCGTAGTTTGCTTCTCTAAAAAAAAAAAAAAAAAAAAAAAAGAGAGCAACAAACTTGCCAAAGTCTACGTTGGGTGCGTTCGCAGACGACCGAGTGCGCGACGCTATTAACTTGTGGCGCCATCTTTCGATAGGGGCAGCAAGCAGGCGACGTATTCTGTTGTCTGCTCGCTCTTCGGCGTTCTTATTGGAAGATACTGAAATCTCACTGGTGGCGGGGCGATGACAAGCAGCTTGGGACTCTCCTCGCACTGCGTTTCGTAACTTGTCAGTGATAATGGTAGCTTTTAGCTGCAAATGATTGCCGGTCTACTTTCTTACGTAGTACGTGGTGGATCAATCACCGCAATTCATGGCCTGTCATTATAAACACACACGATCTATATCCGCGTCGAGTGCGCGTCGTTTTTTGGCGGGAAGATATAGGACGTCCTCCTGCGAAGCAAACTATTTATGTCTTAATCGTTCTGTCGTCAAGGGTATAGCATTTATGTTTTCTCAAACGCTTTTTTTTAGGCTTGAAATTTAAAAGGTTTTGTTCGTCCGTTCGTTTATCGGTCCGCGAATTTCCCGCTAAATTTAGCGGGGAAATTGACGTCCCGTGAACTGACGTCACATGACCTATACACCAATTAACCAGTTTAGTCTACACGCAAAATTTAGCGGGGAAATGGACGTCAGATGACCTAAGCACCATTTTAGTATCGCCGATAAATTTAGCTGGAAAATTAGTGTCGCGTGACCTGACGTCACGGTACCTATACACCGATTCAGCTTTCCCGCTAAACTTAATGTGTAATTTGACATCACGTGACCTATGCACCAAGTAATTTTCCCCGCTACGTTTACCCGGTAAATGCATGAAAATGTAGATCCTTTTCTTCTTAAAACGACTGATTTAGGTCTTTCTAACCGATCGCTTCTTAAATACTGCGTTTCGTGTATTATAGTACTTTGATGATAAAGGTCGCTGCCTATTTGACAACCCCCTCATCATCTGTGTTACAGCTTCCTGGCCAACAGCTACATTCGACCGAGTGCCGTGAGGACTTTCTCGGTAAGCGGAGTCGACGGCAAAAAAACGATGAAATGGGCGGTCATTATTCTTTCGTGACTGAAAGAAATGTCCGGAAAGTATGCGATAAGCCTTGTAGAAGAAATACCTTTGGAGGAGAAAACTTCAAGGTATCCCACATAAACATTCGGAAAGAATAAACACTAAAAAGGGGACGAAACAAAGACGAGCAACGGGTCTTTCAGAGCGGTTGTGTCCGTTTTTTGTTCTCTTTCGTGTTTATTCTTTCCGAATGTTTAGCTTTTAGCTACACGCTAGTTATTTAATATATCCCACATCTTTGGCGCTTTGAAACTGCTTCTTTTTCCCTTGTTTTTACCATGGAACTTTGGATCTTTGATCGTATATGTTTTGAAATGCTGGTTCTCATCTTGATGCTCACGTCGCTGGCCCTATCTTTCACATTTCGGTCTCTATTTGACCTCTACTGATTTACTACATTTAAAGCAGTTTCCCAAATTGGGTAGGCGGCTCACGCCACCACTCAACTGAGCCTGTTTACCTATCCATTCTTAAGGCTTTTTAGCGTAACTAGACAACCTCTTTAGTCAGTAACAGATCTCACAGAGATCTGCCACTAACAATGTGTAATATTTGCTTCAGAAGCATCAGAAGCCTCTTGTGTGCACTGTGCTCGCGACGTGTACGTGCTATTTTTGGAAATTAAAGGGAGCTACATGAATTTAAAGGTACTAAATTAACAACGACGTGTAGCAAGATAGCAACGGCGGACACTTTACAAGGGGATATATCTCAAACCGCTAAAATTCTTGGCGCGGACCGGTTCAGCGGAGTTCGAAAGACCGGAAGTCCAAAATATTATGGTTTTCCCCTTTTACTTATGAGCAGGGTGGAGGATAAAACTAAAGATGATTTAAATCGTAATTTAAATAATGATCGAAATTATGATTATGATCGCACCAATTGGTCTACGATGATTTAAATCAAACACTTTTCTCCAAAACAATACTTACCCTATTTTCTATTTACCCTTTGTATATTCTGTGTGTGCTTTCTTGGGCATTTATTTTTTTGTGTCTGTTTCCCATGGGCCAAAAATTATCGACCAGGATAGACTTATAAAGTTATAATTGACAGAGATTAAAAAAACAAAATTACATAAAGTGATAAAAAAAGGTTCATCTTTTCTAGCTGAAGTGATCTGAATCACGTAAGTTCGATCTAATTAAGATAAATTTAATTTAAATCAAAGTCTGATTGAAATTGAATAAATCTAATTCATTCAATTTCTTGCACAAAATAAAATCGTGATTTTTTTTCGCACTTTGAAAATGAGGTGCCCGTCGCGGTCTATTCTGGGCTTTCCCCTCAAGACAGCTTCCATACATACAGCAGAAACAGCAGAGACAGCCGTCTCTGCTGTCTTGAAGAACTGCGATATCTCGGTGCGCCGGCGCTAACCTTCTCTCCCCCTTTGCGGCGTGCGACTAAAGGGCAAGTCACACACTTGGGTCAACTCCAACCGCGTGCAACTGCAACGGCTTGCGAAGACGGGTTGCTGTGGCAACAGCTGCGTCGGCTCGAACAAAACGGGGTAAAAACCGGCTTTGTTGGAGCAGACGCAGGTGTTGCCATAGCAACCCGTACGCCGCAAGCCATTGCAGTCGCACTTGGTCGGACTCGACGCAACTCAGTGAATCGCCCTTCACGCAAGTGTGTGAACCACCCTTAAGGGCGATTCACACAGTTGCGTTCAGTCGGACCGAGTGCGAGGGTTTCTATGGCAACAGTTGCGTCGGCTCTAGCGCAGCTGTTGCCGACGCAGGTGTTGCCATAGCAACCCTCGCACACGGTCGGACTCAACGGACGTGTGTGAATCGCCCTTTAAGCGACAGCGTGGACAGCGCGATGATCATGCGTTCTTAAACGCGCTTCTCCCACGCGGCTCGGGGAGGATTTAGCGCTGGATCCGGTGCGCCCTCTAATGCAAATTAGCAGAGTGGAATGTGTTTTCCATATACTTTGTTTCACTTTCACTATCACCATCATCACAATTTATTGAACCTTGAAGTCCCTTAAGGAATTACACAAAAAAAGGGTACAGGCTGGAGAACATCCCGACCCAACCGACGCAACGAGCTGATGAAACCAATCTAACGGCGTCAAAAGTGCATTATCATGGTGTTCGTCGTGTCTCTTTGCCTGCTCTATCATAGCCGAACCAATCATAAACAAAAAAGGCCCAGTGACTTGCTCTTTTGAAGCTGCTTCATTTGTCCCTTTAGCTCGTATTGTCGGCTCCGTCTGAACTTAAGCTGAAACGAAGTATAGTAAAGTATATGCCGCCACTAAGAAGGGGGGAGGGCGAAGGGCGATACAGAAATTCTAGATAATGTCGGCTCTCGAACGGTTTGCCTTATGTGCTTGGTGAGGGATGTGCACCCAGTAGGCATTTTGTTGCTTCAGCGAAAAGCGTTCGGACACCCCTTTTCTGTGCATTTCCTTACCTGCAAAGTACCGGGCATTCCTACAGAAAATAACCGTGTTTTTTGGTCCGCGTAAATAAACCATGTATACTAGAAAGCTCAAAAACCATAATAATGTGATAGCGGTAGGGATACAACGCGAAGATTTAAGAACATGACGTTTCCTTGATCAAAATAAAATTGAGAAAGACGAAATGTCCCTATGAGCCGACGTTCACCTAAGCCTAATATCAAAAAGCAAGAACTTATATTGTGGGCGCATGTAGGATTTATATCGTCGAAAAACACTTAACCAGCAAGAAAGAGAATATTCTTTTCTTCTTGCGGGCAAGTGTTATTTGCTTATATAAATTCCACATTAGTTTAAAATGACAGTTCTTGCTCTGACAATATTAGACTTGGGGGAACGTTGGCTTATAAAGCAATTTCGTTTCTCTCGGTTATCTTTTCATCCAGGTAATGTCACGTTCTAAAACGTTCGCGTTCTATCCCAACCGCTATGCGTCATATTCTCGCGGAGTTTGAGCCTTCTTCAATGTATAGTTTATTTTCCCGGGCCGAAAAACACCGTTCTCGTTTCTCGGGGACGCCCTGTTCTTCACGTAAAGTCGGACTTTCGTCTTCCGTCAAATTTCGCGAATGCCGTTAAGAGGGCACTAAGAGTAACGGATTCCGGCAAATCGTAATAAAATGGGAGTCCGAACACCACTTGAGGGACCTGTGTTCGCGAACGCTTCTGGAACGCTGTTTGTGCATGATGTTCCCATATACAAACAACAAAAATGTCTGATTTCCTGGCTTAAGAATCCTCGTCGTAATTATCTTCTTTTTTTAACTTTTTTTTTTGAACAAGGCTGCGGAGATCAGGAACGCGCTCTCGGACGACATCAGGCAAAAAGTCAACATCGTCTGTCAACGGGTGCCGGTAAGATATACCCAAACTTAGTTACGAAAAAAAAAACAAAAAAAAAAAAACCAGCACACATCGAATCATTATAACCGCAATATCTGTGCGAGAGAAAGATTAAAACAAGACAGAAATGTAGAACATTAGAAAGGGGGAGGGGTTAGTGTCTAATACAAGGATGAATCCTCTGGACAAACTTACCTTCACGACTATTTTTTTACAGCGAAGGTGTGATATGCTAGGCTCTAGGAAAAAAATGCGTCCACGGATGTTAAGAAAAAAAACTCCCGATTGGTCGTGGCCAAGTATAAAAAAAAGTATAAATAAAAAGAGGGGGCAACCCGCGTAAGTCAGCCTTCCTTGGCATTATTAGATAGTGAGGTCCTGATCCCTTGTTATCATCTACGATCGCCGACTTATCTCAGCTCAGAGTGCGCTGTGACGAGGCTGAGGGCAGAACGCGCTGATCTACCCCTTTTTTTTTTTTGTTTTTCGCTTCCGCGATGCTGATAAAGAGACTTTGTGGCTCTAAACTCGTCAAACACAAATTTAGGGCTGAAGTTGACAGAGCGCACCGATTGGACTATCACAACGATGACTTCGCGTTTGTGTCGCCAGCGCCCAATAGGCGCGATTCACGAACGTTTGACTCCAACTTTGTGTTTGACGAGTTTAGGGCCCTTCTGCTCAATCAGATATGAAGACAAACAACGAAGTCGTGTACGTGTCTTCAGTTCAATCATTTGTAAATCGCATAGAGGTTTCATAGTTGTCGTAAAGTTGTTGTAAAGATAACAACTTCGCTGGACATCCATCTTCACGTGAAGTGGATGAGCTCTACAATTTTAACTTTTGTTTCCAAAACGGCCTTTTTAGGAAGCTCTGCCAACACTGCAATACTTGCGAGATTAGACCTATGCCCTATCTATAAAAAATCGTAGCTTATAATATTTTTTTTTTTTTTCAAAATTATGGC
This sequence comes from Ixodes persulcatus, assembly GCA_013358835.2. Classification (NCBI taxonomy): domain Eukaryota; kingdom Metazoa; phylum Arthropoda; class Arachnida; order Ixodida; family Ixodidae; genus Ixodes; species Ixodes persulcatus. The sequence continues at coordinate 268,539 of JABSTQ010010213.1, forward strand.
AAGCCCTGGTGACTAACTTTAGGAAATATGCGCAGATTAGAAGTTTCCCAGTGCTACCTCTAGAATAGAGCCAATATGTTACCTCGTCGTAACCTGTCAGAAGCGTTCGTAACATTGTCGGTCACAGCAAACGCGAATCTGTAAGCCTGACTTCAGGGTTTGTTCATACAGGCTTCACAGTTCCAGTCCGTCAATGTCACGCGTGTTCCTCAACAGGACTTCGTGACAGAGATGTCTGTAACTGTGTGTATCTCCACGCTTGCTTTGCTTCAGAATGTCGACGGCCCAGTCCTGACAGAGATCCGTTTCTGCTTGGACAAAGAGCTGGGCACCGTCAACTGCCAGGGCAGGAACGGTGGATGCACCAAGCGCAACTATTACTTGCCCAAGAGATGAATAAACGCCTGCAGACGACCGCGCCAAACGCAAGAAGTAGTCTGCTTTCTTGTCATCTCACCACTAAACGGAAGCAACTGTTGCCACATTTAGTTCCTCTGCTTGTTGTTATTGCTAGTGCTGTTCTTTTAAAATAACTGGTGCCATCACGAAAGTTAGGATAGGAATATTCATTGTCGTAGGTGTGTGTGTGTGTGTTCGGTCTATTAAAAAGGTAAATGCAGATACAGGGTACGGCCGTAAGGACGAACGCATTTGCCACGCCTTGCAAAATTTGAATTCCAAACGTACATACCTGAATGCGTGAGAACGTCGATTGAAAAGAAGGTTTTCTCTTTTTTTTTTTTTGACAGCTCATTTTAGTTGCTGTAATATTCTAAAATTAGAGCAAAAACGGAGGCCGTGCATTTTCTATGCCCAATGCCGGACGTTCATCGTCTGCACGCTGATTTGTGAGCTTGCCGCCAAATAGTCACTGTTCATATATTTGGCTCGTCGCCGGCCTCCATTATTGGTTCTTAGCGGTTTTGCGTTCAGCAAGCCACCTGGAAGCGAGCTCATAAACCAGTGTGCACACGACGAACACAGGCTGGCATAGGACACAGGAAATACACAGACTCCGATTTTTTTTTTTTTGATTTTTTTAAAGTATTTTATCACTTCCGAAGTGAGGTCTAGAAAAAAAAATGGACATCAAACTTCTTGCGAAACTTCGTTCCCCTGCCCGATTTTCGATGTGTACGTTTACAATTCAATTTCCTGCAGGGCGTGCCAAATGCGTTAGTCGTTAAGGTGGCACCCGGTAAATGAAGGCGTTGGCGTGCATGCACTGATGCAAGCTACTCGTATTCTCAGGTACAGTACGCGACACTGTTAACCCGAACAAATTATCGCTGTTTTTTCATAATTTTTTTTTCTCAGAATAAAAGGGATGTCATTAAAGCCACTAGTGTTGCGAGAAGTAGTCACTTGGGACCAGGGTGTCGAACCGGTCATTATTTCGGTTCGGTTCGGGTTCGGGTTCAGTAGCATTGTATTTCGTTCCGGTTCGGTTCCGGTTTGGGGTAGCACACATTATATCCCTCCGGTTACCGGTTTTAATAAGCGCGAACCGGTTCGAACCGATTCCTAACTCGACCTTTGAATATTGACCGAGCACTTCCTGCAGCCTTTTCTGTGCGCGAGATACTTGCAGCAGACCCATCCCAATACTACTCCCTCTTCAGGCAGATATAAAAACTCTGCACAGTGATGTGCGCAGAAGACACCATTAATGTGGCAAGGCTATTACTTGTATGTTACTGTTCTTAAGGGAACTAAATATAAGCGATCGGCTTTCCATTCTTATGGTGTCTTTTGCACACGCAGCTGTGCAGTATTTCAAACCCTGCCAGAGGAGGGCGTATTTTCAGGATAAAAAGGAGCTTGTGGCCGGTGCCATCTTTAGTGTTCGGTTTCCGAAGCAAAAAACACGCACGTTCTGTGCTGTGAAGATCACACGCTGGGCTGTGATTTTGTAAACAGTAAAAAGGTCTTTAGCTAGATTGCTTGCCCTCCCTATGTTTTGGTTTGCTCTGCACACACGTGTTTTTTTTTTTATACATGCTACCTGTTTTCGGCACTCAGTAAGAGGTCACAGCTATGCTCTAGAGTGGCTGACGGGGGAACGAAAGGAAACAAATGTGCCGTAAAACACAGAAACAGGGACGTCGAGTGCGCAGTTGGGGTAGTTTATTGAATCCCGTTAAGCTGTGGTCGTGTATACATAGCGGTAAATTTTGCCGCCCCCCCCCCCCCCCCCACACACACACACACAATACCCTTCCTAAGTAAAATGCAAAAAAGTACCGATGTCATGTTCGCACTAATATTGTCGTGCAGTGTTCAAAGACATTAAAGAAAAACTATAATATTGTTCATCGTGAGTACATATATTGTACTCGGCATAAAACATCCGGCAACGGACGTTCACTGTTGCTTGTCCGTTTTCTGCCTACAGTCGCCGTGGTGCTTCTAACGATGCAGGTGTGGTTCTTTGGCCTACGATTTGCTCCACACAATTACAATTTAATTATTTTCTCCTCTGATTTGCCTTTTATGCGAAGTTCCGCTTTCCCGTGTAGGCGATATAATAAGGGTCTAGTAAACTGGGGGTTCGTTTGCGCCTGTTCTTTCTCCTCTTTTTTCGCTGAAACTGTAAATTGTGGCGGCTTTAATGCGTGCAAACTCAAATTATTATTACCGTTGTCTGTGGCACTAAAATACGGGGCGCAAGTAATCTGTTGAGTTTGTGTTTGAGTATTACAGTGGAGTGCCGACTAGTCATTAGATCCTGTTTACTGTGTCAGTGCGCCCTATACACCTTTGCAAGTGAGATCCCGGCTTAACCTCCAACCGCGCGCCGAGGTGAAGCGGACCTACTCTCCTGCCAGGACGTTCGCCTGCATGTCGTAAATGTTGCCAGGCGTCCTCTCTTGCAGAAGCATCCACCACTTAGCGCAGAAAGAAATTGAAAAAAAAAATTATGAGACATCAGGTGTTGTCTTAGACCACGAAAGAGCGCAAACATTTAAATAAAATGCCTAATGCAGTAACAAATAGAATGATCTGAAAAATATCTAAAGTCTCAAAGTGGTCGTCAGAATGCGCCAGAAGCTGCATTGTGATTGCATCCACGATGGTCGCGGCAGCTCTGGCTTCTACGACGCCCTGGATAAGAGGCTGTGGTCGTTATAAAGTCTGCTCCAATCCTCAAAAATGGCCCGTCCTACAATATTTGATTCAACGATTCTTTGTGGATACCTCCTCCTGCGTTCCGAAACAGTAAGTTTGTCCCTAACGCTGGCCGTCGGCGATATGCCAGACGCTGCCATCTTGCCATGACCCACCCCAATGAGGTGCCCCTGGCGGACACCAGCATGGCGGAAACGTTACGCTGCGCCAGCATCGCCAAAAATGGCAGCGCACAGGATCCTTTCTTGCAAACGTATATACGTTAACATTGCGTACTCGAGATTTCCCCTATCCAATTCTGTTTCCAATGCGACTATTAATTACCGCTATAACCCATCGCTGGAGCCGAAGAACAGGATTCTATCAGATGCCCTAGAAGCATATTAGACGTGACTGAAAGTGCCTGAATCGGCAATCAATCCAAAATTAAACAGGATGAAAAAAAAAAACCCAGTTTTCGAAAGATATAATCAAAAAGATTGGGGTAATATAAAACCTAGCATTCGATCACACCCAATTTCAGACCTCGACTGGATTCGTCATTTTTCAATCTGGTTTTGATCTGACATTGTCGCGCTAGGTGCCAAATACTCGTGAAGCGCATTTAAAGGTAGACGTAGTAAATGCCTACTTCATAATTAGGTTTCCGTGTTTTCGGTAAATACCTATAAACCCAGATAAAAAAAAAAAAACCAAAAAAAACTAATTGGAGCTGCTTCTGAATAATTAAATCCGGTTTTGAAAGAGAAGTTTTTATTGGCAGAATTTTTATTTTATAAGCATGAACACATCAAGTGCTAACTGTCCTTGATGTTAGAGTGCCTCAATGTTGCTTGCCGGCTGATCGAGAAACTCTACTTGATGTTACTTCGCTTTTTGAGAAGCACGCACTTTTCCCCGTCTCCTCCTGCTCTCGTTACCAGGATGACGTACCAATGACCCTGGTCAGGAATTTGTAAATATGCTGCATGCAGTCGTTTTATATCACTAGTTCTGAAAAAAACACATATTTCTCGCCCGGCACAAAAAGAAACACCTAAAAACACCGACCCCGAAAGAGAAATATAGTAAACCTCTCAAAAAAACACCCACGAATTAAAAAAAACAAAAACAATATATACCCCAGAAAACACAGAACCCTATTTCTAATGTAGATAAAGTATCCTTTTCATTACGTTTACTAGAAACTATTTTGCGCAGAGTACAGACTCTTTCGAACAGTAATTGAATTATTTCGAGCCAAGCACATGAAAACAATATGTGTGTATATATATATATATATATAAACTATTTGGGAACTTTAATTTTTTTGACTTTTTGACTGAAAACCATATCGCGCGTTGAATTCGTGAAAGCATAATTCTAACCATATTCTCCTTTACGGACAACACTTAATATCTGGCCTTTTCCAGCCCAATTCGAATGGAACGTTACAATTTCCATTCAGGTCTTCTCAGATTCGCATGGGTTTCTTGACAGAACAAAGCATTAAGATGGACATTCAATCTGCTTAACAACGCTCGCAGCCATGGCGTTGGTACCTTCTTCAATAGCCTTAATCCAGATGTTTATAGTCTATCTATTGCGCATATAATCGAGTCTTTTGTAGTTCCGAAAATTCATATCTAGTCAGTGGAAACTACTGACCCGATATCGCAGGTCTGAGCTTGCCAATCTCTGGATACAATAACCCAGTTCAAGGGAAAGTAAGTCGCAAAATCATCAAGTTATTTTTTAGATCCCCAATGCCAGAAATTGAAACAACTACATTAAAAGAGGAAGAGAATGGGTTTTCATTTTTGGTAGCGTTATAGAAAGAAATAGTTAGCGTTAGATGATGATGTAGAACATTTAACAATTTTTGTTTAGAAAACTTGTACTCGCTTGTCAATAAAAATGACCCGCTGTGTACTAAGCACCAGATATGTTGACTACAACGCAAAACACAATGGACAGAAAGAAAGCAAATTCAAACTTTGAATAGTTCGTACAACCAGAAATGGCGTCTTTTTTTTTCTAACACCTCTTAGCAAAATTGTCTAGAAAGAAACTTACTGCGCAGACGCATTTAAGTGCGGTGACGAGTGGAATAAAGTTTATTTAATCATATGAATACTTGGTGCTCGTATAGTGTAAATTACGTCAGCAAGCTACCGACAAATCTAGCCCTAGATCAATGTATGCCGGATCAATTAGATTAAATTTTATGTCCAGATGAGCATAAGAGATTATTCATACCTTAACCGCAGGTAAGACTATTGTTACGAGGAAAATTAAAGAAAATAACAATAGCAAGAAATATGATTCACGCAAATGTAAACATCACAAATGTAAACCTCTGACCGCGTTTTATTGCCATACGATACTTCATAAAAGGAAATTTTGTCAAAATCATCGCCAAAGACATTATCGATTTTACCTCTTCCTCTCTAATCAAAACTGGTGAAGAAGCTATTATTTTATAAATACTGGTATACAAGAAAATGAATATTGGTACCCACGCACAATAAAGAAAGCTGCCTAAATATGATTTCGCATGCTCAAGTCAAGTCACTAAGAACATTTCTAAATTTTCTTTTTTACAATTTTATTTAGGGATTTTCACTTTGTGGCAAAATGTTTATTTTGGCGGTCGCTTGCACCTTACTGCTGTTCACAGAAGGTAAGCAAAAACTATTTTATTTCAACTGCTTTACCCACTTTACTAGCAGCGTACTTCCCGTTCCGTAATCCGCACTCGGTGTACAGACCACAGAGCCATTTGATCTCTAATACTTAGGTTCGCGCGGAGCAGTCACCAAAACCGTGTGGCAATTGATTCGCAATTATAATTTAGAGTGTTCGCTCGTGCTTTTTTTATCTTGATGCCATCGCCATTGTTTCATGTTTGTAACTTTTCATGCGTAAATTTATTCCCGTTGCTAACCTAACGAACTTCTGTGATTTTCACTATTAGGCTTTTTTGAGGCAAGAAAACGAACACGAATGAGCCTGTGTATGGGGTCTTGTGACACCAGGACGTATGAGAGAGTTCTTTCTGCTCCTTATTGTCTTTCAAATTCATGATTAAAAAGAAAAAAAAAAGACTTATTCGTCAAACATTATAAAGTCGTTCAATAGTTGTCTGACCAGCGTGAGCTTAGTTTTCGCTAGGTGCGAAAAATACGGAGTATAAATACCTGATCACCCAAGCGCAAACACCACGTTGACGTCACGCCGATGAGGTGGCGCTGCTGTTGGTACTGCTGCATGCAAGGACGCTTCCTCTTACGTGAATCTGGTTTCTGCGCAGGCGCAGAAACCAGGCTTGTTTGCACACGACGTCTTTGTGTATACACCTCATTTTAAGGGTGCCGCCATTTTGAGAATCGTGGCGCCGATGACGCCATCTAGGGGCTCAAAACTTTAAATACAGGCTGTTGTGGCAGCACAGCTATCTGGGTAGGCAACGGTGGGGATATAAAGAAAAGTTGGCTAGGCTTGGCTATGCTGGGCTACTAAAGCTTGGCTGGCAGTTGGCGGGTCAAACCGAGCTGGCTAATGACAAGCCATGCCTTGCCTCTTGGAAAGAACCAGGATGAAGACGATGGGGGAGATTCGATTGAGTCTAAACAGCGAAAATGTAACTTATGCAGATAAGCTCTCGACATTTGATAGCTGCATCTTGGGTGATGGCACGTAGACGAATTTCACACCCTTCACATGCCATGAAATAATAATAGCATACCTTGCAGTGATAACCTATTTGGTGCGTGGGCCCCGGTTTGGAATTGGTGCCTTTAGGCGAGGTAGTCGTGAGCACGAACGTGACGAGAAGCTTGGTACAAAGCCCTAGCGATTGAGGCTTTCAATCGACTGACGTCATAAATAAGGATCCTCGAGGAACACGTAAAGCTAAAATCAATTGCACCAATATTAGAGCTGCCTTCTCTAATGCTCATTGCACACTTATCGCGGTGGTACTTATGCTTATTTAAATTATTTTTGCACCCGGCGAAGGCACGGTGATAGCCAGGCAACCGTAGACTTTTGAAAACTGTAGCAGGGTATTAAGAAACCCCCTAACTAACTCACGTAAGACGTCCGCCTCTGAGCTTCTAAGCTTGGCAGTTCCATACTTGGTGTAAGCGGAGAATCCAACAATGCACCGGGTCGACGTCACGTCAGTTAAGCGCTGGACCGTGCAAAAACAGCCTATAGGCGCAGTTTTGACCTATTTCGGCGCTGTATCAGTTGTGTACTGCACGCATTGAGGTAGAGGGGCTTAGAGACATAAACGAGTATCCCGTTCCCCAGGCAAAAGTGACCCCCACTTGACTGCCGCCATGTTGTACAATTTTGATTAGACACGTGACCGTATCAAATCCTGAAGCTTTTACGCAAAACTGAGCCGAGATTTGTATTGCAATCGCTGTAAAAAATCTCGATAAACTATTGTTGCAATACTGTTAGCCCCAGCAATGTGTCTGACGCCGATAAAAACCCAAAATACAGCACCGCGGCTGACGGCATCTAGTGGAGGCATCGCGAAGCTGCCCGAGTTTTTGTCGTAGAAGCACAATTTCGACTTAAACGAGACGAAACCTTACATATCTCGTCGTTACTCTTATTAAATATCAATGAGCAATTATTTGTGCCCAGTACTTCGTTTAAATCTAGATGTAAAACTATAAGGTCCCGTGTCTAGTGGTCCAAAATGTTCAACATGGCGGCGGCCTATCGGGTCCACATTCAGGTGCCAGTTTATCTCGCTTAGGCCCTCTACCTCGTTGGCTGCACGTGACCCAGACTTTTGCTGTTTAAAGACACGGTGCAAGCTAATTCAGCGCTGAGTCAGCAACTAAACTTCCGCTGAGGCAGTGCTGACGTTTAAATATCTCGGCGCTACCCAGAATGTTTGAACCGGTTGTAATTTAGACGTTATTAGGAATAAATGACTGACGGCACTAAAAAACGGTTGTATTTTTCGCATGTTTATGAAGTCTAAAATAGTCCTTAAATACTGCATGATATGAAATATTTTAGCAATTCCATTTTTGATGAAAAGGCAAGAACGAGTCTGGTATAATATGGAGCACGTGACGTCACTTTTCCCGCTAAATTTGACAGAAAACTAAATGGCGGGGAAGGTCACGTGACATCAACTTCCCCTTCAAATTTAGCGGGGAAACTGAATTGGTGCACAGGGCTTGTTACAGCAAGTTAACTAGATACTGAACCTAGGAAACAAATTCTACCTGGTTAGGAGAGACACGTCTAAAAATGAATGTTCATCGAAAAAAATGTTGCCCAATATTTATTGTACAATGCGTGTTTTTCCATTTGCGGGCGGAACCAAAATTGTACCTCTGTGGGATAGTGATGATAGCGTTTGTACCCAACTTGTGTGCGCCGTGAATTCGCTGAACATCAGAGCGCGCACTAGACGGGTGCAAACGCAATCGTCATCATCCCACAGGGAAACAATTTCAATTTCGCCCTCAAGTCAAAAAATTCAACATTGGGCACACTGATGTTTTTTTTTTTTTTTTTTCGAGGAACATTTATTTGAAGACATGCCTGTCCTAACCAACAAAAAAAAACTTTTTTTTCTACGTTCAGTATTCCTTTTAGTCAAATAAAATCAAATTGTTTATTTTGTCATTCAACGGAAATGGGGAGAGGCCGATGACAAAAAGCTGATAAATCAGATTGACATGGTCCTCGGCCACCTTACAGAGGCAGTGGCGGCGGCAATGGAAAATATACAGTAAAGAGTCAGGAAGTAAAAGAGTTAGTGAAAATACAAAGTGACGTCAATATCCCCGCAAAATTTAGCAGGGAAACGGAGTGGGTACTTAGGTCACGTGGCGTCTATATTGCAGCTGAGTTTAACGAGGAAACTGAATTGATATAGAGGTCTCGGAGCGTCGGGTAATGAGTCATCGATTTGTGTCCTTAATAATCTTAGCTGGACATGCTCGGATGGACGGACAAAAGTTAGGGAGGGGGCCGGGGGGATTCCGAGTCCAGAGGTCCAACGAGTCAAAAGATCCAACGCGTCAAAAGATCCATTATTGGACCTTCTGACTCGTTGGATCTTTTGACTCGTTGGACCTCTTGACTCGCCGTGGACCTTTCGACTCGTTGGATCTCTTGACTCGTTGGACCTTTTGACCCACATTGGATCTCTTGACTCGTGTTTGGCGAGTCAAAAGATCCAACGTGTCGAAAGATCCGTTATTGTACCTTTTGACTCGTTGGACCTCTTTACTCTCTGCCCGATCACCGGGGAAGGGGGAAAGGGCTTTGAAAAAGAGCAGGAAAAGAAAGAAAGCCAAAACTACGATGAATGACGGCTTTCGGATGGAAAGAAGGGGAGTGACGGTCACTGCACTGAAGTAGGGTGGGATCCCGCGTCTAATAACAAAGCAACAAAAAAGAGGGAGATGAGAGAAGAGGATACAGTGGCCTCGGGGATGACAGATTTTGGGATACTGAATGTCTGGCTGTGTCACGGCGCTCTGCGTTTTCCAGTTTAATCGGATGGTGATCAACGCCATCTCTTCGTGCGGTATGCTTGACTAACGCAGGAATTTCCCGAGAGTTGTGCACGCTGCACGGTAGTGGGGACGTAGGGTGTTTCTCTCGAATTTAGAAATCAACGAACAGTTAATTGGTGACTGAATTACAAGGCCCGTATAGACCAACACGCGGTGCTGACGTCCCGCCCCTGCGGTGGTGCTGCTATCGGCATTGCGCACTCGCAGACGGTCCACTTGACGCGCTCCCTGCGCACCCTGTGCAGTGGCCACACCTCATGCGGAAACTGCGCCTTTTCTCACACCTTGTTAGGGCTTGTATGGAAACAGCGCGTTGGTCTATACGCAGCATGAGCTCAACCGGGAGGAAGGGTTATGTGGATCATTTCGACAGTGTAATGTTTGGAAGTCATCCAGAGGGTCAACATGTCGCAGTATCTTGCCGGCCAGTGCAGCATGACTGCTGACTGACGCCACGTAGGGAGGAGCGTTCCTCCCTAAATGGAGGAACGCTCTTGACACATATGTTCCTTCAGAAAGGGAGAAACTTTCGTCCCTAAAGCAGGGGAGCAAAAGTTCCTCTGTCGCCTGCATCTCATTATGGCGGCCACGAATCGAGCAAATCGAGCTCAATAAGGCTTAAAGAGAACACTAAGTCTATTGTACGGAGCGAGAGGAGCAGCAAATAAAAACGTAACACGAGCTTTCCCCGAACTGTATTTATTTCCAAAGCCGGCTTCCCCCAGCAGGTAAAGAAACTTACGTTTCGAAAGCCTGCAGTCACATAGTCTTCTCATCGTCAACACTGCGATGTTAAACGGAGACAACAGGCACCCAGTTCGCGCACTTTATGTCTTACCTTTGCTATTCCTCGAGCCACAATTCCTTCGTCAACCGTTGCGTCAACCGCACATCACGGAGGAGTGGTAAACCATTCGCCCGCAAAACCAAAAGCCGCTCACAAAAAAAAGCAAGTCCGAAGCAGCCTCTTGGCTCATTTCAGCACGGTAACACGAAATTATGGCCTAGCCGCGTAGAGCAAAAGAGGTTAGATCGCTTGCCACCAGATGGCAGGGTCAAGCAGCAGTAGTCGCAAGTAGCTAGGCTAGGTGGCGCAAGGTACCGCCCAATTCACTGTTCTACAAAAATAGTTTTATTTTCTCACGCCACCATTGCGCTTCGGGATCTTCGGGAACCTCTAACATACACACATGTAGACACATTACGCATACTACAAGCATCAGCTGAACATACATACACATGCATCGCACATACAAACATCAATTTAAATATTAACTTGTTAGAAAATAGCCCCAACGCGGCCGACTTGTTATTATTGTTAACGGCGAACAATTTTGTTAATGGCATTACTCATCCCACACGCACTACACTTTCTACATCAACATTAATTGATCTTTTTACTACAAACTATGAGAAGGAAAAGGTGAAAGCTGGCGTAATAAGCTCAGATATTAGCGACCATCTGCCCATATTTATGCTAGCTGACAAAACACGAGAGGTACATAAGCGTGACACAAATTCTATGACTTTCCAAAACCTTACACTAGACGCATTTAGGCAGAAATTATTGGCCACTGATTGGACCGATGTACTGAACTCAAAAGACGTGGATAGTGCATATAACGCGTTTTTAGAAAAATTTAAACAGGTTTATTTTTCTTGTTTTCCAAATAAAACTATTAAACTTGCTCGAAAAGGACGAAAGCCTTGGATGACCACTGCACTCCTTAAGAAGACACGTATGAAATATAAACTTTATAAAACATTTCTTGTGACACGTAAGGCAGTGGCATTAGTCAATTTCAAAGAATACAGAAACCAACTAACAGCGGAAATTAGGAAGTCTAAAAGAATTTATTATTCTAGTCTATTTGATGCTGAGTGTCTAAAAAAGGCCGATATATTATGGAAACGTATAAATAGTGTTTTCAATACGTCTTACAAGCCAGAAAGCTTTGAAAATTTTAAACATAACGGAGAGGTCTTAAGTGCCTCAAATCTGGCAAACGTATTTAACAACCATTTTGTGAATATCGGGAGCAACTCTTATTATCATGAAGCGTCAGAAAATATTAAGCCTATCTCGGAATCGCTCTTTATGTACCCCACATATGAGACTGAAGTGTGTTCTTGTATTACGTGTCTGAGTAACAGTGGCAGTCGTGATGCGGATGATTTAGAAATTAAACCCGTAAAATATGTAGTAGATATTATTGCCCCATATATAACATACATATACAACCTCGCAATATCTTCCGGTATCTTTCCTAAAAAAAATGCAAACCGCGAAAGTTGTAGCTTTATTCAAATCAGGAAACAAAAATGAGTTAGGAAATTACCGTCCTATATCCATTCTTCCAGTATTCTCAAAAGGGTTAGAAAAGATTATTCACTCCCGCATTATTAATTTCTGTGATAAGCACTCGCTCATTACTGACTGTCAATTTGGATTCCGAAAACATAGATCAACAGAAACGGCCTTATTAGTTCAAAAAGAACATATACTTAGAAATTTCGAAGACAAAATTTTGACGCTTGGGTTGTTTTTAGATTTCAGCGAAGCATTTGATTGCATAAATCATTTAATTCTGCTAGATAAATTATTTTCTTATGGCATTCGTGACCTTCCACTCACACTAATTAAGTCATATTTACAGCATCGCTCCCAATTTGTGCAAATTAAAAATCAGAGATCAACACCTTTAAATATATTATCAGGTGTTCACCAGGGAAGTATCCTCGGACACTTCTTTTTTTTTTTGTTATATATAAATGACATAGTGAACCTCGATTCAAGTTGCAAATATATTATCTATGCAGACGACACCAATGTATTTTTTTTTTTCAGATTCATCCGAAGAGGGTCTTGTAAATAAAGCAAATGCATTTCTTATAAAATTAAAAACATGGGCTGAAGTAAATTGTTTAACTATTAATGTCTCGAAAACAAAAGCAATAATATTTGGCCCACGTGGTTCGAGCGATAGATTATACAATCCTCTCAACTTTGGGTCCTTGCACATTGAATTTGTAAATAGTGTTAAAACACTCGGAGTTATTTTTTGTGATAATATGCTCTGGACTAACCACGTAAGAAAGCTCTGCTCTAAACTGGGTAAATCTGTAGGAATTATGAAAAAACACAGACATGTTCTACCGAAAAGCGTAAAAAGGGTTTTATATAACTCATTATTTTATTCACATTTGTGTTATTGCAATCTCGTCTGGGGAAATACGTCTGATTCGAATTTAAATATGATACATTTATTACAAAAAAAGGTGATACGAATAATAGCAGATGTTTCTTACATCATCACACCGAATCATTGTTTCAATTATATAAGATCCTTAACATACAGCAAATGTATAACTACCTTTTAACAATAGCTTACAGAAATGCGACATACGGCCGTTCCAGTACAATTCTTCAACTATCTGAATTAAAAGGAACAGAGAATTATTACCCGTCTAGACATCAGCAACCTTGGAAAATTCCGAAATGCAGGACAAATTATGGAAAACAAACAATACGTTATGCTTTACCTTTTTCGTTGAATGAATATTGTGATCACAATATAGATGTAGTGAAAATGTCAAACAGCAGTATACTCAATTTGTATTTTAATACTTAAGAATGTATCCCTTATGTGCGCACTATATTTGCATTGTTTATTTCTGAACGCATATTATTTGTTTTTGTGCTCCGTCATAGCTGCTGAGTGGGGGGTCCGGAGCTCGTCAAGCTGCATTTCTGCAGCTTTTTCTCCGGCCTCCCATCCACCACATGTATCTGTGGTGAGAATAAAGTTTGTATTGTATTGTATATTGTATTGTATAATACAACAGCACACTAACCCAATCACTACTCCCTAGCTCTGCGTTTCCGTCTTTTATACTGGTCGTTTTGAACGCACGGAATTTCTCGGTGACTCCCTAAGCAATTCCCGGCATGTTGATTTTTTTCCAGCAATGTCATACATCTGAGAGTATTTATAATGGCTCAGGGGATGAATCTCTTATTAAAAAGAAAACGCTCGATCATACCGTAATTATTTGAAAGCCAATAAATCGAGCCGCTCCAATGCGGTTCCAAGCCACGAGTTTGTTTCCCCGCACGGCACTTCGTGGCCAGTATTTCTATTGTCGTGTTTGTTTTTCTATTTGTGCTGTTCGCGCCAGGCTGAAATTGCCGTCTTGAATTAATCTCTGTAGTGCGGATATTAACTCAGCTGGAAGTGATGCTTCACGGGCAGAGAAATCGCTTATCGATCAACTTGAATGCAGTCAAAGCCGCGACTTGCGGCATTTGTTAAGTGTACGGAGTTAAGCCGTGGCGAGCTCGAAAACGTCTTGCGCCCATCCTTAGCGCGCGTTCTTAGAGGGCAGTTTCTCCAGGAACCGTAGTATATTTAAACAGCAAAATGAAGGATAGTTTTTTTTTTTATGCTAAAATTCCACTGTAAATATACACTTTCCGTCATAATTTCGTAGTGTTCAGTCTTTTCCCCTGAGCGCAATCGCTCTCGGGGACCGACAGTCATACTGGCCACTGTACGATAGGAGCTTACCATTCAGACCAGCGTTCCAACATGACTCCTACGCACGTCGATCGACTGCACCTAATTCCTCAAGTGGTCTTTAATGTAAAGCGGAATGTCAACCTGCGACAACCCGGCCGCTCCGATCACGGGCCCGACCAGCGGCATCAATGCCAGACAGTTAACGTAATCTCATCTTGTTGTTACACCACTGATACGCGAACACACGGTCACATCGGCGATAATTCCAGTCTTCTGTTCACTACGCACAACACTGCCATCACGATGTTGCTGCTATGTTGCTGACACGCAGAAATACAGAAGCGCGTTGAACGCCGGTTGGCACTCGGCACGGGAAAACAGAACCGAACTCAGCACGGAAGGCACCCACGCAGCCGGCAGGCAAACGTGCCTGCCTTGGACGCAGTTCCTGCGATTTCCATAACGTCGAAAACGTTGACACAGTTCGGCTATGGTGCCTGGAACGCGTCTCCAACTGGTGTGTTTACCGCGTCCAAAAAAGTGGTCCCTCGATTTCCGCCTGATGACATCATAGAAGTGTCATGCTGTCGCTGGTCGCGACCCTGGCGGTGTTCTATCAGCGGTGGTGGATGTGGCAGACGCCTGTTCTGCTGCAGGTCGCTCCAGAGATCAGTAGGGTCGCTCTCCACGGAAGCTACAGCAGCCGGAAGTTGGGACGCCTGGGACGCCGTGACGACAGCGACACTCGCGTTCGCTCGTGCTTTTCGCCAGCATTTCTATGACCAAGCACCAGGATCGCGACAGGCAACAGCATGACACTCCGGCTTCTGTGACGTCATTTGTTGCCACTTCGGGACCACTTTTGATGTATGGGGGGAATAGGACGCTAAACACACCAGTCGGAGACGCGCTCCAGGCACCATAGTTCGGCTACTGTGGTTCCGCTACTGTAGTTCCGCGTGGGTCGTGCCGCCGCAATCCCATAGAGTTATTACAATACACGCTAGAGGCTCAGCTGGCGCTAGTGTCTACGGAACTTCCGGTTGCAAATTGAAGCAGACAGCATGCAGTCTACTTTTCCAGTCTTTCTGTGTATTCCTATGGGAAAAAGCGCGTGAATTTTGTTTCTTCGCCGGAAAATAACATGGATAACTTTTGTTATTTTGGTTGTAGCGGATAGTATGTACCTTTATTAATATTGTGGAAGTGTAATTGCTTGAGTTACAGCATTTTTTCTTTACCACTGAACGATGTTAAACTTCGCTATATTTCAGGCGCAAACCTCTGTTCCATGGCAGGTATATAGAAACGAGCGACGATTCTAAGCAAAATAACGATCGAAAGGAATGTAGAGTGTGTTCAAAGTTCGCCAGCATTCCGCTGGTGCTTATATATCGCTAATATGCCCGTTCTGTCACTATATGAAAATGACCCCGTCGTGCATCTTTACGAGTGGTTAAAAAAACGTTCGAAACGTAAAAGATAAAGTACGTGACCTACTAAAGGTGTGTTTTCTTATTATTTCCTTTGTCGGGCAGTTTTTATCGGGCACCTGTTCCCTGGCTTCTCCCTCTTTGCAAAGATATGGAGAGTGCGGGTGATGACTTGAACCCAGAACAATTAAGCATCTTCGCACATATTCATGAGCAGAAAAAATAAAGCAGTACTTATTTATTGCAAATCGAACTATATTACGTGACTTTCAATTTATTTTGATCGTCTGCAAGCACAAGGAGTTACTTATCCAGTGTTACTTCGTAGTTCCTGTCGTCTCTCTTGGTTTTCCACATGTCCTTCGTTCGTTGGAAAGCTTCGACGCCGTGTTCGCGCTAACAGTGTCCGACAGTGCACATAAATGCATGTACGAAGCGGTTTTAGCACCGTTTTTCATGTCAAGATTTTAAAATAAAAACGCCGTAACTGACCAATTATTTCATCTGCGTGACTGGGAAATGTTCCAAAGTGCCTAGTACGTACGAATTATTCGTGATATTTGCTCTTATAATCAAGCGCAGAGAGGAAATGCACTCGCTTTTTTCCATAGAAATGCATTACCGGAAGTCAATTTCCGACTGCTTGCTGTCTGCTTCAATTTGCAACAGCACACTAGCGCCAGTTGAACCTCTAGCGTTACATTATAATAACTCTATGCGCAATCCAGAGACGGCCATCTTACCCAGTGTACGTAGCGCTGCTGGCACTGCTCCGGAACTTCGCTGTTTCTAGCGGCTTCGTTTGCTCGTTTGATACGATTAGTGGTGAAAACGTCAATGCAACCGAAATGTTCTGCACGTTTGGACTAGAAGACGGAATTACAGGCGGCCTTCGCTGCCGCTGAAGCTCAATCAACTCAACAACATTTACTTCAGAACGTGCCCGACGTGCTCGAAAAACGAAACCGAAAGAAGATGTGTCGGGAGGGCGAAAGCTTTCTCCCGTCTGCCTGGAGAAGGAGGAAAACGTCTCGTTCCTCCCTTCTTCTCGTCTCCGCTTGGGGGCGCGTCAGTAGAAGAGAGGAAGACGCGCCGTTGCTACCTTTTTCCTCCATTTTTTCTTAGAGTTCGCTATACGGAGAACCAGAATCGGCTTACGTTCGTGTAATCACTACTGCGTGGTGCACCTAACGACCCCAGGCTATAATCCGTTTCACCTAAGGATGGACCGCAGCCTATGCTAGAAGCCGAGAGCGCGACGCCTTGAACACCTTTGTGTTCGAGGCATTTCAGAGTTGGAGAAGGACCCTAGTACCACTTGTCTTGCTGTGCATGCACACACTTCACTCGCTCGTGTTCAGGTTGAGCAGCATTGATCAACAGCCATGCACAGTTTTATTCGTCTTTCGATGTATCGCGATAGTACCGATATATATATATATATATATATTGTTTTGCATAATCACGGAAGTTTTATATTACTTATCCTTTTAATGTATGGCACCTAGTCGATTTTGTTCGTGCAAACTGAATTATTTTATTCGCACGTAATACAGCCGAGAAAAAAAAAACATTGTACACATCGCGACACTGTTAGCACGAACACGACATCGGCGCATTTTCGCATTTTACTCCTATATAGTATTACCGAGCACGAAATTTTATCGCTTACATTATAGAACTAAATGAGCTCTTTCCATAGCAATAATAACGTGGATGACATTCTTTGGTTTCAAAGAGAAAAACTGGAAAAACCGGCGATCGCTTGTTCGCGCTAACAGAGTCGCGCTCTGTAGTTTCCACATTTTCGCGACATATTTTAAGCCTTGAATCCCATGATCCATTACAGCGACCGCTTATCAAATGCTAATTTAAATTTCGTTATATCTTGTGTCGAACCTAAAAGTTTATTCAAAAAGAAAAGTTTACCATAATATCAACCCGCCTTTAAAAAATATATATATTTAAATTACTATTTTGAATTATTTTTCGTCATTTGCCTTCCCATTGGCCAAGTCCGATATCTTACCTGCACGAAAATAACTTCGAAGTGGCCATCTAAGGCGCATCCTAAAGGAGCCTTGAAACGATTTTTCTACTTTTGCTAAATACTAGTTAGAATAACTCCCTAACGTTAATCACTGAATAAACTTGCATTAGTTTTTCTTTCTAAGCACAGTCGCCGAATAAATTTGAGAAATATAAGCATCGTTCATCCCCTTAACTCGGAGCCAGAAGAAGCGGCCACGTGGCCCGGCGCCTATCCTATACCTTTAACGTTAATCATAGCCACGTGCTGGGTTTGACAAAGTAGAGAACGTGTGCTCAGCTCAGACATTGTTGGAGTTGGGCTCATCACCGCTGTGGTTGGACACGAGCCACTAGCCGAGTGTCCGCCGAGGCATTGACGAGCTGAAATCGTGTGCTCACGTAGCTCTCGTGTCCAATCTATGCACGAGCCGCGCTCGACTGTCGTCAGTCGGGTGATTTCGATTCCACATTTACGTCATTCAGCTTTGCAAAGGCAAGACTGAAAGAAATAGTCCCGTTTTATCTTCGCGATTTCACAATTTCACCGCGACAGAGAAGTTTCTGAATCAGTGGCGGTCTGTGCGATTATACTTATGCCAGGCTGGGACCAGTACAAACCGGCAAAGTCATGAACGTTCCAACCCGATAACGTTTCATGACCCCTTTAAAGGGGCCGTGAAATGATTTTAATGTTCAAAGAATCTAGTGCGTCAGGGACCCCGGAACCGGGGGGGGGAGGGCAAGGGGGGCTTGAGCACCCGCTGACATTTTCTAGGTGGTGCTGAGCATTATGCGGAGCCCCCGTGCGTTTGGCTCAAGGCCTACTGAACTGATTCCTACTGTACAACGCCTCCCCGCGACTAGGGAAGGAGCGGTGAGGGGCTTTCCGTGACTCCTTTGCAATATGAAGCGGCAGTTCTCGAGTAATTGGAGCTTTTGACCCGCAATGGATCTCTTGACTCATATCTGCCGAGTCAAGAGATCCCACGCGTAAAAAGATCCATTATTGGACCTTCTGACTCGTTGGATCTTTTGACTCGTTGGACCTTTTGACTCGCCGTGGACCTTTTGACTCGCCGTGGACCTTTTGACTCGCCGTGGACCTTTTGACTCGTTGGATCTTTAGGCTCGTTGGACCTCTTGACCCACATTGGATCTTTTGACTTGTGTCTGGCGAGTCAAAAGATCCAACGAGTCATAAGATCCATTATTGGACCTTTTGACTCGTTGGATCTTTTGACTCGTTGGATCTCTTGACCAGAAGCTGGCCGGGGGGGGGGGCGCTTATGGTCAAGAGATCCAACGAGTCAAAAGATCCAACGTGTCAAAAGGTCCAATAATGATCTTTTGACTCGTTGGATCTTTTGACTCGCCAGACACGAGTCAAAAGATCCAATGTGGGTCAAGAGGTCCAACGAGCCAAGAGATCCAACGAGTCAAAAGATCCACGGCGAGTCAAGAGGTCCAACGAGTCAAAAGGTCCAACGAGTCAGAAGGTCCAATAATGTATATTTTGACGCGTTGGATCTCTTGACTAGGCAGACACGAGTCAAGAGATCCATTGTGGGTCAAGAGCTCGAATTACTCGAGAACTGCCGCTTCATATTGCAAAGGAGTCACGGAAAGCCCCTCACCACTCCTCCCCTAGTCGCGGGGAGGCGCTGTACAATAAAGATCAGTAAACGAATTCTAAGTGCCTTAATGTTTGTTAAAAAAACAATAGGTGAAACAGATTTAAGTTTGATGCGCCACTCAACTACGCAACGTTTTCCGTTAAGCGACCGGAAAACCGGCTCGAGTGGGCACCCGGAGACATTCAGTTTCGTGTCGCTGGCTATGGGAAGCGGGGAGGGAGCGCTTATCTTCGCTTAGGGTAGATGGCGCCACTGAAACTTTGCGTAATAAAAGTCAAGGCTATTAGGTTTTTGACGCGTCTGTTCACGTATTCACGACAACATTTAAAAAAATTAGCCTCATATCGAGCAGACACTTACTGAGCTTGCAAATTCAATACACTTTCAACCAGGTCACGTTACGCGCTTAGTTTTTTTGGCCGACACAAGAGGCTGCAGGACAGAAGATAGTCCCCCTTCCCCTTGGCGATTTTCCGGACACTCGCGGTGTTTTGAAAACTCAAAACGTTTTTTTTTATTTTTTTAATATTTGTGCTAAGGTAAGTTAAACGAAAGTGGAACGCACCAGATTCTTTGAACATTAAAATCATTTCACGGCCCCTTTAAAGGGGTCATGAAACGTTATCGGATTGGAACGTTCATGACCTTGCCGGTTCGTACTGGTCCCAGCCTGGCACAAGTATACTCGCACAGACCGCCACTGATTCAGAAACTTCTTTGTCGCGGTGAAATTCTGAAATCGCGAGGATAAAAGTCTTTCAGTCTCGCCTTTACAAAGCTGGATGACAAGAATGTAAAACCGAAATCACCCGACTGACGACAGTCGAGCACGGCTCATGCATGGATTGGACACAAGAACTACGTGAGCACACGACTTCGGCTCGTAACAGTCCATGCCTCGGCGGACACTCGGGTAGTGGCTCGTGTCCAACCGCTGTGGTGATGAGAATAGCCGAACTTTAACGATGCCTGGAGCTCAGCACGCGTTTTCTACTTTGCCGACCCCATCGCGTGGCCATGATTAACGTCAAACGTATAGGATAGGCACCAGGCCACGTGGCCGCTTGTTCTTGCTCTGAGTTGAGGGGATGAAAGATGCTCATATTTCTCTAATTTTATTGGCGACTGCCATTGCCTAAAAAGAACAACAAAGGCAAGTTTATTCAGTCATTAACGTTAGGGAGTGATTCTAAGTAGTGTTTAGCAAAAGTGGTATAATCGTTTCAAGGCCCCTTTAGACGGCCTTAGATGGCCAATTTGAAGAGAGGAACTCCCGATAATTCACCGGTTCCTTTCGTGCAGGTCGCCTTCAAACTTATCGAACTTCGCCAATCGGAAGGCAATATGACAAAAAATTAAATCAAAATAATAACTTAAAACATTTTTTTTTTTTTTGAGGTGGGTTGATATTATGGTAAACTTTATGGCAAAATTATGGTAAAAAAGTGGACCGTCCTGCGCGTGCGCAATGTCGATAGCAGCACCCCCGCAGGGGCAGGACGTCAGCACCGCGTGTTGGTCTATACATGTCGTAATTCAGTCACCGATTGACTGTTCGTTGATTTCTAAATTCGAGAAACAACCTACGTCCCCGCGACCGTGCAGCGCGCATAACTCGCGGGAAATTCCTGCGTTAGTCAAGCATACCGCACGAAGAGATGACGTTGGTCACCAGCCGATTGAAATGGAAAAAGCATATAACGCCGTGACCCAGCCAGCCATTCAGAATCCCAAAACCTCTCGTCCCCGAGGCCACTGTATTCCCTTCTCTCATCTCCCTCTTTTGTGTTGCTTTGTTATTAGACGTGGGATCCCACCCCGCTGCAATGCAGTGACCGCCACGCCCCTCCTTGTTACCCGAAAGCCGTCAATCATCGTAGTTTTGCTTTTCTTTCTTTTCCTGCTCTTCTTCAAAGCCCTTCCCCCTTTCCCGGTGATCGGGCAGGAAGTCAAAAGGTCCAAGAAGTCAAAAGGTCCAATAATGGATCTTTTGACTCGTTGGATCTTTTGACTCGCCAAATACGAGTCAAGAGATCCAATCTGGGTCAAGAGGTCCAACGAGTCAAGAGATCCAAGGAGTCAAAAGATCCACGGCGAGACAAGAGGTCCAACGAGTCAAAAGGTCCAACGAGTCAGAAGGTCCAATAATGGATCTTTTGACGCGTTGGATCTTTTGACTCGTTGGACCTCTTGACTCGGAATCCGGGGGGGGGGGGGGGGGGGGGAGAGAAAGGTACGTTGCGAAAAAAAAAGAACAAAAGAAAAAAACATTTGATGCTTTAATATTTGTGTATGCTCCTCCAAGGTTCCGGATGGCCAGATCCCAATTGCGGTCGAAGTGATGTGCGCAGACGAGACCGATTTATTTTTGGTGGACGGCCGGCAAAGGACCGAGAATTCCCATGGATGGTACTGTGAAAAGCACGCGCGAACCCGTGGAGTCACCACTTTGTTGGCTGCTTTCCCTACTTATTCGGTGATCAACTGAGGGAGAGGAGGAAATGAGAGTGGCTGGGGGCATCAGATCAATAAGCTCCAATGGAAGAAATTAGGGGATTGACGCAGAGACTAGCTGACTTGGTCGCTATCCACCGTCTCCATCGAACAAGTGCGTCGTCTGCTCCTGGCACAATATCTCGCGTTCGAACGCGAGACACCGCAGCGTTCGACGCTCGAACGCGTTCGAAAAGGGTGTCGAGACGAAGGCAGTGAGCCTTTGGGTAACCCACTAATCCTTCCAATCAGAGCTCGGCACTCTCCCCTCGCTCTCATATCCCCCTCTCCCTCATTTTCTCACCGTACACACTCGATAATTAAAAAAAAAAATACTCGTCCGCGGGTGATCGCCTTTGCAATAGACTACTTCAAAAATCCCGGCACGCAGCACGGCGCGCGTAGCGTTATCGAGCCTACATGGAGGAGTTGCACGGTTTCGCTTTCAATTGGGCCTCCGTTGGCGAAGCAATGCGTCTCAATACCATAAAAAAAGGGAAAAAAAAGATGTTAGCGTTCGCTGGCATCGCACTTATTCATGTTGGTGAGAGCCTCCGTTGAAACACGGACCTCCACCGGCCGTAAGGACTTGCCTAGACTTAGGGAGGAGTACGAGTACGGCCGCCCACGTCCCGTACCGGCAACAACTCCAGAGTGCAGCATATAGATCTTTTTCGTGTACTCTCGTCCCCAGCCGCCTAATAGGCGTATCCGGTATGGGCGACGAAACAAACATCAAAACGTTTGAACCTGCAAATAGTAAAAAAATAGAGGGGAGGAAAAACGAGAATGTGTGACGGTTACGTTTATGTCCTAAATGCCTTCTATTGGCTTTGGCGACGGCAAAACAACGTTTTCGCCCATACTGGAAGTGACGACAATTCAAGATGGCGGCGCCCTTGCGAAAAAGGTCTATATGACTCTCCCGGGCATGGAGGTGGGAAGCTTCAGGCGGCGAGCGCGATTCAAACCAACGCGTTTTTGTGCGCTGCGAAAGTCGTTCGCTTCCCGGAAATTGCGTATTTCATGACGTTCTTGCTGTTTCCGGTGCGCTTTCGGCGTCACAAGCGTGCGCGTTGATTAGGACGGTGCGCTTTCGGGCGAGCGGAGGGCATATGCGCCCGACGACGAAGAAACGCGGAGCCGGAACTGGTGCCCTCCGCCGATTGGCCGGGAGAGGATTTGGGAGAGGAGTGCCCTACTACGTCACAGCGCGTTTTTGTGCGCATTCAGAAAAAGTTGAAATCATCCAACTTTCTTATGCGCGCCCCGAAGGCGCAAGGAATCAGCGCGACGTCCCGAAACACGCGTTTTCCGGGAAGCGCATGACCTACGTGCGCATAAAAACGCATTGGTTTGGATCGCACCAGAGGTGAAGCCAGAAGGGGGAGGAGGGACACGCCCCCAGCGATGACCAAAACCAAGAGATGTCTCTTGGTCTTGGTCCTCGTGGGGGGCGTGTCCCTCCACCTTTTTGGCTTCACGTCTGGTGCCCTTCTATCGCCGCCTGAAAATTCCTACCACCACTCTCCAATGTTATGGAATATTTAAAAAGCACATAGGACATTCAAGCAATTTATCTGTATTTTATCTGTATTCAATCATTTTATCTGTATTTATCTGTACATATCTTGTCTTTATTTGTTTGTATTTCTCTGTACTTCGCTTGCGAACATGAATCGCCTCACATGTATCTAGTTCCTTCGCACGCGCAATATTGTCCATATCCGCTGTGAGAGACGCGGGTTGTTTGTAAACCGTGTATGTTGGTCGATAGGGGGGAGGGGGAGAGGGTTATTTTGATTCAGACGGCGGTTGACTTATTGCACCATAGGGGAGAATGAGAACGCGGTCTGGCGTTGCATTAAGAGACTATCACGACTTGGAGATCTTGCTTATCGCTCAAGTGATAACAGTGTAGATGTAAAAGAACAGCTGCGAATGTGCAGGCGAATTGGGGATAATTACTTTTAGATGTCGTCCCACAGTTGTGTTTATATTTATTAATATGTTCCGCACTACAATCATTAGATGTGCCATTACGATGAAGTATAAATCTATAATTTGTTTTGCGGTAATTGGTGAATTTGTTCAATCGATAAAAAGTTACTCGTTATTTTGTATCCGATCCGTAGGTGTCCTTGACTGGTGTCAGCGCGGATGGCCCAGCTTATGATTGCGGTGGATCGATAATTAAAAGCGATGTTGTGCTGACTGCTGCACATTGTGTGGTGGAGGGGTAAGTCAGGTTGCGAAAGTTTTAGTAATATATTTGATAACTCGACTTTTTATATTTCAGATTCAATATAAGCGCGTCAAAACTTTTTGCTGGAAGTTTGACCAAAATATTTGTGGGAGAATACTATCAAGAAAGGAAAGTAAGAATAATCATTGCTCCATTTAAAATTTTGCGCAGATTAAAATTTTTATTGGTTAACGCACGTATGCAAATATATAACTGCGTGTACACTAGGACAGAAATAGAAACACACATTACAATTTTGTGTTATAAAAAAGTCCGCTTCAAGCATATCCTTGTATATGCTTAGATATGAAATTTCGCTGCCATGCACCAAAGTTTAGATTTTTATGCAAAACATGATATGTTTATTTCCCTGACATTCCTTCATTCATTTTTGTATACAAGACACAGCAATAATATTGCTTTTTTATGTGGACTATCATGTCTTTTATGGCGTTCTTGAAAGAATACCCATTGTTTATTTCATGTACCATATATATGCGGGGACGGTGAAAGCATTTCTAATCTAAGCTCAGTTCCTCGGAAATCGAACTAGACTTGCTGAAAAAGTGAATTTGTCCGACCCATTTCATGCACAAAATATTGTAAAGGACATTATTCTGGTTACAGGTAAGATTTTTCAGAAAGTCCTGTCAATAAAATAAGTAAAACATTGCGGTGGCTTAGCTCGGCTATGCCTGGATATACGTAGCGTGAGCTTATGCTCACAAAATGAGAGGCGCTATCAAGCGGCTCCCGTGCAGCGTCAGACTTGGCTACTGCGCAACGGAGGGACACAGCTGTGCACGCGGCGGCGCCAGTGCGTCTGCCGCGGCTATGACGTCTCGAATGCGAGGACCGGCGAGGCGCGCGCGGTGGCGCGGAGCCCGCGGCGGTGGCGGCTCCGGCACGTCAGCTGTGCGCCGTGTGACGTCACTGCTCCTCGCGCTTGCGCAGACCGGCGAGGCGCGCGTGGTGGTGGCGGAGCCCACGGCGACAGTGGCTCCGCCCCGCCAGCTGTGCGCCGCATGACGTCACTGCTCCTCGTGCTTGCGCAGCACGGAGCACGGCTCATTATGAGAGCCACGCGAAACTGCTCAACCTCGGCCAGTGTAGCTCACGCTACAAAAATGATCACGAGTAATGCGGTGCGCTGACGATCGAAACCATAGCCTCCTTTATACTGATAATGCCTGCCCAATGGTTGGCTTCCCCATGCTTCGTCGTCGTTGCGCCTGCTTCCCAAATTTGCCACTAGAGGCGCCAAAACCCCATACAAAATGCAGACGACGCTTCTCCGCTGCCCGCTGCTACAGTCCACTGTGACGCCATTTGTGAAATGAATACAGTTGTAACCCATGCTACATAACTAGCGCAGGGCACCGTCAGTATAGTTTTCATATATAAAAGAAGTCTTAACCCTTCTCTTAGCTTTCACTTCCTGGTTTTGTTTCTATGCTGACATGTTACCAGACCTCTGGTGCTTGTCACAGCGACAACAGTAATAGTCAAACCAAATTAAAAAGGAGACAGAGAGGCTGGCGGACGCTCACGACGTTGCAACAGCAGCCACTTGGCGTTTGTATTGTTTCTGGAGCAGAGCCGGACAACATACGACCTGCGGACCACATGCGGCAGTCAAGGGATTTTTCTCAGGACCGCGAACGAGCCTTCGCTGACCGAAAACCTGCGCACCCGTCGGCAACGCACTGCCCGGGGATCTTGAAATGCATTTTCAATTTAAAAAAAAAAAATTTTAAGCTCACAGTTTTTTTTTATGTTTTGACCTGTTTCTTCTGTTCAGCACTGTTTTTCATGGATGCAGTTCTAGAGCTTTAACGATTGCCTAGATAGTGGCTTGTTGAAGAAGATCTTCTTGAGGTCACGCTTGTCAGACACGGATGCAGAGTAGTTTCTGGAAATCGGCCTGACATCCTTAGTAGACAGAATTTGCAGGAAATTTTGTAATGGTTTACATCTTTATCTGCCTTTGCGCATTTCAGAACGCCATGGTGTATAAGTGTATCTACGCAAGTCTCATCAGCTACATACCAAGGCGTTTTCAGCATATTTCGTTTTTTTCAGTAAAACCTCTACGAAGTTCTTCAGCGCATACAGCACCCTCACTAGCTTCTCCGATGGATAGTATAGTCCTGCCCTTTTTATGCGTTCTTGAAATATACCCCCATTTGTTTAGTCATGTACCATATATATGCGGGGACGGTGAAAGCATTTCTAATCTAAGCTCAGTTCCTCGGAAATCGAACTAGACTTGCTGAAAAAGTGAATTTCTCCGACCCATTTCATGTACAAAATATTGTAAACAACATTATTCTGGTTACAGGTAAGATTTTTTAGAAAGTCCTGTCAAAAAAATGATCACGAGTAATGCGGTGTGCTGACGATCCAAACACAATCACGAGCAGCTGGCATATTTTAGGCGACTAGACTAAACAAGGTTCTAAACATGTCACTTTTAATTGTCCCGAACTGAAGACGACCGTCTGGTTCAGTGGACGCGCTTGGGCGCATGGCATCGTGCTTTTGTTTTTAATGCAGTGTTCTTAGGCTCACATTCAGCGAGTTGTGAATGCACAAAATAAAGGTATCCGCACGGCACCGCCTCGCCACGGAGCAATTGTGTCGAAGATTCCTTTTCATTTCTGACAAACGCTCTGATATGGCGCACCGTGTTAGGAGCTCGAGGCAGAGGCGGACGAAACTTGTCGTTAAATAAATATAAATTTTATTCAGTCGATTTAATTAAACTTGTCTCCGAAACAAATATGCAATTAGGGTGACTCGAACTTATTAAGGCTGTGGTTTCTTTCTTGCGCTACATGGCCCGCAGCACATGAACACAAGACAATCGAAAAACAGCTTGATTCACCTTAGCACGGATCTAAGCTTAAGGTTTGAGGCGGTACACTCTTTCAGTCTTTTCAAATTAAAAATAATTGAAGAGGAAAAAAGATGCGTCGTGTAACAAAGTTACGTAACTTAATGTAACCACGAAGGAGGGGGGTGTATATATTAAGGCACTCTATCTTGAACATGGATTAATCTGTAACCCCTCCATGATTCAGTAACATAGTTCTCTCCTCTACAGATCAAACAAGTTATCATACCCGAGGATTTTTGGGGAGACGTCATGCCAGATGCAAGCCATGACATTGCGCTCATCAAGTTGACACAACCTTTCAATTTTGCGGCCAGCAATAGAAGCATTGGGACCGTGTGCCTTGCCGCGAGGCCTCCCCGTCCTGGGAAAGTCGTTACAGTAGCAGGATGGGGAAAGACTTCTCCGTGTAAGAATAGAGTTTACGTGTTGCGCGTAAGAGCTAACACAAGTGCTGTGAGTTAGCGTTAGCGTTGCGTGTTCCACACTGAGGATGCGCGTTGTAGCTAAGCGCCAACCCAAGACACAGTTTGAGCTC
The DNA here is from genome assembly GCA_013358835.2 of Ixodes persulcatus. NCBI lineage: Eukaryota > Metazoa > Arthropoda > Arachnida > Ixodida > Ixodidae > Ixodes > Ixodes persulcatus. The sequence goes on from JABSTQ010010213.1 coordinate 296,000, forward strand.
CCGCATGAGTAGAGAGGAGGACGCGATTTCTTGGCATACGCAAAAGCTTATGCGTACGCTATTCTAAAACTCACTAATTGCTAGAAGAGTTAGTAGTTCTGAGAGCCTTAAAGAATTTACTCTTAAATTAACACGACCTTTTTAAATGATCTTGTCCAAGTTGCCCTATTCGAATGGTCACCACGAGAGGAATCCCACTTGGGATGCTTCTGATTAACATTTGCCACCAGCGCATTATTTGCAAATGATTGTTAAGATAGCGCTAAATAATCGAGCGCAAATGAACACCGTGCTTCAATAATTCATATCCGATAGAAAGAAGTTTATATTCTAGTCGCCTGCGAATTTAGAAGCTATTTTGTGTTATAAAGTATTGTGTATTTTATATACCTCGTGACTATTTTTAATTGATACAAACCTTTTTTTTCACAAAGTGGAATATTGTTAGGTGCACACGGTCTTCGTTGTGCTTATCCAGTACGGGAAACATAAAATGGTGAATAATTTTCACGATCACCCGGTAAAGTAACTAAGCGCTGTAATGAATCCATGGCTTATGTGCACGGCAACTGTAGTTTTTACGGCAGTCTGTATTACAGGATAATCCAATTGACACCTTTCCCGAAGTGACTTCAGGCTTTGAAACTTTTGATTCGTTTGTTTTTCGCGCTTTTTGTCACCCGATTCAACAACTTTGCGCACGGTAGCGACACAAGCCCGTGGCCAGGACAACGCTCTTCTTAGTGAGTCTGTACAGAAAACGTAACATGACAATTAACAGATCCAAAACAAAGGGCTGCGCGTTAACCTGCGCAGTTTTTCCCTTACCATCACAGTCTCAAATAGTTGCAGAAAAAGTGCCCTACTTTAACATTTATGAAATGTTGAGTTGCGATAGTTGTTTCTTGATGACTGAATAGAAGTGCCGAAGTACAGGGACAAAGCGAGGAAGGTGACAAGGCGGACAAGATGGCGCCCCATCTTCTAGTCCTCTTCTTCTCTTTTTTGCCAATCCTTCTGCGCTTCTCTTCAGTTCAAAATCTAGTTTGCTGTTTCTCACAACTAGTTTAATTAGCGCAGCGAGGACGTCGGCTTGCTACACTGATTACAATAGCTCTGGAACACAAGAAAATAGCTAAAGTGTACTTTAACTTTTTCATTGTAATATTGCTATTATGTGTCGCGTATAGCCAGACCTCAACTTTTTTTTTTCTGCTACGACGTATACAATGTCAATGAACGCAACAGGTCCGTTTCACATTTTTCCTTTCGCATACAACGTGAGGGATTACGGTTTTACAATGACTGCTGTTTCGGCTCTTTTTTATAATTCAGAGCTTTCCTTTCTTGTTTGTATTTCCCGTTTCATAACCGATCATTTATATTAAATTCTACATTTTAATTATGCCTACTAAAGTGACGTGATTGGTAAATATTGGGCATCTAGTATTGTCATAAAGTCTCAAAAGCAACAATAACAAAAACAACAAGGCCATTCGTTACAGCTTGCGAAATTGTGAGTACATTGCTTTACGGTTACAGTAATCAGCAAAATAATTCTTTGTATACCTGTACTCTCAGCCGCGATTGCCTTTTCTGCTGCAATATGCTGTGTTTTTCCGATTTTAATGCTATGTATACTTGATTACGTGCAGATGGATTTGGAAGCTTCTATTTGTTGGCTATCACCATTCCTGTGATGAAAGACAAAAACTGTACGAATTTCTTCGTTTTCCCTTATCTGCCCAAGATAATGTTCTGTGCCGGGGAGAACGGAAAACAAACTTACCTCGTACGTAAAGAAAGAAGTCTTAGCGCGCGGGCAAAACAAAAAACTGCCCTAACCCCCCCCCCCCCCCTTCCCAAAAAAAAGAAAAAAAAAAGAAAAGCTATGGGGAGCGCAAGTTCGTCTGCGTCTTGCCCAGAGGTTGCGGTGACATCATAACGCCGTGCTCTGATTGGCTTTGATCAAAGAATAGAGGGTAGACTTCAAGGCAGCTTGGTTTGAGGTCTACCTACTATCCCCCCAATCACAGTCAACCAGATCTCGGCGTTCTGGCGCCAACCCAACCCCTGCAAAAGGAGCAGACGAACTTGCGCTCCGTGTAGTGTTCCGATATGATGTGATTGTTACTCACACCTTAAAGCGTAACTGCAAAGAAAAAAGAGTGTTTTTTAAACCGCCCATATGGGACAAGCATTTCACAAAACAAATCTTCCGCGAAAAAAGAAATTTTTTGTAGCAATATTTACGCCACAGGACGTAATTTAGTCGGAGTCACAACTTCTCCACATTTGAAACTCCCGCTCTTTCGACGCGCGCGGAGTGGCTGTTATACGTCACTCCATGACGTATAGCAGCCACTACGTGACGTATAATACCAACTTTGTGGCGCGCGATTTAAAACGAACGAAATAGCCGCAAACTAAAATTAGTCTCTCGCAATAAATATTGCTGTAAAAAAATTTGTTTTGCCGGAAAAATTGTTTTGTGACATGCTTGTCCCAATTAGGCTGTTTAAAAATACACGTTTTTTTCTTTGCAGTTACCCTTTAAAGGGGCGGCTCAATGATGTTCAGTTGGAATTTTTTTTTTCACTTTAAATGAAATTACTCGCACTAGTGGGACCCATGTAAACTCGCACGCGACGCCATTGACCAAGAAAGGTTTCTGTTGCGGTGAGATTTCAAGGACAAAAACGAGCGTTTTCATTAAGTGTCCTTTTCAAAACTTGCTGACGCAGCTTGGAAGTCGCAGTGTCGGCATAGTCCCCCAGTGAGGATATTTAAATGCGGCTCGTATATTGGACTCGGGAACGCGACAGAACAGCACACGACAGAACAGCACGCGACAAAACAGCACGGTCAAAACAGCACGCGTCAAAACAGCACAGCGTCAAAACGGCACAGCGACAGAAAAGCACGTGCCAAAATAGCACGGCGTTAAAACAGCACAGCGACAAAACAACACGCCTCAATGTTGTTGCCGTACAGCATGGGCTGAGCACACCGTTGCCACACACGCTTTCTGTTTTTTTTCTTTTAACAACTAACGACAACACATTGCCGTGCGATTGATTCATTTACTGTAGACGACATCACCAGAAAACTTGCGCGTCAAACTTAGCAGAACAGCTCGAGAAATAGCCAGAATACGCACCAGCGGGGGCTTCGGTACTGCCCATGGAGCCTTCATGTGCGCTTCGAGTATACCCCCCACTTCGAACTTACTCCCAAAACAACGGATTCGACAAATCGGCCGTCAACGAGTTGGCTTTCGACGAATTGGCCTAGACCCTCCATTCCTTTACAATGCCTACTTTGAGACGCATTTTTTAAACTCCATACGCTATATTTAGGGTCGAGCGTTTTCGGCTTAAACGGAATAAAATTGGTAAAATTACGCCGAATTCATTTTTTCAAATTTGGTTTTAACTGAAAATGGTGAGTATTTTCGAGGGCGTTTGGAAGGGTGGGGGGGGGGGGGGGGGGAGGGGGAGGGGGACTGTTACTCATTACTGACCATATGACTACTTCTTTTCGCAGTTTTCAGCTTGTCTTTGAGATCGGTTCAACTTTCAACAAAAGCTCCGGGAGCGCAGGGGTCTTCAGAACGAAATCTAGGTTTTTCACCTGATAGGGATTTGTGTGCCGAATTCTTTGTTCAAAGAATAGAGTTTAATCGGGAACTGAACAATGCAAATTAAGGGCGTCCGTAAATGCCGCACATTTTTTAACACCCCTAGCTTCCGTCTACTACAGGAGGGCATAAATACGAGTGTTTTATTGTCGTTTCTGTGGTCGGCGCGAATTTACCACCTCTCGCAGTCGTGAAAACGGGGGGAAAACGCACTGAGAACAATGCTTTCAAGTTTGTGGATTTTGATATTTGCCTTTCTGACCGAAGTGGTAGTGAAGCTCATGTTCGTCCTGTGTACAAATACGAGCACATGACGATAATGTCACATTACGATAGGGTCCCAGTGTGTCTTGCAGAACAGGTCGCGTCGGCTGCCACAGACAGCAACAAATAAGAAAACCATTACGTGGTTTACTCACTATACATTTCAAACAAACACTTTTAAATATTGCCTTTTCGTAAGTATACTGGTTTTCGTCAATAAACCGAAAAGAAACGAGAAGTTTATGAGTTTACAAATATTCACCCTAATAAACCGAAAACTTTTGTTTGGATTAAAAATCGAAAAAAGTACAGCGAATTTAAAAATAATAAAGACCGAGAACGCCAAATCCTAGCTATATTGTCAATGTCCTGTTTTGACACTGCTGTGTTGTCGTGGTGCTGTTTTGATGTCATTCTCTTCTGTCGCTGTGACTCTGTGCTGTTTCGTCGCTGTGCTGCTTTGACGCTGGGCTGTTTTGACGCCGGTCTGTTTTGGCACGTGCTCTTCTGTCGCCGTACCGTTTTGACTCTGTGCTGTTTTGTCGCGTGCTATTTTGACGCGTGCTGTTTTGACGCGTGCTGTTTTGTCGCCGTGCTGTTTTGTCGCCGTGCTGTTTTGACGCGTGCTGTTTTGACGCGTGCTGTTTTGACAGTGCTGTTTTGTCGCGCGCTGTTTTGTCGTGTGCTGTTTTGTCGTGTGCTGTTCTGTCGTGGTGCCATTGGACCCGAGCATTGCGTGAGCACTTGATTTGGGCTCGTGATTATGGGTAGCTCGACAAGCATTTGGATAGGGACTCGTGCTCAATCGCTTCAATGATGAGAAAAGCCGAACCCTATAACAATGCCAACCCGAGCGAGTGACTATGATCAACATTGGCGGCATATAATCGGCTACAGATATCACGTGGCAGCTTTTTCTGGCTGCAACGTAAACGAGTAAACGCTGTTTTTTTTTTTTTTTTTTTTAATGTGAAACGTTTATAGGTGTTCAGGTGATGTCAAGCCTTAAAAAGCGAAACAGCGTTTTTCTCCGCAAAATGTAGCGGGAAAACGACGTCACGTGGCTTCATGACAGGTGACCTATACACAAAATTATTTTCCCCGCAAATTTGAGCGGAAAATTGACGTCAGTGGACACCGTCACGTGAACTACGCGCAATTTCAGTTTCTCCGTTTGATTTAGCAGAAATATACGTCGCGTGATTTGAACACCAATTCAGTTTCCCTCCTAAATGTAGCGGGAAAATGACGTCACATGACTTTGTGCCACGGGACCTATACACAGATCAGTTTCCCAACTAGATTTAGAAGTAAAAAAAATAAGTATCATGACTTCGTGGTGGTTGACCTACACACAAATTCAGTTTCCCCGCTAGATTTAGTGAGAAAATTGAGGTCATGCGACCTCAACTCTACGTCAATTTTCCAGCTAAATGTAGCTCAAAATTGACTTCATATGGCTGATAGGCAAATTCAGTTTCGCCTCTGAGTTTAGCGGGAAATTGTTCTGCTATTTTGTTTTTGTGACTTCTATTGCGTGGGGTGAAAAAAGCGAACGTGTGCTTCATGGGTTATGAACGTCAGGGATTTTTTCTAGGTGGTATTTCCGCCAAGTACAGAAATCGTTGGACCGCCCCTTTAAAGGCGAATAAATTCCAGGGAGTGAAATATGCTACAAATAATAACTGACGAACTTCGCCAGTCGGCACGCTCGCTTTGCGCACGACGTAGCATGCCACTGTGCTGATGCCACACGCGCAAAGCAGAAGCCGCCTGCAAAATATTCGTCGATTTTTGCGCGGCATATATTCGCCCCATGGAGTCCAGCTTTTTAGAATCATAGGGCGTATGCCACAATGTTCGTACTTCTTGCTTCATTAAAAGTTCTTTGGCATTTACACTCGATAATATGTTCGAGAACCGTCGCGCTCTGCGTTTCTCGGATGTATGGGTGGATGAATGCTAATGGCTATATACTTCATAATGGGAGGTAGCTTGCGCCACCAATAGCCTACACTGTCAGTGAACCTGGCACGGACTTGGCCTTGCCGCTTTTTTTCCTATAAAAAGTGTCTGCAGACGTGTTCATACATTAGTGCGCAAGTTTACAACATGCTTCATCCGTGTCGGCAGATATTATGATGAATGAGCGGAGCGACTGTAGCCTTGGGTGCTATAGCGTTTGTCAACCTCTACGAAGACTACGATTGGAACACGCGGGATAAAAGCACCGATGCTTAAACTGAATGACCCGATGTGAGCCGATTTAAAGGGCAACCGCAGATTCATGTTAGGTCATTGCGAGCGACAGCACCGCAGGAGAAAGACACGTCCTAATTGCGCTCCGTTAAAAGATCAATGCGGATCTTGGGCGGCACGTTTCTATACGAAGCAACGTTATCTGCTCAGCTGGTTGCAACAAAAACTTTCACTGCAAATGTTTGAACATCGGACTCGAAGAATACAACCTTCTCATGGAATCTGGGAGTAGTACCTTCAAGTGCACGGATTGTACCCGACGCCACAACATGTCACCGAAACCGGCCAATGACACGGCTGGAGCTCGCAATGAAAACTATGCAAGTATTTCGTTCGCAGCGTCAGCTGTGGCACAAGAGAGTCCCTACGTTCCCGCCGGTTTACTGCGCGTGATTGACAATATGGAGAGTAAGCTTGACGTCCTTACGTCTGAGTTGAAATGCCTTAGAGCGGAAAACCGAAGCCTTCGGTTCGAGGTCTTGCGATTGCGCAAGACTGTTCTGGCTCGCCCACACCAGGCTTGGCGTAGGCGAGCCAGAATCCCAGGCTCGCCTGCATCACCGCAGCTCTATATGCCACCGTCCCGGCCTCGACGTCGCGGCCGTCTCCCGTGGCATCCGCGCCTGTTTTCGTGTCACCCGCCCTCGAACATCAGAGGAGTCTCCCTGCGTCACGCCCGAACTCGGTCGATCCCGTGGAAAGGGGTCCCGCTTTGTCAGCAACGGGATTTCGTGCTGGTGATGAGGCGACTTCGACGAACTTAATGGACGACGGCTTCACCATGGTAGGCCTATCGTCAAGCCAAGGCTTCTACCTTTACCACAAAGACAGACAAGGTGAACGCTGTCGCTAGGCCAGAACATCGTATGGCGCTATTTGTATCGAGGCTTGGCCCCTATACGTCCATAGCCGATGTCCAGGCACTTGTTGAGCCGTTTTTGGAAAGGAAGCTATTTGTGTGCTCAAAGATGATAACTCAATTTCATATTATTCTTCATTTTACTTGGCTAAAGATGAAGTAGGGTTTGACGCAAACAACGAACCTAAAGTTTTGCCGGAGGGCAGTATTTTCCATGAGTTCTTCGGGCAACTTGACTACGCTCATGTCCGCCTAGTTGTAACAACACCCGTTGAAGATGACGGAGGCACTTACATTTTTTTACCAAACGTTTAGGAGACTGCGTACAAAGGCTGACGAATTCATGCCATATCTTATAACAAACAACTTTGATATTATTTGCTTGTCGGAAACGTGGCTTCGCACTGGTATCCCGGATTCAAATTATTTTACACCCAAATATGTCTTTCACCGGGACAGGGACTATAGCAGCACTGGGCTTAATCTAGGAGGAGATGTTTTGATTGCGCTTGACTCTTGGCTTATGTGAGATCGCAGGTTTGAAGGTTCGTCTTCGAGTCGTATTCTGAATGTCTACGGGTCAAAGTTAGAACGGCGAACGGAGTCAATTTCCTTATAGGTATTTCCTATTTTTGGCCGATATTCAATGAAACAATTTTTATCAAGCATCTCGAATCACTTGAACAACAAATTGACTTCGATATCTACAGAGTTCAAATATACGGAGATCTTAACCTTCCAGGAATCTATTGAACATTAGGAGTTATAAAAAGCAGCGATGCCATTACGTCATCTAAGGTAACTCGGTTGCTATCTTTTATGCATTTTTGTGGGTTGAATCAGCTGAACACTTTTGAGAACAGCGCAGACAATATTCTTGATCTTGTTCTTTCTAACATTTTGATCGATAACATTACTACAGTTTCATCCGCTTTAATGTCGTGTCACAGACGCCCAATTGTTATTGCTACGCTGAAGGCCATTATTTTCGAATGTATAAGCACTTCCACAACTACAACTGGAACGAGGTTCTAGCAATGGATAATACCGATCTGGCAACACAGGCGTTTACTGCAGTTGTTAACAACGCGATCTGTTTTTGTTCCGAAGCGCATTTTTCGGATTCCTATTGTGGGATTTCCCTTGCTGCTACCCGTCTCGAGGAATGACAGAGCACACCGGTTCAACAACACGTAAACATTTAATGACCGCTATTGCCTGCGGCGCGATCCCAACAGCCCCCGCGCATACGCTGCGACGGCCCTTTATCAGCGGCGGAGCGCCGCTCGCGTGGCCAGTTGCCCTTGGCCCCCTCGTGGTCAAGATGACCACTCATGATCGTCGTAGGGGCAACCTGGGCCAACCGCTTGGAATCTCCAGGTTGCCCACACATCTCCCCCCTTCCAAAAGCGAAAACCGCGGACGTCTTAGATGGTCTTGGGGGGCCTTCCTTCTGGGTCAGCCAGGGTCTTCTCAGATGGGCGAGCACGGGTCCGACGTCAGTACTTCCGGACAGTACCGATGCGGCTGAGGGGGGGGGGGGGGGGGTCTGATGATGGGAGCTGCGTCACCGCTCTCTGGCACGAGGAACTAGAAATTAAAAACAACATGAGGCCATGGCGCGGTAGGAATAAGTGGCCGCGCACACGAAAGATGCCTGCCCCACTGTGCATACGGGAGCGCGGCTACTTTCTCTTCTCCCCCCCAAAAACACTGAAGAGGGAATGAACATAATGCACTTGGAGCTCGCGCTACTCCTGGTCATCTTTACCGCCGTCTCAAGTTGTACCGCGGCAGAGACGGTGTGGAATCTTCCGAGAGGTGGTCCGGATAGTCGCCATCTGGAACCTGCGACACATCTGCCTCCTCGGGTTCATAGAAAGCTTTTAGGTCGGCGACATGAATAGACCCGCAAACTTCACCAGATTCGCAATGCACCAGCTCATAAGACATGTTGGAGAGCTTCCTACTAACACGGTAGGGGCCATCCCACCTCTTTGCTAAAGAGGCCTTGAAGCCTCTAGCAGCATCAGTCAGCGGATGAGTTCGCTTCAGTACCAGATCTCCCACCTTGAACTGCAGATTTCGCCTCCCCTTGTTGTACTGGTTTGCCTGCTGCAGTCTCGAGACGTCGAGGCTCTCTCGAGCTTCACGCAGGTTCTCCGTGAAACGCTTCCGGAGATCTTCTGCGAACTGCGTGGTAGTGCGCTGTATGCTTGCAGGATCTGTGCAAAGAAGGCCGTTTCCCAGGGGAAACACGAGCTCTTTCCCAAAGTTAAGTTGAGCCGGAGTAAAGCCCGTGGATCGGTTGATTGTTGTGCGGGTAGCGAATGCCATTTCCGCCAATTTCGCGTCTCAGTCTTTGTGTCGCTCTGTATGCGCTACAAGCATCTGCTTCAGGTTACGGTTCACTCTTTCCGTGATATTCGCCTGTGGATGGTATGACGAAGTCCGTTTGTGCCGTATGCCTAGCGCCTTACACGCATCCACGAACACCTTGCTAACAAAATAAGAAGCGTTGTCTGTAATAAGCGTTGCGGCAAAGCCAAAGCGCGCGAACGTCTCGAGAAGACAGTCCCAGATTTTCCTAGAGTCTAGTTTGCGTAAAGGAAACATTTTGACCCACTTCGTGAAATGGTCGGTCACTACTAGCAAATACTGATTGCCGCGTGGACTACGGGGAAAGGGACCGACAACGTCGCAGGCAACACACTCCCAGGGGTACTTGCTTTCGACCGACTGCATTAAACCTGGTGGTTGGCCACCTCGGGGTTTCGCCTTCTGACAAACCGGGCAGCTACGTGTGTACCTCATTACATCCTGCCTCATACCTGGCCACGTTGCAATTTGGGACAACTTTTCGTAAGTTTTGCTCCCACTGCTGTGTCCTGCCAAGGCGGGATCATGCATATATCTTATAAATGACTTACGCAGTATACGTGGTATTACAGTCCGGAATGGCGGGCCGCTGGACCCATCGTCCGCCTGGGGGATGTATCGCAGCAGGATGCCGTCGCTGCTGAGCAGGTACGAGTCCAAGTCTCCGGGATTCCCAGCGTCGGCTGAGTTTTCTTCTGCCAGCTGGTGCATCACCTTCTTACAAAGTCCATCGGACAGCTGAGCAGCCTGGAGCTCCTCTCTGCTCACCAGGGTTCCCCACCGTGAATCTGGTGTGATGGGCGCCGCATTGGCCAGTACCACCAAGTCGGGATCCACCTGCCTTTCCTGCCCGGGAAGTGGAGCACGGGATAACGCATCTGCAACGTGGTTAGCCACTCCACGCTTGTACTCGATTGTGTATTTGTAGCGCTGGAGCGAAAGGGCCCATCGAGCGAGTCGTCCTGCAGGGTTTTGAAGCCCTTTGAGCCACGAGAGAGCCATGTGGTCAGTTTGAATGCTAAACGAAGCGCCGTCAAGGTACATGTCAAACTTCTTAAGGGCAAAAATAATTGCCAGGCACTCTTTTTCGGTTGTTGAGTAGTTTCGCTCCGCTCCGGTTAACGTGTGACTGGCGAATGCTACGGGACGAAGAACGCTGTCATGTTCCTGCAGAAGAACTGCTCCTAGTCCGTAATCGCTTGCGTCGGTCTGCAAGATGAACGGACGATTCAAGTCGGGCACGTTTAAACACGCGTTTTGAGTCACAGCCCTTGAAAGACACGTGAATGCGGTTTGCTGCTCCTGCCCCCAACACCATTTCGTTTTTTTGCGGAGCAATCGGTTCAGAGGTTCAGTTATCTCAGCACATTGCGGAATAAAGTCTCTATAGAATGCAATCATCCCGAGATATCTCTGTAGGCTTTTGACGTCATGAGGGGGTGAGTACTCCGTTATTGCGCGGAGCTTATCTTCATTCGGGCGCAGCGTTCCGTTATCTACAACAAATCCGAGAAGGTTGATTACAGGCGATGCCAACTGGACTTTATCTGGATGAATCGTAAGGCCGGCCTGACGCATTCGTTCGAGTATGGCATGAAGGTGTACGAGATGCTCCTCGAATGTTCGTGAAAACACCACTACGTCATCCATGTACGCCATCGCAAACTCGTACTTCGCGTCACCGAGGACAACGTCCATTAGGCGTTGAAAGCTGGCGGGAGAGTTGGACAAACCAAAGGGAAGGCGAGTGAATTCGAACAACCCCCTGTGGCAAATGAATGCGGTCTTCTTTACATCAGCCGGATGAACTTCGATTTGAAGAAATTCGCGGCTGCAATCGAGGGTTGTGAAAACAGTCGCGTTTCCAAGGGCATACATTACTGAGGAAATGCTAGGAAACGGGTAACTGTCTCTGACACTTCATTTAGGCGCCTGTAATCAACACAAAGCCTTGCTGTGCCGTCCTTCTTTGGAGCAAGGACCACCGGGGAAGCCCATGGGCTTTTTGACTGACGTACTGCGCCTGTGTCGATCATTTCCGATAGCGCCACATCAAGACGTTCGCGCTTGTGAGCACTTATGGGTCTCGGATTACACCTCCGCGGGGGTGCATCCTTAGTTTCGATGCGGTGCCGTAGGAGATCGGTTTTCCCAGGTCTTTCCGTGAACATCGGCGAGAATTGTTCCAGCAGTTGCTGGAGCTGCTTCTGGTTGTCCTCACCGGAACACTTTTGCACGGCTTTGAGCACGCTGTCTGGAAGTAAAGACATCTGCCCAGTAAAGTTTAACGGGAACGCTTCGCCGCGAATACAATCCTGCCGTCTTGTAAACGGCGTTAATTTCGTTTCGCCTCCCAACCAATATCCAGCTTGGGCAAAGTCTAGCAAAACCCGCTCCGCTGCAATAAAATCTCTACCAAGGATCATGGGCACTGGCAGTTCTGGGAGGTATACGAACCGTTGTCTTCGTTTTCTGCCATGAAAGGAAATTCGTAACCTGACTGCACCGGCAGCAGGCAGTACGGACCCCGATGCTACCTGCAATTTCACGTTTGCTGACCGGAGATGTATCTTTTTCTTGTTACATTCCGCAAATACAGCATCCCCAATAAGCGATATGTTTGCACCAGTATCTAAAAGAGCGGCCACTGGTGTACTATCGGGGAAAAATGAAATACGAACAGAGGAGCCCGTGGCTATCGGTACAGGCTGCGCCGCCTGGAAGTGAGCCTAGGGGCGAGGGTGTGTGGCCTACTCCGATGTGTATACGCCCCTCGCCCGGCGCTTCCTAAGCTTCGGCATTGCGCCTCTCGGTGCGCTGGAAGCTATCACCGCTATCGTTGCTCGCTCACGCATGCGGCACAAGGAAGCTCGCCCTTTGTAGCAGCTTGCGTGCGCGCAGGCTGAGCGCGCCCGCGCCGTTTCCTCCTTTTCGCTTACGCAGTTTCCTCGCGCCGCACGCGTCGAGCGAGCAACGATGGCGGTGATAGCTTTCAGCGCACCAAGAGGCGCAATGCCGAAGCTTGGGAAGCGCCGGGCGAGGGGCGTATACACATCGGAGTAGGCCACAGAGACTCGCCCCTAGGCTCACTTCCAGGCGGCGCAACCTGACCCGAGAGCCACAAGTTCCTCTGTTCGTATTTCATTTTTCCCCGATAGTACCTAGTACATTCACGGTCATACGAGGTTCAAGAGACTTGGGTTTGGCTTCGATTCTACTTACAGCTGGGATGAGCACTGTTGGTTTCTCGTTTAGTGAGGTTGTTCCTACCCCCGTCGGCTGGTGCGAGTCCATTAGCGACCGGCCATCCAGAGTGACCATCCTTGGTGTTGAGAACATCAAAGCGGCTCTGACGCTGGGGATCGGGCCGGAATCTGACGGGCCGACCTTTGGCTGAAAGGGAATCGCATTAGGGTCCAACTCAAATGCAGTTGCTTCGGGTAGCTTAGGACCGGGAACAGTGGAAGCTGTTCGCCCGGGGATCAGTGCAAAGGCAGACGCGCCGGGAATCTCACGACCGAGAATGTTGTGAGCTGGCCGCCCGGGTGTCACTGCAACAGCAGGCACGCCGGGAGTCTCAAGACCGCGAACGGTGTGAGCTGGGCGCACGGGTGTCGGTGTGAAAGCCGACACGCCGGGAGTCTCATGACGGAGAGTGTTGTGAGCTGGCCGCCCGGGTGTCACTGCAACAGCAGGCACGCCGGGAGTCTCAAGACCGTGAACGGTGTGAGCTGGGCGCCCGGGTGTCCATGCGAAATCGGACACGCCGGGAGTCTCATGACGGAGAGTGTTGTGAGCTGGCCGCCCTGTTGTCGATGCGAGAGCAGACATGCCGGGAGTCTCAAGACCGCGAGCGGTGTGAGCTGGGCGCCCGGGTGTCGACGCGAACGCCGACATGCCGGGAGCCTCATGACGGAAAGTGTTGTGAGCTGGCCGCCCGGTTGTCGATGCGAGAGCAGACACGCCGGGAGTCTCAAGACCGCGAACGGTGTGAGCTGGGCGCCCGGGTGTCCATGCAAAATCGGACACGCCGGGAGTCTCACAACGAAGAGGGAAAGTGTTATGAGCTGGCCGCCCGGTTGTCGATGCGAGAGCAGACACGCCGGGAGTCTCAAGACCGCGAACGGTGTGAGCTGGGCGCCCGGGTGTCGACGCGAACGCGGACACGCCGGGAGTCTCATGACGGAAAGTGTTGTGAGCTGGCCGCCCGGTTGTCGATGCGAGAGCAGACACGCCGGGAGTCTCAACACCGCGAACGGTGCGAGCTGGGCGCCCGGGTGTCCATGCAAGATCGGACACGCCGGGAGTCTCACAACGGAGAGTGTTATGAGAAAGGAAAAGTGATGGAGGGCCACCGAGGGTCAATGGGAAAGCGTCAGTCCCCGGAGCCCGTGTGAGCCTCCGGGAGGCCCGGAGGCGGCTGCGGCGGCTCGATCTCGTGGATCGTGTTTTCGGCGCGGCCGGCGGAGAGTAGCGATTTCTTACCACCGCCGGTCGTAGCCGTTTCCCTGTGTCTGAGGCTGCCGCCGCTGTTCGCTACATTCCCGGCGTATGTGTCCTGGCCGGCCGCCTCGAAAACAACGGGGCGTGGCCCGCCCGTCGGCTTCGTGCGGTGTCCCGCTCGTTCTTGCCCCTCCCGAGCTCCGCGTTACCGGTCCAGAGGCCAAGAACTGATCTTGGCCAATGGAGGGGTTGTGGCGTTGTGAATGTATGCCCTCAAACCCGCTGCGCCTTCGTGATTCATATGCATGAGGATCTAGGGCTCGGGGGACAGACGCCTGGTTGGAATAGTCTGGTTCTCCCCCGACTCTATGTACCCGTGTGTTTCCAGACCACGCAAATGATGGTTCCAGGGTCATGTTCTGTGGAGGAGGGGGGCGGTATCTAAGTTCCGCGAGGATATCGGCCTGGATGGCGATCGCCGCTCGTGCCATCTCGTCTAAGTTCTGAAATGTGCGCCCCCTGAGATGGAGGTGGAAACGCGGGTGGCTTTGGCGGATGGCGCGTTCTACTTTCTCCGCGTCTGGTGCCGCGGCGTCGGCGATGTCGTACAGGCCCTGGAGAGCCCTTACAAACTCGATGAGCGACTCGTCCGGGTGCTGTGTGCGCGCACGCAGCTCGTCCCTGATCCGCATGTTGTAATCCGGAGGCAGAAACTCCGCCCTGAATCGCGCCTCAAAATCTGACATACTTGTGAATTTAGTTTGTCTTTGCCTCCACAATGCTGCACTGCCTGTCAGTGCAACCGGCAAAAGGCGGGTGAGGGCGGTTTCGTCGTCAATTTCCGACGCAGCTTGGTAGTCCCGCAGTTCCGAGACGAACATCGCGACTGACTGTCTATCTGCGTACCCCGAAAAAACCGGAACGCTAAGCGAGAGCCTTAGGAAGTCCCTGGGGGACGTGCTTTCAGCAGGAGTGGGGCTTGAGCGCATCATCTGCTCTCGTTGTATCTGAAGAAGCATGGTCATGGCCACTCTTAGTTCTGCTAGACCACCCTCTGATGCTGCGCCTGCCGGGACTGAGACTGTAGGCTTAGCGTCTGGTTTTATGTCGCTGGCGGCGTTATCCGCGAGTGCACCGAGCGTCAAAAGATCGTCCTCACTCACGTTTTTGTCGGCGTCCTCTGTAGACGGCATCGTGTTGTAGTGGAGGCTGCCGCAGGTCAATGAACTTAGGCTTGCGAAGAAACGCCCCCTCAAATGTGGGCAAACTCAGGAACGCGAAATTGGCTATGTAAAACGTGACTATGTAAAACGTACCGTAAGACGAACCCAGTTTGCGGCCATCCTCTCAGACGAGCAGCATATCACGTCTGGGCGCCAGTGTGGGATTTCCCTTGCTGCTACCCGTCTCGAGGAATGACAGAGCACACCGGTTCAACAACACGTAAACATTTAATGACCGCTATCGCCTGCGGCGCGATCCCAACAGCCCCCGCGCATACGCTGCGACGGCCCTTTATCAGCGGCGGAGCGCTCGCGTGGCCAGTTGCCCTTGGCCCCCTCGTGGTCAAGATGACCACTCATGATCGTCGTAGGGGCAACCTGGGCCAACCGCTTGGAATCTCCAGGTTGCCCACACTATTTACCCTGATTGGTTTTCGAAAGATTTGAAGAATTGCCTAAAAAAATTAAGATAATCTTCATAGACGATTTAGAAAAACTGGCTTGAATCCCTGGTATACAGAATTTACTATTTATCGTACTCTTGCTACAAAACTGCATTCGCGCGATAAACGACTACACATCGATGATGTCGATCGCAGTTTATATCGCTACCCCAAAACCTTTTGGGAGTTTGCAAAGCAACACTCCCGTGACGGTGAACAGGGCATCGCACTGCGAAATTGTACAAATCGAAATTCTGGTTATATCTCCTCCACTCAGTGACGCTCATATTAACTGCCAGGACAACGTTTTCTGGTTATAGAGTTGGTAACGAAGAAATCGTAGAGGCTATCAGACACCTCAAGTTAAATTGATCTACTGGAGCAGATATCATTGCAAGATTTATTTTCAAGGTTTGTGGTAACTTGCTTGCACCGAGTTTGAAGCATATATTTAATCTATCGCCTGGTTCTGGTGTATTCCCATTGTTATAAAAGAAGGCGGTTGTCGTTCCAATTTTAAAGTGGGGTGATGCTTCAGTTGTCTTTAATTAGCGCCCTGTTTTGTCATTGTGCGGGTTTTCGAGGCTGTTTGAAAAGCTGATGTATAAACGTGGTATGTTTTATTTTCGTCAAGAATTTACAGCCGTGCAGCATGGGTTCATTAAAGGTCGGTCGGTTGAGACCAACTTGAGTTCCTTTCTTTAAATTACTCCGTACCTGGTGTTGTGAACAAGGGGCAGGTAGATGCTATTTACATCGACATGGCGAAAGCTTTCGAGAAAGTTGACCATGGGGTGCTATTGAACAAGCTTTTTTTTTAAATGGTTGTTGTTCGGTATTATGAATCTGGTTTAAAAGTTATTTCTCATATCGTACGAATAGTGTCCGTATTTCTGGCACCCACTCCAAAATGTTTCGTTCAATTCTAGGTGTCCCCAGGGGTCTATATTTGAGCCACTTCTGTTATTGATATTTGTTAGCGATATAACATGATATGCAAGAAAGGCTGAAATAATACTGTTCACTCAATTATACGAGTGTCAATTCTCTTGTTGATTGCAACGTGTACCCAAAGCGACATGACTTACATACTGCGCTGGTGTTCAGCGAATAGCTTGCTTCTAAATCCTCTTAACACTAAAGCTCTTTCTTTGTGCCGACGCTATAATGTTATACCTTTTACCTATTTTTTAGGGACAAAACAAATTGAACGGGTGACTGTTGTTAAGGATCTCGGTGTGTATGCTGATAGTGTGCTTTCATTCAATGCTCATGTGTCTATTAATGTCGGAAACGCAACGTGGTCATAGTTTTTCGTATGACAAAGCAGATCAGAAACCCTGCATGTTTGATATTCGTTTATTTTGTGCGTTAGAACGATCTAGGCTTGAATTCGGTTCAGTTATTTGGAATTTGTTACCTCACCGGATTCATTGAGCATTGAAGCCGTGCAAAAAAAGGCTGATACACATTGTGTATGATAGACACTTCCAACGTCGCTTCTCAATTCAACTTTCTTCTTAATAGGGTTTTTCTCGTACCATTGTAAAGCAGAAGGCTGGAACGTGACCTACATTTCTTGTGCAACGTTGAGAATGGGGGGTTCGACATTTACTTGCTTTTGGGCTGTGTTGCTTTTCACGTTCCTTGCCGGGTTACTAGACATTTTACTATTTTTTTACGTTCATTCAATTTGTAGTATGTTGCCAATGTCTCGTTTGCAGACTTTGTTCAATAGAAGCGCGTTGTCTAGCCTGGATGTATTCAGTGACATTTCAATTCCCCGTAAAAAGTTAAGATGCCATAGAGCAACCATTTAGCGTGCGTACTAATCGTGAATCTCTTACACTGGTCAATTTCATGTTAACTCGACCTTTGATCGGCTATGTTTTTTCGCTTGGTTTTAACTTTTTTTTATTGTGTGTAACAAAGTGAAGACCGTGTGGTTGCTTTTGAACGCATGAAATAATGATTTATTGTTATTATTACTATAATTATATTAAAAGATGCGCGTCGTACCAGAACCTCTCGGAGATAATTGTGTCTCTCTTTTTTTTTGCTGTGTCGGGCAAGGCGAACCAATGTTGTAGGCGTTACCTAAAAAAGTAACGAAATACGGTACTCGTTACAACAAAATAAAAGGAACGCGTTGCAGTTACCGTTACCGACAAAAAGTAACGCACGGTACTTTTTTTTTTTAACTAAGAAGTAGCAGGTTTTATTATTTTGAGTTTGCAGGTATGCATATAAGCGGCATATTTCAAGAAACATTATGTTCATGCAGTGACTCAACATTATTACTTTATGTTTTTTTACGGTTTCACGAAAAAAAAACAGAAAGAAAAACGTAAAGGAAACTCAGGAATGCAGATAACTTGGCGCCTAGAAACACAAAAAATAAATATAATTATTTTTAAGGCCGGGGAAGAAAAAAATAACGAGTAACGAAAGGATGTTACATGTTACTCGAAATAAGCAATGTAAGCAGGTTAGCCGTTATTGTTTTGAGAAACTAACGACTACGTTACTACGTTACTGAAAAAGTAATGCGTTACCGCCAACACTGAGACGAACTAACACATCGGGTATTTTTCTTTCGAAAAAAAAGAAAGACGCCTACAATACCGATTGATGTATGCATGCAAGTGAAGCGAGAGAAAATATGGATTTGACAAAAATTGGCTTCTGATGCTTGAGAGATTTTCTAAACGGTCGTTTGTCTTCGGCTTTCTTTTTAGGTTATACTGCCAGCCACGTCACGCTAATTGTGCAATTTGTCTCGTTACCTCAATCTTAGGGCGACTCTGGTGGTCCCGCTGTTGTCAGAAGTGGTCGGAAGTCATTTCAAGTTGGAATCGTTTCCTTCGGGAATGAGGAGAATCCCTATCATTCTTCGGTATTCACCAAAGTTAGCTCTTACATCAAGTGGATTAATGATACACTGAGGAAGCTCGAGTAAATGCTACCTTTAAGCACATATTGGTGTATGTGTCTGTCTTTAAGTTCAATGGACATTGCTAGGTGCCTGGGTAGCACCTGCAGCGGCTGTCGCCCGTATATCGATGGAAACAAGAGAGGACATATTGGCTCTCGTGATTCTTTTAGTACCTTTGATTATAAGCTCAGACAGAAAGCGCCGTCCAGTTTATTTGTAAATAATGTAAATAAACGCAGAATGCTAAATATTAGTGACACAGGATGTACGCACAGAAGACAGAAGTGAACAGCAATGGCGACGGGTGGACGTTCCGTAGCTGAAGAGCTCAGAGTCGCTATCCTGCCCGCCTGCCTTCCACCATCCTGGCCATTGGTGCACAGCAGTTGAGGTTAGGCTAGAAGATTCGCAGTTTTTTTTTTCTTGCGACAAATAAAGCATTAACATGTGCAGTTGTATCACGTGGTAATCACATTGTATTTAACTGATGCTACAGAGGTGCGCGATGCAATCATCACTATAGCACTAGCAACGCCCTACGATATCCTTAAGGCAGAACTCCTTCAAGGCAGCTGGCCTATCCGAACAACAAAAACTATATCAACCTCTAATAAAAAAATTGTGAAAAAACGTTTTGGCAGACCAGACATTATTTTAGCGACTGCACCGGATGAGGCCCTTGTTGGGCAAGGACACTGTTCTTGGACTCACTCCTAAGCAGATATGTACGGTACTCATCACAAGTAATCAAATTACCTTTAACTGATTGCTTTTTAGAGTAATTTTGTAATCATATGATCACCGGGTGCGCGAGAGGGATGACTTGATTGCTGGGCTTGTCCGGATAAAGGTGTGTTTCTTTTTCTGCGTCCAGTCGGTCTTGTTCTTCTTGCGGGTAATTCGTATGCACCGATCTAGACAGACGTCAATGCGACGTGCGTCTTGGCAGCGGACGATGGGCACATTCACACACTCGAGGTTTACGGTTCTTGTGACCTCTTACGACGAAAGAAATCGCTGGCACGCTAGCGCCGTGCGCGAGGTGACCAAGTTCACTGTATTTTACTAGAGCGGAGGTTTGACAGTATTTGCGAGATAACATGTAGATACTATTTATGAGAAAAGGTCATTTATAACATTGCTAGAGGTTTCTCGAGCCAATAAAAAAATGTAATGATACGCGAAAAAAAAGGAAATATACGGAAATTCCAAGTGCTCCGGCCACGGCTACCCGACATATTACACTCGCGTGTTCTCTTTTCGTAAGACACCCCAGGAAGTTCTAAGAAACTAGACCGAAAGCAGCCACAGGTACCAGCCCTATTTGTCCTCTATTGATGACGTCATGTGCGTGCCTTCTCTTCTAGGGAATATTAAGTGCGCACTCTTCCTCGGTGCGCGGTCCAAGGCTAAGCGAGGAAACCACTCGCAAAAGTGTATAGATTGCTAGAAATGTTGCATTAAAGGTGTACGCTGAGCAATGTAATAATCGGGGCTAGAACATCATCAGAGTATAATTGTCTTGTCACCCCCCTCCCCCCCCCCTTTTTTTTAACATTGTTTAAGCTAAGCAATGCAAGACATATAGACGCTTGCAAGTACAGTGAAGCTCGTGTTGAAGGCGGGACAGCTGCAACTCCTCTTTGCCATTCTAACCTTGTCAATCACTATAAAAGTAGCAGCGGACGCCTATACACTCTTGGGAAGGGGGGGGGGGGGGGTGTAGAGTGGTACACCCCTTGTCTCATATGTAACATCCCAAAACTACAATTGAACGTTCAGTCCACTGACGTCGAACCGACGTTTCCAACTTTCACGAGCCGCTTGACAGTCGACCGATGCAACTTATTAAAATAGCTAATGTCCGAATTAAGGGCTAGCGTAAGGCAAACAAGGTTTTTTTGACCCTGCTGTAAAACCTGCGTTTTTTTTTTGTTTTTTTTTTTGTAGTCTTTGATACGTATATTAGCTGTTCAGTACGTCATATCCAACAGCTATCAAGCCGCTCGTAAATGTTGATATCGCCAGCTCGACGTCATTGGACTGAACGTTCAAATGTAGCTTTGGGGTGTTACATATGGGACAATGGGCGTACCCCTGTACACCAAAATTTTTTCGTGCGCTCTGAAGTTGACAGTGCGGTGGAAGCTAAGTGCTCCTTCGTCGAATCACGCGTCTATATTTGGCCACCTGACATCACGCTCACACCCATACCCACGCGTATAGCGAGGTCAGGTGATGAAATGATGGCGGTTTATTTGGTGCTTCCATCGCATATAGTGTCACTGTCAGATCACCGAACACATAGAGTCAAAGTCACCGCGCTGTGACACTATATGCCAGCTTACACCTTTCGAATGCTGATCTTCCGGTCGAAATATGCCAAGTCGCCGGACCGCGGACACGTGCGTGGCGCCCAATATCTTTGAGAAAAGAACTACTGCGCACGATGAGAACGCGTAACACAGTGGACAAAGATGGCAGCCCTCCGTAGGCGGTTATTGGAGTCGTCTATCGTCCAGCACCATTTGTATGTCTGGACGTGCATCGAAGGATGTGCTGTCTTTCTTTTCTCGTCCATTCGTTTGCGCAATTAAAATTTAATCACGCCAGAGGACAGAATGAGCTCTTGTGAAACAAACTCTTCTGGAACGCGTCCTCGGCTGGTGTGTTTACCACGTTTCCCCTCGATTTCTGCCCGGTGAAGTCATAAAAGTGGCATGCAGTTCGCCGTTCGCGATCCTGGCGGTGTCTTAGCAGCGGTGGTGGATGTGGCAGACGCCTGTTCTGCCGCTGGTTCCTCTCCACCTTGACAGTCCACGGAAGCTTCGGCAGTCAGGAGTTGGGACGCCACAACGACGATGACACTCACGTTCGCTCGTGCTTTTCGCCAGCTTTTACGCGACCAACCTCTAGGAGCGCGACATCCGCCACATGGCACTCCGGCTTCGGTGACGTCATTTGATGCCACTTCGGGACCAATGTTTATGTATAGGCGTGACAGACGCCAAGCAGACCAGTCGTAGACGCGCTCCAGGCACCATATATAGCCATTGCCCCCACTATACTCACAAAGCCTGACAGTTCGACGACGGAGCCAAGGAGTGCCGGGTCGCAGATTTGGAGCGCGAGGATCTGGTAGCACAGAGCATCAAAGGGCCATTTCTCGGGGAACCTGGACGTCAGCGCACAGCTTTTGTAGCGGCGAGGACCCGGAACACATTTCGCCAACAGGAAAAAAAAAGTATAGTGCGCTTCGGCGTCTTGCCGCAGCGGGGCGCCAGTCACGTGGATCTCCTTTCATCCGTTGTCTGCAGCTCCACCTTTTCCATTTCGACGGCCGCTTCTCGTGGCGATCTGCCATGGTTTGTGAGTATAGAGGAGGCTATTATGCAGCACAGCTGCACAGTCCGCCTCGTTGGGATGCGTCGCTGGCCACTTCGTCAAGACCTCGAACCTTTTCCTGGATTTCACTTCGGGAGACGACAACATTCGAACGACATAAGAATGAAGTGCGGTCTGCATTCTGCGCAAGTTTCTTCGGAATGGCATCATGACGAGAAAGGAAATCCTCGGAACACCGGCAACTACTTCCAATAGGTTCTACGGGCGATTGCGTCCGCAGAACTCGTCAACAAATGTCCTTTAGATGTCATTGAATATCATCGGTCACTGGACTGGTAATTATCGTTTGTTCTTTAATCTATTCGAGAAAAAGGCCAGCCGTGCTGTCGGGGGACGTCAGTCGTCCTCAATAACTGATGTACAGTTCATGACTGACGGCGCCGACGGCGACGGTGACGCCGCTCAAGCCGGAAACGGGCGGCTAAGAGCTGCGCTCTAAAAAAAAGGTTGGTTTTATTTTGGTAAAGTCGAGCGCAGTTTCATTATCACGTTCATTGGGAGGCTTGGCACTCTTCCGTTTCCCAAAGCCTTTCTTTACAACACCAAGCCCCAGGATCTACCGTACACATAGGTTGCACTGACGTCACATCGCATACTTTTGACCACCATGTAAAAGGAGAAGAGGGAAGCTGCTTTTGTAAAACTTTTGAGTGACGGGATAATCTTCTATAATCTTCTGGGAGGAGAATAGCGACGCCTGTGCAAATCCGGGAGGCACAAAAGAGGGTCCTGATAAAAGAAAAGCTCCTCCTTGCCCTCGCCTCTGGTGGTCATCGGAGCGCTCTTTGAATGACGTCACGTGCAAGCCATGTATTTACTCGGGTAATATAGCCGCGCTGTTTATGAAGAAAACCTGAGGGTTCGCTTTTCCGCGGAGCACGCGGACTGCCAATCACCGTGATCGACAGGTTGATTGCAGCGGTTTACAGGACAGAGATGACGTCCTCGAGAGAAGATACCATCTGTGAAGATTGCATTTGTATGGGCGCTCGTGTTCTCAATCTATACTTCGTTTCAGCTTCGGTCCGAGCGCGGCCGATGTAATGAGCCGAAGGGCCAATCAAACAGCGAAGACGCACAACGTCATGGCGTGCTCTCGGCAGTTGATAGGACCAGCGGGTATTCGCCGTCTCTCTGTGCGTGCTCCTACGCCGGCTAGTCCTATCAAGCGCAGAGAGCACGCCATGACGTTGCGCTTTTTGCGCTGTTTGATTGGCTCTTCGGCTGATAACATTGGCCGCGCTCGGACCGAAGGTGAAACGAAGTATAGATATTCGCTATATTATTTATGCGCAACACGATGATTGGCTGTATATGTGCTTTCGGGAAAGTAGACGCAAGGGCCTTGTTCATAAATAGTGCCGGTATTACTCGAGTCAATACAATATTTGAATATTTTTTTTTAGACCGTAACAGCAATGACAAAAGATCCAAATAGGTATTTCTAAAACAAAAAAAAAAGTAGGAAAACGGGGGAGGGGCAAGCTATATCTGCTTTTGTTAGTCCCTTTGTTTTTCTTTACTATCAAAGACGGGGAGAGGAGGACACCAAGTGATTGTGTGCCTCTTCGACAAGCTCCAGGCGGTGAGTGCACTGGCAAGAATTAACAACGTTGTTCTCGGTTTATGTGACTACGACTGTTTTCATGATTTCACAAGAGAGAACGCTCCGCCTATCCTAAAATCCACTAAAAGAGATGTGATAAAATGTGAACGTGTTCTTGCCACAAGCATCCCCGTTCCTGGCTGCACACTTCTCAACTTCTCTTAGAAAACAGAATGTACTTTTTCTGCCTTTTTTCAACTTATTTCACAGATTTTTAAAAGCTACTTACTTTTTTTTAGTGCAACTTCTAGGGTTGGCCCACTTTATTTGTGAATTCCAGCCAGGTTATCTGCATCCCAGTCAACCTTTTTTCGCGTTAGCTTTTGACGAGCACTTTGAAAATGGTAATAGTCTTTTTTTTTTCAATTTCACTCCAACAGAACGCATCTTATCCCGAGCAGAGAGTTTTACCAATAAAACAAAACGTTGGCTTACCTAGACTTGAGAATGTGGGCTTGAAGAGAGAGTGAAGCCGCGTTCGCAAAGCGGTTGCGAACGCGACTGATTTAAAATTCAATGCAATTTCAGGCGCATTTGATGATGAAAACGAGCGGATCCGCTTCGCGGTTGAGTTTCAAACGCCACTGGGAATGCACCTTTAGTGCGGATTGGTTCTCTGCCCTTCGCTGCCTGTGGCATCAGCGGACATCTATCCGGAGAACACCGGAGTAAACTGCAGTCGCTCCGTGCTCCGCGCGTTTTTGAACTGCATCAAAAAAGGTACACGCGGCAAACGTGCGTATATATTTCTTTGTTTTAACCAACGTTCTAATGAATTGTTGGTATGCTTGTCATATTACTTATATTTATACATTGAAAAAGTTTTCTTACCCATCAACGTCTCAACCGAAGCTTAACCTGTTCAGAACCAAAGGAAGAAGAATATTGATCCGAACCTTACT
The DNA here is from genome assembly GCA_013358835.2 of Ixodes persulcatus. Lineage (NCBI taxonomy): Eukaryota > Metazoa > Arthropoda > Arachnida > Ixodida > Ixodidae > Ixodes > Ixodes persulcatus. The sequence goes on from JABSTQ010010213.1 coordinate 320,358, forward strand.
TATTATTTAATTATCGCCTCACTGTTAGCAACTATGTTTTGCTATTGTCTGGCAACATAGGCCGGAATAGAGAGACGTACATAAATTAATTCTTATTCCAGTTTTGGCTAGTTGTAGAACGGTTTCTAAAACTTCGAGACTTCGACAATACCGAGTTTTAGTAGATCGTTCCGATGACTCCGATAACGATACCCGATACTCAGCCGCCGCCTCTTCGCATTCATCATATCGTTATCGGGAATCGTTATCGGAAGTATCGGAGGTATCGGGAGAATCCACTTAAACCCTCGAATAACAAGCAACGGCTGCAATGACGAAGCTTTGCTCTCTCTTTGAGGTAAATTGTACTTCAATTGCTTCGCTGAAGAAGCTCAATGCAGAGCATGAAGCATTCGCGAGGTACGATATGGCACTCCCATTCAGTGCTTCAGTTCAAAGGGTGTTCACCGTAGCAGTCGACATCTTCAGCAAGAAATGACGCAGAATGTCTGACGAGATTCTCGAGAGCCAGCTGTTGCTCAAGGTAAATAAACGGAACAAGTGGCAACAAAAAGAAATTGAATAACCCGCCTACTTTTGGTTCTTACTTATGGACAATAATGTTGAATGTACCGCCATGAAAGTAACGAAGTAATGGATTACTTTTTGGGCTAACGGTCACTTACTTTTATAGGAGGGTAATTGTAATTGTAATTAATTACAATTTAGCCTCGAGTAATTCTAAATGTAATTCCTTAGTCTTTTTCAGTGTAGACAGCGACAGAAAACGCACCACCATGACCTTCGTCAGGTTTCTGGGAGTGTTCTATCATCGCGGAACTAATCCTAAACAGAAAAGGCCTAGTGACTTCCTGTTTTGACGTCAATTGACGAATCCCATTACCTCGCAGCGTGGGCTGCGTCTGGACTGAAGCTCAAACGAAGTAATAGGGTTTCGTGTTTAGGGGGATTATTTTCCTTCATATTCAGGCTTTTTCTTTTTGCGGTTTATTTTTTTTTTTTACTGTTTCGAAATTTTTTGTTGTCAATTTTTTGGAGTGGGACAGAAAATCGGTGCTTGTCGGGGATTGTACTGAAAAAAAAACACACAAAAAAAAAAAAAGCTCCTCGAACATGGGTTTCTTCGCAACCGGCAGGGAACTAGCACGCAATCCCAAATTGTTAGAAAATGTTTTGATGCCAATAAGAGGAGGAGACGAGATAAGAAACGTTGCTCCCGAAGCAACAAGCAACCTCCAGGACGGTCAAGTAGGGTCCGTGTTCTGGGTGAAGACACAGTAAAGATATTGATACAAATTTCTTGTCTGAAGCGAGTGCTTTTCTTAATCGAAGAGAGCTCAGATTCGTTTTGTTTTTCTCGGTTTCCCCGAAATCGGTGATACCGGTTTGGGAGTGACATTTCGGAGTTCATCTGTGTGTAAATCAGAGCGTCGAACCGCGACCGAACGGAAACGAAACCGTACCGTTGTTTTTAGCCGAACCGGAACTGAACGGAACCGAAATCTTTGCCGCCATCTTGGAACTGAACCGGAAAAATATAAGGGTAACCGGTTCAAAAGAAATCACGGTAGTGATTTGTTTTGAGTATCGTCCTCCCGCGTCAGTCTCAAGCGGTTTTGTGAGCTCTATATAGAAAAATTGATTGATTAATTAAAAAATATATATTTAATTTCTGACTGAATGTTTAACGTGAAGAAGGGCCGCTCACCTTAATGGTTAATAAGTAAGTGCACCCACAAATTATCTTAACCGCGCTCGGCAAATTATTCCCGGCGTTTTTATGTTCGATAGCCACGTGTATAGGTGATTTGGGAGAGCTTAAGGAATTTTGTTTTTATTTTGAAGTTGATTACTGTGTTTCTGACATATATATAACTTCTGAGACATACTGAAGTATTTCTTCTTTTATGTAATGAACAGCAATTTCACGTGTCTGTTGGCTGGACAAAAACAAAGTACACAGGGGCGCGCGGTGGGAATGTGACGATTGCACAGGCAGACAGCCAGAAAGCGACGAATTAAGCAGCTGCCATTTCAAGCACAGCATAAAATACTGCTTCGTTCTATTTAACAAAAATCATGAATTAGGAAGGGTGGCGCTTATTTGAAAATTGAGTTGACCGGCATCTTGTCAAGAACAAACCGCAAGAGTTATGCTACGCCACTTTATCCTGCGTAATAAAATGTTCACTTGGGTGCGCGCTATTTTATGCCAGATTCGATCTGAGTACGAAGGTACGCCTAGATTAGTGAGAACAATTTTCATCGCTCCTTTCTGTCCGATTATTTGCCTGCATCACGGTGCCGAGTGCGTATATAGAGAGAAACCGAGGAGAGATGATGAGAGCGCATGGGGGCGTCACAGTACTGATTGGAAGATTTAGGGCTTAACGGCAAAGGTTAGCTGTATTTCTCTCTACCCGCTGTCTTCCTCGAATCCTCCAATCAGAGCGAACGAGAGCCTCGTCTGCTACTCGCGCACGGTCTGGCGTTCTATAGCCTGTTGCAACCTAAGAACGAAGGGCGAGGGTAAGATGGGCCGGGGAGGAAGAAGAAGACGGAAAGCTAAATAGACAAGGAGGTTTCCCCCTCTCTTCTCCAGCGTCCCGTCTGCTTCCTCCTCCCTGGCCCGTCTTACCCTCGCCCTTTGTTCTTAGGTCAGTCCGCCCACCCTTCCGTTTGCGAGGCATTCTGAAGACGGCAGCGGCGCACCCAGCGAGCGCCTCGTCCCTCAACACGCGCATGTGCACCGCCTAGAATTATCAAAGCCCCCACACTAGCAGTTTAACGTCATCAAAGTGAGATCGAACGAACGCGCAGGTTGGCACACGAGTGCTGCGTCAGCATTAGGCTGGCACTCGGGTCCAATCAGTGAGAAGACGAGTCGCAGCCGAACGCTGACGTCACCCTTCCGCGACTAGCGCTTGCGATAAATGGGGGGTGGCGGGGGGTGGGGGGGGGGGGGGGGGGGGGGAAGCGCGGCATGTGCACTTCACTCTCCCGCGCATGCGCACCCGTCTCTATCTGGCGACCGAATCGGTTCAAGGGGTAACTCAGAGAAATGCTCCATACCGTATTTAAAAAGGGGGACGTCACAGATACACAGCTGGGTCTCGAGTTTGCGAAGGTGTTTAAAATCAAACTTTGTAATATTTTTGCCCATCATTTGAACATTGTGGCGACAATCACGCAATGGTGTGGGCGGCAATCCGAGGTATATTTTTTTTTTCTTGCAGACAGAACGTTTTTTTTTTGTGTGTGTGTGTTTTTTTTTTCTGGAACCTCTTACGGACAACTTCTTACCTTTCAGATACGCGATATGACCCTTGCCTAACACGTACAGTCACCCTCCCCCTACTTTTCCAAATAGAGTTTTTTTTTTTGTTTTTTAAGCGAAAGACATTTATTTTAGCGAATGACGTATGGCTGAATAAAGTCCCGCTATGGTGGCCGGAAGGGGAATTGTATCGGGCGCCGTATGAGCGCAATGATGTAGGAGGGTCGCGATACGCGATGGAAATTTCGAGAGAGCATAGATTTTAGACCATGGGGAGAGTTTGGAATTTAATGGCGGACGCCACCGGCGAATTTTGGTCGCAAGCGCGCATGCGCTGCGTTTTTGCGCGGCGAGGAGGAGAGCAGGCGGAGAGGCTGAGACGCTCGCAGACGACCAAGGCGTTCGTCACCTCCTCGCAGCTCGTATTGCAAACGCGGGGCCCATAAACCACGTGACCTCAGTCGAGCAGTTGGAAACTCTGTAATCTCGGCTCTCTGAGAATGGCTGCTGCGCCCCTAGCGGTCCCCTAAAATTTCTTCGCGGAGTTTTCATCGCGGAATTTAGGCGCACGACCCATTTAACGGGTGAAACGTGCGCAATTCATGTAGTTACAGAAACCTGAGTCAAAATGCAAAGAAGCTACGCGACCTTTCAACGCACGCGCTGCGGGCAGCGCGTGCGTTGTGATGAAAATATTCGCCACCCTGAGGGGCGCTGCAGTCTGCAGACGAGTCCTTTTCATCGCAACTCTCTGCAGCCCTTCCCTCCGGCCCTGCACATTCCCCTTCCAGCCACCGTAGTCCCGGCAACTTTTTTCGGTCGAACAATGCTTTAGCGAATGCCGGGTTCCTAAGTAGCAAACGGTTTTGAACGATACCCGAGATGAAAATATACAAGTCCAAACGCAGTTGACGCTACGAGCCGATGGGACCAAGCAGACGGCGTCGAAACCGAACCACCATGGTGTTTGTCATGTTTCTGTGTGCGTCTTATCAACGCTGAACCAATCGTAAAGAGAAAAGGCCTAGCGACTTGCGCATTTGACACATGCTTCATTGGTCCCTTACCTCGTGGCATCGGCTGTTAAAACAAAGTATATACACATAAAGAAACGTAAAAGCGAAATGTTGGCATGTTAGGTGTGTGCCTTTCCGTGAAAGCTGTCAAATGATGGTTTCATTTTTGCTCGTTGTCGTGTTCGAGCCTCTCGGCTCACTTTGAAGATTGAACTAAGAGCCCGAGAGAGAACGAAAACGACTAGCTATTAAGCCTTAGCGGCGTGGGCCTCGAAGATCCTATCGAAGAACCGTCCCCTTGGCTATACTGATACCAACAGCAGTGCTTTATTGCATGTTTCCATAAAAATGCTCGCGAAATTGGGGCCATTCACCAAAACGTCATTTGATGAAACAACCGTCAGAAACTCTCTAAGGCAAATGCGTTCGGTAAGTTTATAAACCAATCTCTGAGCTAACCCTGCCCGAACCTAGTCACACATACCCACCCGCGTTTTACTACAATTGAGTGATTGTGACGGCTTACGGCCTTCTGCATTGCTGCGCAGCCGGTGGTAAGCCGTCGCAAGAGGCTTAAAAACCGATCTTTTCTCAGTCGGTTGTAGACAAAGGCAAGTGTTTGGACAGACCTTTGCACTCTCAATCTGGTTCCACATCGGTTACAATTGCATTCATGCTGTATATATTGTTTCTGGAACAAGTCAAATTGTTTATGTGTATCGGGCATTATATGGAACACCGGTTCTCTTCGCTTTATTTCGGCTTTCTTTTTATCTGGAACACTTTGGTGCTGCGTGGGCTGTCAACCGTTCCACTTACATACCGTTTCACTTCCATATCATTCTGCCTACCCTATTCCACAGGAGTAGGGTAGGCGGAATGCTGCGTGGACTGTCGTTCCATTCTATTCCAATTAAAACTCCCAGATATTTTTTTCTGCTCATTTTTCGTTTACGATTGTCAATTATCGGAAACACGTATCTCTATAGAAACGACGAGGTATTCACAATTTACTGAAACAATACTGTGAACTACGAAGTACGGTTCCCGCCCTCTCTATTCGCGCGTGGATGGAAACGTCGCCAACGGACAGGCAGCGGCATATAGGAGGTGAAGGTGTACCAACTGCGCGTCGCGTTATCGTACAGTGATGTCGCGTTAATAGAGAGTTTTATGGAACCGGAACAAAATACGATCGATAAACAAAAACGATCGATACCTTGGATCGGGCGAGTCGACCGATCGTGTGCCTCTAAACGGCTTTGGGGGAACCGTATTTGCAGACGAAAGCAGACGATCGGTACAGGTCGCGCCACCTGGCAACGGAAACTTGCGTCGGCCTCGTTGAGAATGTACAGATTTGCGTGTGTTCGTACAAATCGCAGAAACTGAAGTAAACAAAAATCGCATCTTAAAAACATAGTGCACATAAAACAATATATACCTACTTATAGTTCGTCTCGTTGTTTTACTCGAATGAATGCGCTTCCGTAATACAAAACCTGGCGCTCCATGGCGTGTCGCCACTGGCACTGCGAAGTTCTAAAATGTTCGTCTGCTCAAGGAGCAGATGAGCTTTCCGACAACAATGGCACTCGATCTCTTTGACGATAACTTGGAGTTGGCTCTATTCTGCGAAAGCAATTTACAAAACGTTCTTTTGTACGACGCTTGTTGGCGGCAAGGCATGGGACGTTCAACTTGGGGTCGATGGACGAGGAGGACGTCGTGCGGCAGTTCAGGTTCACAAAGGAGGATCTGCTTCATCTCCGATCGGCGCTGCGCATCCCGGAGACGTTGACAACCAACGGCTGAATCTGGGTGTCAGGAGCTCGTTTGCCACCGTATTTTTTTTTTTTTTTCAGTTTGTCCGATTCATATCCTCGGGAAATAAAATAGTTCCTCGATCGTACGTGGTAACTTGTTTTGTAAGTCATACGTTCTCAGTGGGCAAGCTTTGGTGTTTTACATCAACCAAATATGATGTTCACTCCAACCACGTCCTGATATGCTGAAAAGTCGCCGACAGCAAACTCGATTTGACACACAAATAAGAAATCGCTCGCGCGCTTATCATCAACATTCGAAGTCGTCTTCCAGCGATCCTGTGTCTTTCCCTCGAGGCCCACTACAGGGTCGAGTATTAAGAAAGTCATGGACAAATAAAACTAGGTATACTAAATCGCGAAGAAAATACAAAAATAGCAAAAACATACTCGCTTTCTCAAGTTAAGGCGGTCATTTTTCTTGTACAAAGTTACGAGGAGGTCAATCCGTTCCTTCGCTCCACGCAACGAGAAGTTCTTTTTCGACGCCGCTTTCAAGCCTTTAAGGACGTCATTCCAAAGGGCCGGAGTAAAAAAAGGATTAGGGCCTAACACCTCCCGAAATAGGAAGATGTGATCTTCCGCTGAAACCCGCTTGCGAGGACGAGGCGGAGGGACGGAGGTAGATACGGCGCTCATGTTGCTCTCTTACGGTAAAGATAGCAGACGATCACGGTCGTACGCCCGCGAACCGATCGTTGTGCCGTGTACGGTACTACCACGAAAAAAAAAGAAAAATAAATTAATACAGGAAAATCTGTAAATTTACTGCCGTGCATTTATTAAAACTATCACCCAATATTTAAAGGGCTCGTTTTATAGAATATATGTGATTAGCATTACAACACACATTTTTAATTCATGCAAAATTTTTAAACTAAAAAGTATCCAGATCCTTGATCCAGAAGGCTGTTGCTCACTCTGTTGACACTACAGATAACCCTCAGTCATAAAGCAGCTGTAAAAACGGGTGATAAGAGCTCGAAATGCACGTCCCAACGTTTGTATGAAAAAGAAAACAAAAAACTTAAAATATAAAAAAAAACTTAAAATATAAAAAAACTTAACATAAAAAAAACTTAAAATAAAAAAAATTAAAATATGAAAAATAAAAAAAAAGGTGGATGGGCCAGCCGGATTCGAACTCTCCATTTCCGCTCCCCTACGAGCTCACGAAATTCATGCTGTTGCTAAAGATTCATTTATCTCTATTGAGGATGTCTTATTGCGTTTTGATCTGTATTCTTTTTTTTTTATTTGCTGACTCCAACTTAATGCACTTGCTGTCACATATGGCGCTCCTGCCAGGCACTCCCACGAGTTATTTTATTCATGTTTGAAGCCACGGCACGCTCTCTCCGCCAGCGAAATAGCCGTTTTTGCTAACCAACCGAGGCCGTCCATGTCGGCCATTGGTCGTGCCGGTCGTGCCTTACGGTTCGACCACCGCATTACGGTAAGATTGCAAAAGACAAGCGCATGCGCAGCTCGTACCGGAGGGCTCATAGTACCGTATCGGATGTGCAAAAACGGTTCCCTAAACCTCTCTAATATGGACACCTCCGTTCCCGTAAAAATCGTCCATAATGTGAGTTTTCCATAATAACGAGACAAAAATTCATGTATTTGCCCAGTTTGTCCCCGAAAGTGGTGTCCATACAGCGGGGTATCCATAATAACGGGGTCCATATGAACGAGACATGACTGTACCTCTTACCAGATGGCGACGGGGAGCGGAGCACCTTAAAGTCCCTTGATACTTCTTTTACAACCAACGACAACCAATACAAATGACAAAGCACATTCGGTTGGAACGAAATGGCGGCATTCAGTTCAAGCCTCTGCTGTGCGCCGCCATTCGCTTCCTAAAACCTGCACCGTCACGCAGTCGGCGCTTCAAAGATAGTCGCTACTAGTAGCGACCATCTTTGGCTCTGATAGGGACTTTAGAGCACCTGATCTGACTAATCTCTCTGACAATTTGCTGGATCGCACATTCCCACTTGATCGCTGCAGCGCCAACACAGTGCGGCCACCGGATGGCCATGTTGCGACACAGAGTCGACCTTTTGCAGCGTCGCAGAGGCTGGGCGGCAGTGTGCAGAAGACACGTTTTCTGCTCGTTCGTCTTCATTTGGCGAATATGTTTTTTAGAACCTTGTGTAAACGCGGTGAGAATTGCCTTTGAGAACACGTGGACATTTCTACGAGATCGCGACGCCGTAGGAAAAAGGTGCAACTCGTCGAACGCAAGTCTCGCCGGCCTCGCGTCGTGATCAAAACTTTCTTGGCACGGCGAAGTGCTCCGTCTCTGTGCGTTAGCACGCTTGGATACCCATCAAGAAAAGTGATATGGTTAGAATTAATGTACTTTTTTGAAAGTAGGTATGTTGATAATTTTGCGTTTGGAAAGTGTAAAACCACCGTTAACATTTTTTTGCTTCTCAACAAATTTGCAAATGTAAGAAGTTGGAAATTTGGAGTGTGATTATTCATCGCACTTCTGTCGCTGGGCTTACATAAGACACGAAGGTAAGTACACATTATTTTCCCGGTAAATACATGATATGAATAACAAATTGTTCGTATGTTAATAAACAACGAAAGCTTCGGGTTTTTTTAATATCCCGCTGTAGCATCAGACAAATATAAATTTTCTTGGGTGGTTCCCAATGTTAGGATGTACATTAAGTACATTATACTTAATGTACTACTTCAAGAAGGTTTGGAAAATGTGTACATTACTTGAAGTACATTCTCTGAGCATATACTTGTACTTTAGTTAAAAGTTTGTTTCTGATACTTTCAGAGTAAAGTACAACTCCCGACTTCAAAGTACGTTCCCGAAATCTGCTATTGGTAAAATTAAGCTCTTTCTAGAACCACGTGCTCGTAGGATTGACTCGCCTTATACTATACACAACTTCAGAGGTCAAGTATAAGATTTCAGCAACCTTGAACAAAAACTTGGCATATAGTCACGTGAAAACGCACTATCGTCCTTTAAGACGCCATCCGGTAATTTTTCTGGGAAGTAGTAGCGGCTATAATATCACTATAAATAAGTACTTCATAAGTTGATTGCGTTAGATAGTGTGTAAGCGAGAGTAAAACAACTACTCTCTGGACACTTGACTTTATCAAACATTTGCCGCCATTTCCTAAAATAGCTGATGCACTGCCCTTCCCCTTCCCCTTGGGGCCATGCATATCAGTTAAAAACAAAACGAAATCATTGTACACAGTCTTAGAAAAACATAATAAAATATTGTTAAAAAGTACTTGTACGTAATTACTTTGGAAGTACATTGTACTTACAGTGGTTTACTTGAAGTACATTGCGCCCGGTGTACTTACTACTTAACTTGAAGTACATAACCTCTCATTTACTTTGTGCTTTACTTCAAGTACATTTTAGATTATTTTACCAACACTGGGGGTTTCGACCTTCAACAACAATGCTACAGTATACCGGGTACTATTTTTTATTCGAAACAGATTTAAAAAAAAAGCCGTATTTACTGCTACGTTAATGCCGTCTTCACTATATGTTTTTCGAGCTCGGCGGACATTCGAGGAGCAAACAACCGTCACTGTCTCGTGAGTAATTAACTTCAATTCGTTAGTTCACTTGTTAATTAGTGAAAATAGACACATGGTTCCAACTCCAAACTTACTGAGCGTCATCGAAAACCACTGAATCAACTCTTTTTAGAACGACTTGATCGAAGCTCGTGGGAAACTCAAGGGCGCGCCAAAGTTACCACTCGTGAAGCAGGCGCAAAGCCAGCATTTGCGGGACAAGGATGATTAGGTAGTTATCACGTTCCGCCAATGCTAGCTTTGCGCCTGCTTCAAGAGTGGTAACTTTGGCGCGCCCTCGAGTTTCCCACGAGCTTCAGGTCGTTCTAAAAAGAGTTGATTTAGTGGTTTTCGCTAACACCCAGTAAGTTTCTAATTGAAACCATGAGTTTTTTTTTGCACTAATTATAAGGTTAGTTAACGAGCTTAGTTAATTACTCACCAAACTGTGACTGTTGTTCGCCCCGCGAGTATCCGTCGAGCTGAGGAAACATTAGCGAAAACCGCATTCACGTAGCGGTAAAGACGCGTTTTAAAAGATCTGTTTCGAATAAAAAATATCACCCGATATGTTTGAATGCAAGAAAAAAGAAGAGAATGGTAACCCTACATGGGTGTTTGAACGAAAATAAACCAGTCATTAATCATTTGTTTTTTAATGGTTTCTCTTTCTTTTGCACGAAACCGAAAACCTGTATATTTGATTTTACCCGAAAGTTTAGCTTGTTTTTAGCAACTGACTAGCAAACATTTATTTCAAAGTTGGCAGCACTGGCTTACAAGTACAAAAGACCTTTGCTGCATAATGTAGTACGGCTCCCTTCACAGCCTGCACTCTCTTTTTTTTTTTTTTAAAAACGCGTTGGAACGTTTATTCTTGGTCATAAAGCACATAATTCAAGTGCCACAAGTAGTGTGACTCATGGAATATTGCACCCTTGGGCGGACACAGGTATTTCCAGAGAGGGGGGGGGGGGGGGGGGGTCAGCCTATATTTTGAGAACCCCCCCCCCCCCCCCCCGTTTCCCAGCCCTAAATGTTTACACACGCAGAATTCAAGAGGGGGGTCAGGACATCCAGGACATCCAGACCCCCCCCCCCCTCCTCCTTGATCCGCCATTGGTTGCACCACAAAAGTGTCGTATAAACATAGAAGGCCCGAAAACGCGGGGATTGTAAGTGCTCACGCGATCTAACAGTTTTGCAAGTTGGAGTATTTAATATTCACCTCTCAGCGAAAAGTGAATAAAATATGAGAGACGAATCACACCTCAATAGTTAAGGATTGTCTCATAGTACAAAATACAGATAAGGCAAAAATCTAAAAGATTTGACGTCTCTAAAGAAAAAAAGAAGAAAAACCTCCCTCCCCTCCAAAAAAAAATAATAAAAAAATGACCGACAAAAATAAGTTATCTCAATTTGAACTGGCATATTAATTTAAATATGCGAATACAAAGTTCAAACTAGCGCACCAATTACAAGTAAGGATCTTTGAACACGTAAGATAAAACGGTGACATTTTAAACAGCAGTAATTCGTCGCTTGTCCTTTTGTTAATGGAGTCCTTCGTATAATAAATGTGCTGGTTTATTCATGACCCACGAGCCTTACATTTGTTTCGCTAAACAAAATGTTATATTAATTTCTTATTCGGCGTAGAGATCTGCGGGTGGGTGCTCGCAGGAGTTAAAAATTTGGGAATTAACTGCACTTGTCTTTATTAAATAAAGCTGCTGTGCCGTAGAAAGATTGTGATTCATATTTATTAACACATCCTGCCGGAAAACAGTTTTTCTTTTTTATATACAGCTGGTTCAAAGATCTTAGTTTGAAAGCGTTCTTTTCCCGAAACATGATGGGTTCCAGCTGGAGTGAAATACTCTCATGTTTCTTTTATTTTACTTCCCTGTTGATGCTGCATGCCTCCTTAGTCTATCGTCGTATTTGGGCAATATTTATTTTGGATTTAGACAAAATTTTATCCGATAGCGTCACAAAAGAGAGTTTAAAAATATTATGCGGTATCTCGTTTTTATTAGAGTCACTCGTACTGACATCTATATACAATTGATAAAGACATACCTTAAACAATTCCATATAGACGTAGGTATACGTGTCAAAATGATCACACATTTCGTCGTCAATAAGTGAAAACAGGATATTTGTGCTAAAATCGCGTTCGGGTTTGACGGATTTATGCCATTAGAAACGCAGAGTTCGCGTCTTCACCTGGGATAAAATATATATAAAACTTTTGTATACCCAGACACGAAAATGGAATAAGCACGCATACTTTGTAATCCCGAAGATGAAATCTTATAAATTCATACCTATAAGTTTTACATGTACCATGAAAAATGAAAATCACGAGATTGATGGTTTTTATATTTGAGGTTTACTATATACGACGTGAGTAATTTAGAGTGCCAACCAAATGTCTTTGCCTGATAAAATGACAGAAAGAAGCATATTTAGGTTGTAAACGCCTTTATAGCCAATATATTAAAGTTTGTATAGATTAAAAAAAAAAAAAAATTTGCATTATTTCCTGAGAAATATTCAAAACAAGAGTACATCGCCCGTGAAAGTTCTGTAACAAGTTGCGGTGTAATGAACTAAAAATAACAAAGACACATATTAAATTTATTTTTGGTGCAATGATGATATTCTAGAATGCTAATTAGTAAACATTTTATGAAACAAACATCTTGAAATGATCGCTTTCTCGTTTTCTTCATACAGTCAGAGCTAGGTTTATTACCTGCTGCCGCAGACGGTACACACATCGTTCCGCAAGGTCTGCATGGTTCCGCGTGGGTTCCGCAATCTGGAGATGGCCATCTTAGCCCAGTGTACGTAGCGCAGCTGGCACTGCTCCGGAACGTTGCTGTTTCTAGCGGCTTCGCTTGCTCGTTTGATAAAATTAGAGGTAAAAACGTCAATGCAACCGAAATGTTCAGCAAGTTCGGACTGGGAGACGAAATAACAGGCGGACTTCGATGCCGCTGAAGCTCCATCAACTCAACAACATTTATTAAACAACGTGCGCGACGTGCTCCAAAACCGAAACCGAAAGAAGTTGAGTCGGGACTGTGGAAGCTTTCCCGTCTGCCTGGAGAAGGACAAAAACGTCTCGTTCCTCCCTTCTTCTCGTGTCCTCTTGGGGGCGCGTCAGTAGAAGGGAGGAGAATGCGCCGTGGCTGCCTTGTTCCAACATTTTCTCTTTAGTGTACGACGAGAACTACTAATGAAATCTGCAAGATGCGTTCTCTGGGAATTTATTCGTCCACTTTTGCTTTTCTGCTTCTCCAAATAACAACACGAAGTGGCTTTCTGCAGCTATTTTCACAGACGCCATAGTAATGTTGTCGCGGGTCCTCCTTTTTAGAGTGGAGCTCTTAGGCGTCCATTTCCGGCTTGAGCGGCGTCGGCGTCGGCGTCGCCGTCGGAGTAATCACGAGTTGCATTATGGGGAGTTTCCAATAATGACGTCACACGTGATTTTACGTGCGATGTAAAATGACGTCACACAATTTAACGGGAAAATTTTTCTGCTATATTTGGCGGAAAAACATTGCCGCTAAATTCACCCTAGTGACGTCAAGTGTGATATCACGGAGTAAAATTTTCCCGCTAAATTAAGCGGAAAATGTTCCCCGCAAAGTTTAGCGGGAAGGAAGAGGGGCATAGCCACCTCTCCATATCATCCCCCCCTCCTCTTCAAGAGCTGCGCTCTAATTCCGCGTTACAAAAAAATGTAAACGTCTAATATTTTTTGTGTTCTTTTTTGGTTCTGCTAACGGTTTTCAGCTTCGCAACCCTGTCGGTTTTTTTAGTGCGCGTGAGACTGTTGTAATCATTGGCCACTCGAATTGGTTTAGCGGGGACCAACGACGCAGTTGTCATCCCTATCCTTTTGTCCAATCTTTTAGAAAAGATGCATGCGAATTTTATTCTGTACTTCTAGGCTTTATTGAACAAGGCCTCCGACAGTACTTTCGAGGTTTGGGGGCTCAACAAAATTAATTATTTTCCGCAACCACTGGGAACTAAATCTCACACAAGTCTCACCAAATGTATTTCAACGAGTCCACACTCATCTTCGCTCATTTTTATGAAAAAGTCTAGAACGTTCATACTTTTTTTTATCAATAATTAAAATTATCGCATTTAGTTCTAGAAAAGGAATCTCGCACAACTGTCTAATTGAAAGACACTTGCTTCTACGCTGATTGTTCCAGAATCCCACGCGTGTACAGTACATAAGGGGCTCCGCGTGCCGAGGAGCAGTCAGTCTCGCCCCAGCGTTCGATCCTGCTGTTACGTCGATTCCGACGCCAGAAACGCTCTGTTGTTATCCTCTGTTTCCTTTTTGGATTTGGGCACAAGTTCTGGGGGGAGGCCTAGGTTGCGGAGACTTGATCGGGTCTCGGTCTGGTGTTCGTTGGGTCCTCAGGGGCTTAGGTTCGGACTTGCACTGCGGGCCCCCGGAGGGGTGCGCGGCACGGACATGCGTTATCCCGAGCCTCCACCAAAATGTCACAAATGATGAGATGACAGGAAACTGAAACGTTTAATGGGGCGAACTTTACACCTGTTCTTTATCAGTCATGCGCTCTATCATTTTATTTGGCTAGAGCAAATCATCGCGAGACTGCTATATATACAGCACCACTTTACAATTTGGACGTGAAATTTTGCTGGTGTTACGAACATCGCATTTCACCAGAAATCTGGACTGTTTGCACTTGACGTCATCTCGTTATATGCTAGTGGTCATTGCGATTTTTTATCGCTGAGAATATTGAATTTGCTGTGCAAAATGCACGCTGCAGAATTGTTCGCGTTCAGTGCAACTTGCAGACTTGCGACCGTTACGTGAAAAATGTACAGGATTACACTTCCAAATCACTGAGCCTCAAATGTAATGGATTACCGTTACAAATTACTGGGGGTGAAAAGTAACGGATTTTTTTACGTTACATTTTTTCTTTTTTTTTACTTTTACCTTCACCTTCACGTTACTTTTTTTTCCGAAAAGTTATCAAACAAACAAGAGAACAAAATTTGCTGTTTTCAAAAATGTTCAGCAACACTGTTTTCCACTTGTCATTCGCCCGCATTATGGTAGTGTAAAAATAAAATATTGTTTCTATGGGAAAGGATGTAGGTGCGGACCATTCACCTGCCGGCTGACAAGGAAGCGAAAGCTGCAACCACACCCTCTATCCCACTAGCTTACGGCGACCGGAAATCATCCTTGGAATTCTGCAGACAAAGTTAGCTGTGCGTATACGCTCAGTAGCAGCGTCTAGCGATGCTAGGAGACTCGGAGGTAAGAAGCCGATTTACGCCAGCTCTCTTCGGAAACGGGCCTTTCAAGCGTGCGCACAACGTCCCAAAGCTGCGGTTTCGTGGCTGTAGCTCTGACGCCCCGTCAGCTTATGCATAAACAGCGTATAGTTGCATGCAGCACTGTAAAATGCCTTGGCGCGAGCGCTCGTTTTTGAGCTTTGGTCGAGCTCTGCTTAAACCCATGTTTTAGCCAGAGCCGTGCATATAGGCCCCCGAAAACGCAGCAAAAAAGTGCAGTGGAAGGTTTGCTGCAGAATTGCTTGTTCATACTCTTCCACTTTCTGTATTATGTTCATATGTCTAAAAAGTAACGAGTAATTAAAGTAATCAGTTACCAATATTTTTGTAAGGAAATTATTTTCAATTATGCCCCCCAAAAAGTGACCTGGCAATTACAAAATTATTTGAAAACGTAACAGATTACAAGTAATTCGTTACTTTTAACAAATTACTTCCCAAGTTTGATTCAAGCCATGTATATGAGATACACAATTATTTTTGCATTGTGCAGCGTCCTGAGAAACGGCGCCAGCCTCTGGCACCGCGAAAACTCACTTCTTTGTGGCAAGATATTTTGCAAACAAAGTTTCTGGGGCCACAATTACTGGTCTGTGCCAAAGATGCGAGGCAGAGGAACCTTCACGGTACATTATGTTTTTAAAACTACCCCTTCCCCCTTTTTGTTCTTCAAAAACTTTTTTTCTTCTATTTTTTTTGTTCCCCCCCCCCCCCGCCCCCCCCCCCCCCCAGATTACACTTCTTACGCCTGAGGGACTCCGACCTACGTTTGGGGGTGTTAATTCTACAAATATATATGTGCCACTAGATAACAGTATACCTCCACTGCATTTATCTCGCAACCATAAACTGTGAAGTTTACACAAAATCCGGAGGTGTCAAAGCTTCGGGAAGAACTTGAGAACAACATTCCTGTGAGATAGCGTTTGTCAACGTTTGACTGTCCCCCTAAGAACGCTAGGATCTTTCCTTTCAGGTGTCCCTCCCGTACACACTTGTAGTGTCATGTAAAGCCGCATTGAAGTCGCATCCACTTAGTCCTTTCAATGCTCCGATTTTCGGGGACGACAATCTGAGGCAGTTCATCAACAACGAAAACATGTTTGGGTGCCTCAAAGAGGAGTACATGTAAAATGTGTATTGTGCAACAATTTTCGTACTTTCATTAAATACCACTAAGAACTAATGCCTGACGTTAATAACTCGCAAAAACACTCATTAGTTATTTTCTCTCCGCGCAATGGAAGACACAGAAAAAAATAATGGAAAGAAAGAGCTTTCCTTTCCTCAACTCGCAATTAGAACAAGTGGCCACGTGATCTGATGATAGTTATATACCGTCAGTGTTCATCATAGCCATGCGCTGGCGTCGGCAAAGTATAGAGCAGAGGTGGCCAGGCTGACCCGCCCTAAGAGCCGCAAACAAAGCACGAAACTTCCAAGAGCCGCGAAGGGGGGGGGGGGAGGGGGGGGCAAACTTTTGTCTAGAGCAATAAACGAAACTCCAACATCTTTCAATCTATCTGGGTCAAAAGCAGTCCAACTGTACATAAGGTAGCAGTAGCACAAGACTAACAAACGGCAATCTGGCTTTCGATTTAAAAGGCGTTTCATTTTTTTTTTGTGGAAATGCTCGTGTGATTAAGAGGGAGGCGGGGGAGGGAGGGGGGGGGGGGCGGAGCCGCGAGCCGCACTTTTCCACGCGAAGAGCCGCAGCTTGGCCACCCCTGGTATAGAGCATGGGCTGTGCCACAGACATTGTTAAAGCTCGACTATTCTTATATGTTTAAACACGAGCATTTCCCCAAATGTTTAGCGATGCTGATTGTCATGAACCTGAGCACTACACACGGGTTCATGACAATGGAGTACGCAACGGTGCGAAGTCGTGACGCCATGTTTCGTCACGGTGTTAACAGCGCTATTAAATCTAGCGATATTCTCAATTTATATCGACTTGACGCAGTGAGCTACGTGATGACCTCACGCGACGTCACGGGGCCACGTAATGTGACACCATCACGTCACGTGATCACGTGACACATGATTAATCGTAGTGCCAATACAAAAGGGCTACGAAAACCCACAATTTCTCATACATTCCAATGTTGTATATGACGATTTGATGACTACACTGAAATACAGCTGCCATTTTTTTTTATTCTGAAATCTTCATTGTGTGATAGTAGAAAAAAAAACTGTTGTGATTTGTTTTGAACCGGTAACCGTTATATTTTTTTCCGGTTCAGTTCCAAGACGGCGGCAAAGATTACGGTTTGGTTCAGTTCCCGTTTGGCTAAAATAACGGTACGGTTCCGGTTTACGGTTCAGTTCGGTTGCGGTTCGACACTCTGATTTATACACACATAAACCCTGAAATGTCACTCCCAAACCGGTATCACCGATATCGGGGGAAACCGAGAAAACCTTAACGAATTTGAGCACTCTTCCATTAAGAAAAACACAAGCTTCAAGCAAGAAATTTGTATTTATAGCTTTACTGTGTCTTCACGCTGAACACGGACCCTACTCGACCGCCCTCGAGGTTGATTGTTACTTCGGGAACAACGTTTCTTACCTCGCCTACTCCTCTTATTGCCATCAAAACGTTTTCCAACAATTTGGGATTGCGCGCTAGTTCCCTGCAGGTTGCGGAAAACCTATGTTCGAGGAGCTGTTCTTTTTAGCACAATCCCCGACAAACACCGATTTTCTGACCCTCTCCGAAAATTGACACCGAAAAACTTCAAAACTGTGGGACAAAAAATAAACCTCCACATAAGAATAAAAACCTTAATATGAAGGAAAATAAACCCCCAAAACACGAAACCATATTGTCACGGATGACAAGTGATGAGGCGGCGAATGACTGAGTAAACTGAACGTTTAATGGGGCGAACTTGTGCCCAAAAATGAAAATGAAAAATAAAGATAACAGAGCGTAGCAGGCGTCGAAGGCGGCGAAGCAGCAAGATCGAACGCTGCGGCGAAACTGAAACTGGCTTGCCACGCGGAGCCCCTTTTGTACACGCGTGGGCTCTGGAACAATCGGCGTAGAAGGTTCGGCGTGTCGAACATTCTACCCTCGAATCAGCAACACGGTTCTCGAATCTACCAGAACACTATATTGCAGGATTAAACAAAAGATGTGCGCGCGCGTCCTCCCAGGAATCGAACCCCGGCTTTTCGCGTGGGAGGCAGGCACGATAACCGTTGGGCCACGCGCTCGCTGCCGTCTTGGCCAGCTGCGCGCGCGGCAATATGACTTCGTTTCAGCTTCAGTCCAGACGCAGCCCACGCAGAGCCGTATATGTAGAGAGTTTGGCCATTCGTTGGGAAGTATAGGAGACAAATCAGGAGGCGCCATTGGCCGAAAGCGGGCTGGGCGTGTTCCAGGGCGTCTTCAGAAATTCGAATGTGACCAACCAGAAGCCGGGAATAACACCCTGGCGGTGGTCGCGAGAAACAAACCTGATAACTGCATTGGAGTAACTCTCGATGACTGAAAATATGGTACACGTGATGTTTCAATTCCGCTTATCCAAAATGATGGTGGAAGAGTGCGACTAGCGGAACGATCGACATAATTCGTACGCCAATGCCGAGGGCGGGGAATCTGCCGTCCGAGCGGTCACACTCTATCCGAGCAAAACAGAGTTGAGCGGCGAATTCGTTTCTTACATCTTTCTGTATGACCATGATCAAAACATCACGTGCACCCTATTTTCAACCACAAAGAGTCACTACACTTCACTCTTACGCGCTTATTAAAACCATTTACGAACATAGACCTTTGATCAGAACTGTTTCTCGCTACCACCGCTAGGGGATTGTTTTCGGCTTCTGGTTGGTCAAGAGAGCATGCCAAGCCCTCTTTCCGAGTCTGCCGCACGCCCTGGCTCTGCCCGCGCCTCGCATTGACCAAACTCTCTACATATACGGCTCTGAGCCCACGCTGCGAGGTAATGAGATTCGTCAATTGACGTCAAAACAGGAAGTCGCTAGGCCTTTTCTATTTAGGATTGGTACAGCGACGATTGAACACGCCCAGAAACGTGACGAAGGTCATGGTGGTGCGTTTTTGGTCGCTGTCTGATGGTCCCCTTCAGACTCATACACGTTACTGAAAAATAGTAAGGAATTACATTTAATCAAGGATAAATTGTAATTAATTAAATTACAATTACCCTCCTAAAAAGTAAGTGACTGTTAGCCCAAAAAGTAATCCGCTACATTGTTACTTTCGTGGCGTTACATTCAACATTATTGTCCTCAACTAAGAAACAAAAGGAAGAGGGTTGTTCAAGTTCTTAGTGTCGCCACTTGTTCTGTTTCTTGACCTTGAGCAACAGCTGGCTTTCGAAAGCATCGTCAGACATCTTGCGTCATCTCTTAGTGAAGATGTCGACCGCTACACTGAACACTCTAATAACTGAGGCACTGGATGGGAGTGCCATATCGTAACTCGCGAATGCTTCGTGCTTTGCATCGAGCTTCTTCGACGAAGCAAGGGATATAGTATTTACCTCGAACAGAGACCGAAGCTACGCCATTGCAGCCGTTGCCTGATATTTGAGAGTTTAAGTGGATCGTTCCGATACCCCCGACAATTCCGATAACGATACCCGATAACGATATGATGCATGCGCAAAGGTGGCGGCGAAGTATCGGTATCGTGATCGGAGTCACCGGAACGATGTACTAACACTCTCTATTCTCGAAGCCCCGAACTTTTAGAAGTCGTCATACAACTAGCCAAAACTGGAATAAGAATTGATTTATGTACTTATTGCTAAACCGCCATATATTTCCAGACGATAGCAAAACATAGTTGGTAACAGTAAGGTGATAATTTTTCTTACTTTGGTTCTGAACAGGTCGAGCCTCGGTTGAGACGTTGGTGGATAAAAAAAACGTTTTCAATATATAAATATAAGATATAAGAAAAGAAAAAAAACACCAGGACACCCATAAAAACGATCAAGTAAAACGTCGGTTAAAACAAGGAAATGTAAACTCACGTTTGCCATCTGTACCTTTCTTAATGCCGTTGAAAAACGCACGGAGCACGGACCGACTGCAGTTTACTCCGGTGTTCTCCGGATAGACGTCCGCTGATGCCACGGGCAGCGAAGGGCAAGAACTAAGCCGAACTAAAGGTGAATTCATACTGGCGTTCGAAACGCAACCGCGAAGCAGATTCGTTCATTTTCATCATCAAACGCGCGTGAAATCGCATTGAATTTTTAAGCAACCGCGTTCGCAACCACATTGCGAACGCGGTTCAACCGCAATACAGCATACGGCTTCACTCGCAGGTTTCACTCCCTCCTCAAGCCCATAATCTCAAGTCTACGTCAGCCACCATTTTGTTTTATTTGTGAAAATACCTGCTTGAGATAAGATGCGTTCCGCTGGAGTAGAAGTAAAAAAAGAAAAAGAAAAGAGACTATTGCGATTTTTGAAGGGCTCACAAAAAGCTAACGCGCAAAAAGGGGGAATGAGATGCAGATAACCTGGCTGAACATCACCAATAAAGTGGGCGAACCCTAGAAGCTTGACTAGAAAAAAGTAAGTAGCTTTCAAAAACAATGTCAAATAAGGTGAAAAAAGGCAGAAAAAAATACATCCCGTTTTTTAACAAGTTGAGAAGTGTGACCAAAATTATCCCTGGAGAAGGGGATCAAGAGGGACAAAGGACGAACACTAATCTCCAAACACAGCTAGGTTTGGAGAAACTTAAAATGCGAGCTTTCATCCTTGTTATCTTAGACTGGTGGCAGTTGATAAAACCCGTCTGCTCTACTGACGTCTAACCCCTGGTTAGCTCAGTTGGTAGAGCTCTCCACTGGAAATGGAGAGGTCCCGAGTGGCGCACCGTTCACCTAGCTGTGTTTGGAGATATGTGTTGGTCCTTTGTCCCTTTTGTTCCCCTTCTCCTGGGGTCATTTTTGTTCTTGTCCAGCTTGCTTGCCTCTTTGCATTTAATTGCATTATAATCATTCAGAGGTGTGCAGCCAGGAACGAGGACGCTTGTGGCAAGAACTCCTTCACCTATTATCACATCTCTTTTATTGGATTTTAGGGTAGGCGGTGCGTCCTCTCTTGGGAAATTATCAAAATAGTTGTCATTAAAACCAAGAAGGGCATTGTAAATACTTGTTTGAGCACTTACCGCCTCGTGCTTCTCGAAGAGGCACACAATCACTTGGTGTCCTCCTCTCTTTATCCTCGATCGTAAAGAAAACACAAAGGGACTAAAAAAAAACGGATATAGCTTGCGTCCCCCCCCCACACACACACGTTTTGTTTTTGTCGAAATACTTCTTTGGATTTTTTGACATTGCTTTTAGGGTCTAAAAATATTCATTCAAATAGATTCAGGGGCTTGGTGTCGTAAAGAAAGGCTTTGGGGAAACGGAAGAGTGCCAAGCGTCCCGATGCGCGTGAAGGTGTGGCTGCGCTCGACTTTACCCAAACAAAACCATCCTTTTTTTTTTTTTTTAGAGCGCAGCTTTTAGGTGCTTGCTTCGGGCTTGAGCGGCGTCGGCGTCGGCGTAACCGCGCGCGTTGCAGTGTGGAAATAATCCAAGCGGGCGTCACCGCGCATTGCATTATGGGGAAATGTTTCTGCTAACATTAGCGGGAAAATTTCCCCGCTAAATTTTGCGGGAAATTTAGCAAAACTTTTTCGCTAAATGGGAGACAAGAAGGAGGGAAGGGTACGGAGGGGGAGTTGAGGCATACCCTCCGCTCCGTACCCTCCCCTCCCCCTCAATAGCTGCGCTTTAATTCGGCATTACAGACAACTGTAAATGTCTTTCATTCTTTTTTTTTTGGTGGGGGGCGTGAAAAAAATGTAAGGGATTAAAATGAATCCTTTACATAAATATGTAACGCAATTACTTTACAATTACTATAGCAAATATGTAATTATTCTGTTACTAGATTACTGATAAATCTAAGGGTTTACAAGTAATTTCGTTACTTGTAACGGATTACGCACAAATCTGGTCCAATCATCGTGTACCGTCGGCTCCGTCTCGACTTAAGTAGCTTTTGTAGCAGACGACGCTCACGTCGGTTAAGTTGATCGCGGGTATCAAGATCTATCAACGAACCAAAAGCCTGTAAACGTAAGCACCAATTTTTTTATCGAAATTTATTTTACTTTTACGAACATTTATTTGCTTTATAAAGAAAAAAGCTCGCGTAAACTAGCGAGAGAAATTGGGCGTGGCCACCAGGCCCGCTTCAAACAGCCAGAGCCTTTGAGCTGGCGTCTTTGTCGCAAATATTGGAATGTTGAATACAGCAGCTATGACCATGCCATTCTGCTTCCCGCTCTGCTGGACGTGCCGCAGTAGAAAAGACCAATCGAGGCAAGAATGAGAAATGGGACGCCAACACCCGTGCTAAAGTGCACTGCTGAATGGAACTCTGTTCCAGTGAACGCTTTAAATAATACGCGTCTGTCCGCTTTTCTCGTTGAATAATTTCATGTCGCGGCGCGTGTTACAATTGTAAATCATTTTATGACTGAAGCGCTCCGACTACATGGCTGGCCGTTTTCTCGAAAGAATTAAAGAACAAACGGAAATACCAGCCCACTGACCGATGTTATCCAATGACATCTAAAGGGCATTTGTTGACGAGTTCTGCGGACGCAAACGCCCGTATAACCCATTGGCAGTAGTTGCCGGCGTTCCGCGGATCTCCTTTCTCGTCATGATGCCATCCCGAAGAAACGTGCGCAGAATGCAGACCGCACTCATTATTATGTCGTTCGAATGTTGTCGTCTCCCGAGTGATACCTAGGAAAAGGTTCGAGGGCTTGACGAAGTGGCCAGCGACGCATCCCAATGAGGCGGACCGTGCAGGTGTGCTATATCATAGCCTCCTCTATACTGACAAACCATGGCAGATCGCCACGAGAAGCGGCCGTCGAAATAGAAAAGGTGGAGCGGCAGACAACAGATGAGACGAGAGCCACGTGACTGGCGCCCCGCTGCGGCGAGACGCCGAAACACACTATACTTTTTTTTCCCTGTTGGCGAAGTGTCTTTCGGGTCCTCGCCGCTCAAAAAGTTGTGCGCTGACATCCAGGTTCCCCGAGCAATGGCCCTTTGATGAGCTGTGCTACCAGATCCTCGCCCTCCAAATCTCCGACCGGGAACTCTATGGCTCCGTCGTCGAACTCGCGGCTTTGTGAGTATAGAGGGAGCTATGGCTATATGTTGTAGCGTTTACCGCTTACAAGCTGTTCATTTACTGGACGTCCGCTTGCTTTGCTCGTAGGCTTCCAACTCTGTCGCGAGCACTCTCTGCTCTTCTCCTTGTTGTCTTCTTTTCCGCGACCTCACCTTCGCTTCATTATCCCCCTCCGGTCTTCTGGAATTTTTTCCAGGTTTAACGAAGTCCTTCATACAACGGCAGTCGATCACGGTGAACCACGAGAGCCCGGGATCAATCATTTTGACGTATGCGATAGACCACGTCACTGAGCCGTTTCACGATTGTAAAGGGTTCATGCCAGTGACGCTGCAGCTTTCGGGACAGTCCTCGTATCCAAATCGGGTTATACAACCATACCCTGTCGCCTGGTCAAAAAGTGCGGGTTGTGACGTGTGCGTCATACTGGCTCTTCATGCGAGCGAGGCCGCTTGACAGCCGTTGTCGAGAAAATGCGTGCATTCGCTCGAGATATATTCTCAGTTTGCTCACGAAAGACACAGGGTCTGTGGTCGCTTCTGAGGCTCGTGGGATGGTTAGTTCACAGGGCATACGAAGGTCATGGCCGAGAAGCATCATCGCTGGCGTATAACCGGTGACCTCGTGAGCTGTTGTACGGTATGCGTACAAAAATAGGTGCACGATACTGTCCCAGTCATCTTGACGATCATTTACAAACATCAACAGATTTTGCAAGATGGCGCGGTTCATTCTTTCCACCAAGCCGTTTGACTGCGGGTGGAAAGGTGTGGTCCTCGTCTTGGCGATGTTGAAGATCTTGCAAACTTCTTGAAATATGTGAGATTCAAATCACCTGCCTTGATCTGAGTGAATGCTCAGGGGCACCCCGTACCTGGTGATCCAATTCTCCACCAGGGCGTCAGCAATTTAAGGGGCGGTCTGGTTTGGAATTGGAATAACCACCGGCCACTTTGTAAAGTAGTCAGCAATGACAAGTAAGAATCTGTTACTAGATTTAGATCGGAGAAGCAGGCCTAGGACGTCAATGCCAACGCACTCAAAAGGCGCCCCCGTCACATGCTCTTGAAGTGATGCTCGCTGTTTGGCGTGAGGTTCTTTACGGGAGCCACACATGTCGCACTGACGACACCACTGCTTCACGTCACTGTGGCACTGCAGCCAGTAGAAGCGTTGGCGAATCTTCTTTATCGTGGGATTCACGCCGAAGTGTCCTCCTTCTGGACTGCTGTGCAGTTGTTGAAATACATGGGAGCAGAGTGTGTGTGGCAGTACCAGTTGCCAGACGACAGAGTCACCCGCAGCGGACTCCCAGCGTCGATAGAGAACGTTGTCGCGAAGGTATAAAGAGTCCCATTGCACCAAGTAGCCCTTAAGGGTAGGAGATAAGCTGGATACCTCCTTGCCTTGAGGTCGTCTATTATTCATTTTCCATTGTATGAGCAGGCCGATGTCTGGATCGTCAAGTTGAGCTGCCCGAAGACTTTCCGGTGTCCACTCTTCGTTGCCACAAGGAATTGCTTTGAGCGAGATGCAGCTGCGTTTTGCAATGCTTGTGCACTGCTTGCACGACTTCTCACCGCATGGGCGACGCGAAAGGCCGTCGGCATTGGTGTGGCATTGGCACAGCGAGCACCACTTCAAGAGCATGTGACGGGGGCGCCTTTTGAGCGTGCTAGCATTTACGTGCTAGGCCCACTTCCCCGATCTAAATCTGGTAACAGGTTCTTGCTAGTCAGTGTTGACTACTTTACAAAGTGGCCGGAGGTTATTACAATTCCAAACCAGACCGCTCCTGAAGTTGCTGACGCCCTGGTGAAGAATTGGATCACCAGGTACGGGGCGCCCCTGAGCATTCACTCAGATCAAGGCAGGAGCTTTGAATCTCACGTATTTCAAGAAGTTTGCAAGATCTTCAACATCGCCAAGACAAGGACCACACCTTTCACCCGCAGTCAAACGGCTTGGTAGAAAGAATGAACAGCACCATCTTACAGCATCTGTCGATGTTTGTAAATGATCGTCAAGATGACTGGGACAGCATCGTGCACCTATTTTTGTACGCATACCGTACAGCAGCTCACGAGGTCACCGGTTATACGCCAGCGACGATGCTGTTCGACCATGACCTGTAGTGAAGGCAGTCTTTTCTTGATCATCCGGGTGTACGGGAACCTGCCAATATCCACTCTTGAGGTCAAGCGTAGAAAACCACTCGCAGCCTGCGAGAGCGTCCAAGATATCGTCAGTTCGAGGCAAAGGAAAGCAGTCCTTCTTCTTGATGACATCATTAAGTCGTCGATAATCCACGCAAAAACGTGTTGACCCGTCCTTTTTCTTCACCAGTGTGACTGGTGAATACCAAGGGGAACACGCGGGTTCAATCGCGCCCTGCTTTAGCATGTTCTTTGTCATGTCGTTAACAGATGACTGTTGTGCAAGGGGATCGCGTCGAGGAGACTGTCGTACAGGGGTAGCCTGCCCCGACACGATGTGGTCTGTTCCCTATTGGAAAATCTCGATGATGGAAAGACGATGGAAAAAGCCTCATACAAGCGTAACCGTAATATGGGACATCCTATACCAGCGAAAAAGCGGCTCCAGTATAGTGGATTAAAGCGGAACGATACAGGTTGACGGAACCATACAAGCGTGTCGTATTATGGGACATCCTATACCAGCCTAGTGGATCTTGGCGGAACCATGTAGGCAGCTGGAACCATACAAGCATAACGTAATATGGGACATCCTATACCAGCGAAAAGGCGATACCACCATGGTGGAGCCATATGGCTCCAACAAGCTGGTATCGCCTTTTCACTGTTATACAGGGCGATTTTTTAAGCTTTACATATTTGTTTAGAAATCATGATGTAGAAAACCCGAGACTGTGGTAAAAGCAGGGAAACTTGGTCGAAGAAGAAAGACAGGGGAAACGAACGTCTCAAACTCAGCTACTGCGTTTATTTCCTCAATTTCTTATATACCCACAACCCAACCGCCACCACCGACGTCACAAGGTCAACCTTTGTTATCTATACAATCCTACTCACACTGGTCTTCACCTCAACCGTAAACGGTAACCTCAAAACCCAAAAGGAAAGCTTACGACCTTGAACAAAAAAGCAAACACAACAAAACAAACACACAGACCTCCTCCCTTTCCAACCGGAGTCTGGAAAGGCAGTGCTTTATAGAAACGAGAACTGATAAGACCCAACTGAACCCCTGCCCGCAAAATGACTCATTGCACGTTTACTTACAACTATTAAAAAAAAAAAAAAAAACTTTACATTTTAAGAAACTTTTTGGAACTACTTCCGAGTTGCATCGAAGCATGGCTGATACAATTGCCGATGGATTTGATACGAACTGTCTCTTTTATGAGCCTCTTAGTGTTGTTGCGCTCTCTGTGAATAATGTCAGTTTGCGACCAATGTGCCGTACAATCGTTACACTCACTAATGTGTTTAGCAATTTCTGAATTGGGTGCGTTTATTTTTACATTTCGTTTGTGCTCTACCAATCTATCATTTACACACCTTGCCGTTTGTCCTACATACTTGAAACCGCATTCCAGTGGTATTTCATAGACCACCCCTTCCTTGCAATCAACCGACTTATCACGGTGCGCTTTCTGACACACTTTCTGAGTCGTCTGAAACGGCGTCAAGCGGTTCAGCTTAAAGTCGGACTTGAATGCTACATCTACTCCAAATTTTTTTGCGCATGCTTTAAGGTTATGAGAAATTCCGTTTTTTTTTTTTTTTTTTTTTTTTTTTAATAGTTGTAAGTAAACGTGCAATGAGTCATTTTGCGGGCAGGGGTTCAGTTGGGTCTTATCAGTTCTCGTTTATATAAAGCACTGCCTTTCCAGACTCCGGTTGGAAAGGGAGGAGGTCTGTGTGTTTGTTTTGTTGTGTTTGCTTTTTTGTTCAAGGTCGTAAGCTTTCCTTTTGGGTTTTGAGGTCACCGTTTACGGTTGAGGTGAAGACCAGTGTGGGTAGGATTGTATAGATAACAAAGGTTGACCTTGTGACGTCGGTGGTGGCGGTTGGGTTGTGGGTATATAAGAAATTGAGGAAATAAACGCAGTAGCTGAGTTTGAGACGTTCGTTTCCCCTGTCTTTCTTCTTCGACCAAGTTTCCCTGCTTTTACCACAGTCTCGGGTTTTCTACATCATGATCAACATCCACCAGCTCGCCTGCGCACTCACTGTTTTTTTCATTGTTTAGAAAGGTTGTGAAAGCTACATTAATGCAGTTTGTGCAGGTGAGTTATACGTCCAGGGGTACGTAGTATAGGAGCCTAATCGTAACAATTAGTCGGATAATTAAATAAAATGTTTAATTACTTTTTAATTAGTGAAAATGAACATATGGTTTCAATTAGAAATTTGCTGAGTCATTGAAAACGACTAAATCAACTCTTTTTAGAAGGATATAACGCAGGGGATCATTTTACGCGTTCTGTAAAAACGCTTTATTTGGATCCGTTTCTAGGTTTCGGTTTCTTATCTGAGCGCATCTCTGCACCCACGGTCCTGTTCCCCAGGGGTTTAGTCGCACAACACACGTGCGCCCTGCTTCCCTCCATTCTACGAGGGAGGCGAGGAGGTGGCTTCGCATTGCAGCCACTGGTCAGCAGTATAGCAGGTGCAAAGATTCGCTCTGATAAGAAACCGAAGTCTGGAAACGCGTCCAAATTAAGCCTTTTTTTAGAATGCCGTAAAATGCTGCTCTCGTCTTATATATTCATGAAAAGGGTTGATTTAGTGTTTTTCGATAATGCTTAGCAACTTTCTAATTGGAATTATGGGTCTATTTTCACTAATTAAACATTTAACGAACATATTATACTTAAAGGGAAGCTAGAGTGGTTTTGTATTTGAGGAAACACATTGAAATCTTCATTTGACCTCCAGAATCTCAAATATCAAAATTATTTGGTAATTTGGTGAATCGAGGCTGCATAGAAAAATTTTTATAGTACCACTGGAGGCACTCTTTTTCGGAGAGTGACATCACAAAAGGAGCTTTCGAAATCTCTGCTCACTCATCTTCAGCGCCAATCAAAACTATGCATGCACACGCTATTTTTAAAAAGGGGAAAAAAAGACTTCACGACTGGTGCCAGTACGGGAGAGTACACCTAGAAAGCTTGCAATTGGACGCGCGGCCCTCAAGCGACACATGCTTGGCAGCTGAAAAATCCCCTTACGACGCCACTACTGGTCAGGTTGTTTCTGTGTTTTCTCACGTTTTGTTATATCTTTGGAGAAAACGAACGTGATATTCAGATTCACAGGATAAAACTACACTAGAATCAACCTCCATCTAGTTTTCTGAAAGAAGTCTTGCACTACCCTTTAATAAGCCGACTCATCATTACAATTATAATTACAGTACAAAGGACACCCTATAGCATGTCCCCTAATACGATACGACTGTATGGTTCCTTCCCCGCTTGCATCCTTCGGGAGAGACTCGCAGACATCCAGCGTTGCATTGGAATACTGGATGTCAGCGAGTCTCTACATCAGCATTGGTTTGAAACAAGCATGATGTTTGCCCACAAATAAGCACTTTTCCGAGGTTCTCCAGGAGCACTAATAGCAGTGGCGAAATGTAGTGACGTGGTAAATTCAGTAGCAAGTATTTATTTCTAGAAGAATTGCATGCAGCAAAGCTGAACTTTGCTCAAAAGATGATAATTATAAATTCAATACTGAACAAAGGTGCCCCTTGAGCTGTCAGGCCAAACTCCCACTCTTGCCACTCAGGAGTTCCTAGCTTGTGCGTAGAGGATCAGCACAACCCAGATTTGTGCTGCGGGTGCACCTGCGATATAAAAATTGAATAAACATGAGATTAAAAATAAAAGAAGTTTACAATTCTTTGTAATGCGAAATTAGAACGAAGATCTTGAGGAGGAGGATGGGAGGGTATGCCACTCCTTCCCCTCCCCTCCTCCTGTCTGCTCCCTCCCATTTAGCGGGAAATTTCCATAAAATTAACAGAAAAATTATCTCACTAAATTTAGCAGAGAAATTGATGTCACATGACCTCAACACCAATTCAGTTTTCCCACTAAATGTAGCGGGGAAAATGACGTCACATGACTTTGTGTCACGTTAGCCAGAAACAAATACAGTTTCTCCAATAGATTTATCTGAAAAATTAATGTCAAATGATATCTACATTAATTCAATTTCCTGCCAAGTTTAGTGGGGCAGTTACGCCGATGGCAACGCCGTGGAACGGGCACCTAAGACCTGCGCCCTAAAAAACTGAATGCCTCACACAAAATAAAGTGATAATTAGAGATAAGACAAAGAAAATTGAATCTAAGATACCGCTTTAATATCATTCCTTTTGTCCGTTCTCAAATATTTTGATTTCAAGAAATGTTTATCTCTTTATTCATACCCAAAGAACCCCTCCCAGTTTCAGCATGAATGCAATAAATCAATGCAGACTAGACCTTGTAAACCGTAATGCACATGAAAATGGATGTTTGCCACAAAGTCTTGCATGGGTCGGTGGCTCAGATCTCTAAATACATTTTTAATGAGGAACATTCTTGAATAAAACTTAGGCTTTGAATTTGACAGCTTAAATATCCATGAGGAACACTATACGTCACTGACTTTTTGTGACATATCAGAAATGGCGCAGCACCGTCATCCTTGCATACCTAAAAGAGTTTGCATTTTTTTAGCATGGCATGTGCTATTCTGATACCCATACAGCCCTCTTTAACAAAATTTTGTCTATAGAGCTCCTTCTGTGTTCTTAACTCACACGACAGAATCGGTAGCTTGAATTCTCACTCGGCATCAACACTTCTATATATTGATGTAATAGTGAAAGACAAGATGTATGGGCTTGAGTACGGTTCGACAAGCACAAATGTGAAAAAAAGTACTGTCGAAAACTCAAATGTCAAAATAAAAATATTAGCTAGAATGTGGATACAATTATGGATATGGTAATAAATACAGTTAGCACATTCAATATGAAGAATATGTGTTAGACGTACATTCAATGAAACCTGTTGCATCTATATTCATGCAAATTACTTCGGAGAACCAAGCGCTACAGTCTCGAGAGGGAGTTCGGTGAATGATTCTACCGAAAATGAGTGTAGACGGAAAAAGCAGTTTGATCTGCGACAATGAGCGTTACATAAGCAGGTGGCATGCCATTGTTACTGTTACAGTGCCGACTGTTTCAAACTGTCAGCCGCGTCATTCGGTGAGTTCCCTCCGTACATTACAGGGTTTGGCTCTCTCGAATGCTTTGCAAGAAAGCTGATGAACTGGAAATATCTACCGTAGTTCTAGAAAATCTATTTCCAGAATCTTATCTAAGCATCGTAAAGAATATAAAAAGTTTCTAGAGACAAGCTTAGTGCAAGAGTTCAATAAAATAGTTTGTTCTGTGAAACCATCTTGCCGTAGTAAACATAATAAGGTTCCCCCAGATAGAGCTAGTCATTTTGGATGATTGTGCCCACTGCACCACATAAAAATTTACTTTGCGACCTACAATATTTAATGGCTCAACCAACTCTGAATAAGTGGAACACTTGACATTAAAGATTGGTCTCACCATGACTCTCTGCAAACATCCACATAATAATTTCCATGAACCTTTGTATTTCAAGAAAACATTTGGTGCGAGCTGTTTAAAACACCTTAACACTTTTTAACACTAAAAGAAAGCCTGTAGTGGGCCACAACTTTAGCAGTTTTCACTTCATTATGAAGAGCAATTACACATATGTGAACCTTCAATATAGACCTGCACTGAATTGTTTTCTTAAGTAGAACGTGCAATGCTCTGTTCACTATATAAATCTTTGCAAAGCTGACAATGCGCAAGTTCCTGTTTTTTTATATTTCACATCTCCCAACTGCTGGGCAGGATAGGTACATAAGATTGATGACACCAACGTAACACAGTGATTATTTAAAAAAATTGTTTGGGTATAGCACAAGCGAAGCCATTTGCGGGAAGTTATTTTTGTGACACCGTTGAGCTTACATCAGCGGGCTTTAGGTTCACATGTTAATCATGTCTGCAGACTCCTTTTTGTAATTGGAACTCCATCCAACCTAAGATTAGAATAGGTCTTTTGCATTTTAGGCTTAGTAGTGCTTTTGCTGTTTCACTCAAGGAACAGGTAAAAAGAATGCTTATTTCGAGTGGCATACCTAACACCTGGTGGCACGAAGACTCCCCTGTCGTGACGCTAATCAAGTCACAGGCAGGGAGATACTGCGATGCTCTTGTTGCCGGGATTACCTCCCCCCTGGGTCCTGGCCAGACGACAGAAGATTGAGTCCAAGCTTGTGGCCACTAGGATCTCCAGACCTTGAGGCACCCAGGTAGCTGAAAATATAAACAAATCACAATCAAGTACTTGGCAGAGATACATTACAATGAATGGCATATTCTTTCGTGATCAGCACATAGATCCTTTTATTTCTATACTTTGTACTTGTACTCACAAAAAAACTGCTCCTTTACTACCACAGCCATAGTCTCCCCCGAGGACAAGGCCATGCAGGCCTTGAAATGGTGGAATTAAGGCAAATGATTAAACGCATTCGTTTAACCCTCTTTCACCCCAACCTGAAAGATTTCTGTCGAATATTCACATTCAATCGTAAAGACTATAAAACAATACTACTACATCAATGCACAGCCGTATACCGTGAGAGTTTGGCCAGTGGGCGTGGCGACGAAGGCGCTCGAGAGGCGGAAAGGGAGGAGAGCGCCGAAGGAGCGAGAGAGAAAGAAGGCAGCAAAGAGACGACCGCCATTTTGACGCAACGCTGTCGGCGCGGAGCACTGTTGAGGCTATGCGTTGTCTGCTACGGGCTTATTTCTTTTTCGCCTGACTCAAAGTTTGCGTTCGAATGTGGAAGAACCAATTCGTTAGCTTTTAAAGTCACCGAGGAATAACATTATATCATTTTGTTGCGAGAGCCTGATAATGAAAGTAGAGGACCAAAATTTGTATGCCTATCCCATGCATTCCGCCAGGCAAATGAATGAAAATGGCTGCCCTCCCCCTCAGCTGGCAACAGTCAAGAGTTCACGCGCGTGCGCTGACGCCTCTCGCTCTGCGCCGCGGGCTGATTGGCTCACTCGGGAGGGGGACATTACGGCGGCGAGATCATAGACTGGCCAAACATATATGGCTCTGCTGGAATGGAAAGATTTTTCTACCCTCATGTTCAACGAGTGTCGACTGGGGATACCAGTTCATACACTAACTGACAATGAGGGTAGAGTGTACCAGCAAAGGGCAGGCGTCCGGATAGAAAGATTTTAGTTGGCGCACCAAGAGGCTAACCGATAAAAATGGGTACTACTCTGAGCAAAATGACAAAAAAGCGCCGATCTCGACTTAGCGCTAACAGCAGCACACAGTATCTATTTTACTGGCTAAAGGGTACTCAAACTAAATATTCTTCCCGGCTTGCATTTGAGGAAAATCTCTGAATTTACAAGAACTATTAAGACAACTGCTAAAAAAAGCAATGGCAAAATCAGCAATTGAATTTGCCTGCTCTCCAGTAGCACATTCATGGCAGGTAGACCTGCAGAATGAGCAAGCTGTCTAGAAAAACAGGGTATGTCCTATGTATCTTTTTTTTCGTGCTGCAGAGCAAGTGTTGAAAGGAGGTTTCACGGCATCCATTTTTCACAACCAAATTTCTTGCAATTAGTTGAGAACAAGTTTGAGCAGTGAACTTGTCCTTGACACTGGCATAACGTTTTAGTGTTGCCCGTGGAGACTCAAATAAATTTGTAAATAAAAACAAGGAAGACCAACTTTCATAAACAAAAATCTGTCACTTTAGCAAAGAAAAGTTATCTTGACACAAATATGTGGGATACAGTTTTACAGCGTCTATTCGTGTGCTTAACCGATGTTGAGGCAAATCGGCGACAATGAAAAGAAAACGCCCGAGTAGCATTAAGGGAAAGACAGAAAGGATGCATACCTACAAAAAAAAATTTAGAACGACCACGGGCAGGAAGGTCTGGTGAGGCTCTTGGAGTGACTCCCTGCAATAGGCCTGCGCAGACCACAGAACAAGATCGGTCAGAGCTTGCAGTCATAAGGTGCTTCATACGATGAAGTTCCAGAAGCAGCTGCAATTGGAAGCAAAGTGCATTTCATTTCTCTGCAGAACGGAGAGTTTAATAGATAGCATGCATTCATTAGGTGATACAATCATGAATGCATCGACTTTTCAATGCAGCACTATATCACCAAATTGTTAACCGTGCCGGGCAACACTAAAAACCGGAAGCATTATTCCAAACTATCTCAGCTAAAAGTTAACCACAGCAGAAGATTCAAGCCATCCTTGCAAATTCAGTGCAGAAAGCAAGCCATGTGACCTTGTAGTTGGACTCCATGGTACGTCGAGCTTATAATCATGTGTCACGCTGTGTTTGCTGCAATGGCTTGTAGTGTCAAAAGTTG
Source organism: Ixodes persulcatus (assembly GCA_013358835.2). Lineage (NCBI taxonomy): Eukaryota > Metazoa > Arthropoda > Arachnida > Ixodida > Ixodidae > Ixodes > Ixodes persulcatus. Next base: position 354,156 of record JABSTQ010010213.1, read on the forward strand.
TCCACCTTAAAGAGATACAAAGTATAGACGTTTGTAAGTGGGGCCCTGGCCTAGCCTTCACCTACATTGCGAGGTAGGATGTTCCAACAGGGATGTTTGCTGCCTGTAACCACACGATCAGCTTGTGCCTAGCCGAGCTGAGTATTTGTCCATACTGATATATTAACTAAATGCAAAACAATTACCTGGCAGGCATTATATTTTTAAAGAGGCTGGGTCGACTGCTCATTTAGTCGAAGAAGTCGATGCGTAATAGGACAATACGAACAAAATTATGGGTTAGAATTCCTTTCGCACCCCCAAAATGATGTGTTTTTAAAGGTAAGATACGCAAGGTACTTGATTTAGAAAGTGCCTCAGCTGTACAAATGCATATGCACTAAGGGCACTCGCCAAACCTATTCTCCTCAACTCTGTCCAGGTTAAGCCGAGTTAGAGTATGGGAGTACACGCTCACTGACAGAATGAGAAAGGCAGGGAGAAGTCTTAGTTGTTCTGCCACTAGCCCCCCTGCTACCTTCGATGACGTTTCAGCATCTCATGAGACTCGAGTGAGCACGTCCATTCAAAGCGGGGAGAAAAGTAGAAGCGCGTGCTGGAGGAAGCCCAGCCATTCTGTTTTTGTCATCGGCTATACTACATATTTTTAGTATGACATATTTTTAAGTGAGTAAATGTATTGCAAATATGCAGTCCACCTTTGACCATAATACAGAATTTTGATAAGGATAACAACAGTCGATGCGTATTGTCATCCACCATTTTCCAAAAAAGTGCTCCTGTCTATCGGAACATCTACACTTTGGTGCGCGAGTGGGTTCAGGACTGAGAGGCTAGAAAACAAAGCGCTCGCAAGGCTTGCCTGGCCCTTTCAACCATGCGGGTACATTCGTCGCAAATCCCCGATTTCTAGCGAAAATGTTTTAGAATGAGCAAATCCTGTCCACGCCCGAGGTAGACCACTGAATCGTGATTCCCCCATAGTGTGCGAATCCTCCTTTAAACTGCGGTACAACCTGCAAATGAACTCTGTTGTGCTGCGGCACGCGTCCATGCTGCCTGCTTCAGAGGGAAACCACTGTGTGTGTTGAAGACGACATCCCACAACGTACAGGCTACAACGTTTAATGAACCAAGATAAAATTCATATCATTCAATAGACACACATAGGCTCACAAAGGGACGACACCATGATTGTTGTTGTTGGTTTTACTCTTGCCTACGAACAAAAATGACCTCCTCTTTTCTCCGATGTACAGCAAAGCCCTTCTCTTTGTAGCCCCTATTTCTTCTCAAATTGGTCACAGAGGACATAATCGCAGCCACTAAATTTCGCAAAATTAAAGGCCGCGAAAATTAAGGGCTCGCCAACATTAAAGGGTTTACAGTACTTCCGTGTGTCACATGATGTTAACATTTCAAGGAGGCTGAAGGTATTGGTTTAAAAAAATTGGCGTATGCAAAAAAAAACGCCCTTCTCCAGGTTAGGCACGCGAAGTTCTTTTGCACTCCCTATAAGGTGGCAGATTTTTTTCGGCAGAGCTTTTGGCAAAACGCAGTCTCAAAACTAGATATACTTGGCGTCAACTATTTTGTGTTGCATTGTAAAGGCTAGAGTAGCTTCTACAGTGCTTCAGCTCAGCACTTTTGCGAGAGCATGTGGTTTAGTGTTGCATCTCATTTGCATGGTGTAGAGAAACTAGAGCTGACAGAGTTGGGAGCATTCCGGAATAACAAAACGCCGACTATAGAAGCATTGAGAGATGCGTACATGCGAACTGTGCATTTCTTAAAAGTGGATTCGAGCAAAGGTAAAAACAATATGTGTACTTACGGCGGCCGTACTTGCCATACTTGCCTTCCTCAAGCATGATAACTTGTCCGTCGGTAGCACCATCCAGTAAGAAGCACCAGCAACACGACTCCTGGATTGAATGACGACCCGCCTCAGGTCTTGGAAGGAGATCCGAAACACTGCTGTAGGCCAGATGTTGTACCTGGCGGGGCAGGGGCTAAAATTAGAAATTAACAAATTTATTTGAAGTGATACATTCCTATAGCATAAACTCTAGGATAGCAGGATTTTTTAGGTCAGTGATGTGTTTTAATTAAACACAGAAATGGTTGGTTTATATGACGAACCAGCAGCCCCCGTTTTGCATAAGTGTAACGCTAGTGTCTAACGTTACGTCCGACGGAACCCGAAATAAAAATTAAAGCTACGCCCAACATAACTTTACGTCAAGCATTCGAGTAACGTTCGACATAACCCAAAACAAAAATTAAAGTTACCGTATTTATTTGAATATAAATCAACCTTTTTTTTTTCGGAAATCGTGACCAAAGAATTTCGACCTACATTCGCGACCAAATTTCGCGACCCTACCGGGAGCATGGAGCTATCGAGTCACCGAGCCGGCGTTGCCGTAGAGCCGTGCCGCTTCTCGTTTCAAAAAGCTTTTAGTGCACGGAAACAACCCAAAACAGCAGCAGCCGGCGGCCCGTCCGCCGCGCGCACGCATCCCTCGGGCGTCGGGTTTCGCCATCGCGCCTGTAGCGTTCCCCTCGCTGGGCAACGGGGAAGGGGAGGGAGAGGAACGCGATGCGCCATGTACTTTGCCCTCCATCCTCGCAAACGCGCACACACAAAAAAAAATAAAAAGGAAAAAAGCAGGTTACTTTTGCTTGTTGCTTAAAGGGGCACTGACACGTCAAAATCATATTTTTTTTTATTATCCGAAACGATTGAAAACGATGCCGGGACATTACCCTCAAAATTAGAAACTTGAAAATTCAGTATTTGTGAATTAAAAAAACAATTTCCAAATGCCGAATTTGAAGTTCCCGCGCGATCCGCGCCAGCACAGTGAGTCAAATTTTGCGGTCTCCTGCGACTCGACCTTTTTTCAGACCTCCGCCGTTGCCACGGCAACCCCAAGCGAGAAGGAGGTGATATCACGCCGGCGCGGGAAAGAACCGGTTTCTATCCCGACTTGCCGTGTTGCTCGCCGACGACCGCCGCCAAGTTTTCCGAGGGAGGGTACAAATCTAGGAAGCAACATCACACCGAACTCTGATTTCTGGTATTTCAAAAAGAGGGGCCGTAGTGCGGTCGCAATTGCGTTAAAAAACATGTTTTACGATTGCTGTTATTATATGTTATAGAAATGGCACCAACAAAGCTTCTAAATTTCCTGATTTTTGACGTCACCAATCAAAAGAAGCGAGGAGGTGAGCGCGGGAAATTTAAACGCCAAAAATAAAAAGGCGCGCGCGCGCGTGGGAAAATTTTTTTTCGCGATGCGGTTTTTTTTGCGTGTCTATGACTACAACTTGCATCGTTTTAGACAATAAAAAAAAATACGACCTTTGGGTTGTCAGTGCCCCTTTAAGGCGGCTCGACTCGCGGCGTTGCTTGCGTCTTTGTATTTTGTCTTTCGTCGCTTTGCCCGTCTCCACCTTTGTTCGTTTCTTCTTGTGGTCATTTTACAACGGTGTGAGTGATGTATTGTTACGAATTTGCGAGAATGTCTATCAAGCTGACGAAGCTTCGGACGACGATGACATGTCCAGAAGTTCTGACGGTGATTAAGTTTTTGGCATCGCCCCGTGATTTAGCTGCGAGTGCTGTAAATAAAGGTTTGTTTATTTATTTCTTTTGCCCAACCTTTCCCCTGTTCTTAAAAATAAAAAAAAGGTCGACCTATATTTGAATTATTTTTTTTTATTATTCTCGGTGGGTTCAATAAATACGGGTCGACCTATTTTCGTGGTCTACCTATTTTCGAGTAAATACGGTACGTCCCACGAAACTCCAAATAAAACTTTAAGTTACGTCCGGCGTATCTTTACCCCCAAGGTTTCAAGTTACGTCCGACATAACCGAATGTGAAAAGTTACGTCCGACGGAACTCGAGATAAAAAATAAAGTTACCCCCACCCGCTGCCCGTTTCGACCTGGATGAGTTTCGTACCGGCACGCGTTCGTGTAATTATTATTACTACACGTGTTCGTGTAATTACACACGAGCAACACAATTTTTCTAGATCACGGCACATATAGGGGCTTTAGACAAGACGATGGGCCCTCAATCTGTCCTACAAACCAACACGGTTCAACACTGATGTCTCAGGCTCGCAGCATGCGTGCTGAGAAGTTAACATCGTTTTCAAGCATGAATCCTCGTTTATCGGCTCGATTTACATTTTCGGTAAATGACAAACCGTGGTGAAGCACAATTATTCTAGCTCAAAATTGTCACGAACACTTGGCACGCATGCTTACACTGAAGCGCACCTAACTTAATTTAAAAGTAGAACAGAAAGGGGACGAGATTCGCTTACCGCTTCTCGGAGAGACTGCCACCTTCGGATCCTAGGCCTACCGGACGAACTTCGAAGTCGTCGACGGTCCGGGGATCGGACGAGGAAAGCCGCGCTGACCCAGGCTGACCACACCTGGGTGAACTACGAGAGGCGCCGTCGAGTTGAGAACCAGAGTCGCAGCAAAAACGGACCGCCAAACATCTGTTCCGTACAACGTACACATCGCGACACTGTTAGCGCGAACACGACATCCGCGCATTTTCGCATTTTACTTCTAAATAATATTAGCGAGCACGAACTTTTATCGCTTACATTATAGAACTAAATGAGCTCTTTCCGTAACAATAATAACTTGGAAAAAATCCCTTGGTTTGAAAGATAAAAACTGGAAAATCCGGCGATCGCATGTTCGCGCTAACAGTGTCGCGCTCTGTACAACGAGCCGACGTCCCCCACGCAGCTACGCCTCCGCCATCTTCTCCGCGACGATGGGAAGCGGGGAAGCCGAGCAGCGGAAGCGGAAGTCACTGGGCGGACCGCTTTTCGTTTCGCTTTTAGCCGACGCCGGCTTCGGTTGCGGAATCGTGGGCTTGTAGCTGGTTGCGACGAGAGGAGCCACGAAAAGGCGCCGAGTTGGCCGTGTACGAGTCAGGGTACGAGCAACGGGCCGTTTGCCGCTGTCGACCGGTGACGCGGAATCTTCGGCTTGGTGTCACGAACGGTTTGTTGCCGTGCACGTTGGCTTTGCTATGCGGTACGGCTGGTGCGGCTGTCGAATACTTGTGGTACACATTATTCGAGACAGTCGCCCCAAGACGTCGCCGTGAAGAGTTGACCGACGAATTCGTGTGAGCTCAACGTCGGTCTATGTTCCGTTTCGACATGTATGGTATATGTAACGATACCGATGGTAAATGATGGACGTTTCGATGAAAGATGGTGGTCGCCTTTCTGCATGTATGATTTGGTGATACTGGTGGTCTTGAGGTATAAACGTTGTGTTGGAAAGATGTCGATCGCCTACCTCATCGGACGCAATATCATACCAGCCGCACCAAACTATATCGGCAAGCAAACTGGCTGCCAGTATAGACAGACGCGAAACCATATTGGTGCCGGTATCTCCAGTTATGCAGAACGCCAAACCAAACTAGCTGCATACTTAATAACAAGAAATTATTGTGGCTGCATACCAGAACAGTACAAGCAGCAGACCTGCTGCTTGTACTGTTCTCTGTACGTTTCTTCTACGTTTTTCCAATAGGGTAGTGTAGCCGAGTACAGGTACCGTCTCCCCTGTTGCGGTCTGTAGAGCATAGCCACCGGAGTTTGCTGGGACAACTCGGTTTTCCTTCACCAAAACTTCTGGCCGGATTACAGAGGTTGTTGCGCCGGTATCGACAAGTGCACACACTGGTACCCCGTCTACGACGCCTTGGAGGTAGATGGAAGTCGAAGATGAAGCCAAGACGCGAGTTGACGTAATTCTTCTTGGAGCCATTGTCGTTGAGGTACGGCTACCAGAGCCAAGGTCATGGTTTGGGCACTGCGACCGCGTGTGACCTTGCTGGTGGTAATTCCAGCAAATTGGAGCTGGAGGTGTTGGCGTATATAGCTGGAGTTTGCGGTTGCATGAAGGACTCTACATGCGTGGATCGAGATGCCTGTCGGGCAGTCTGTACTTCCAAGGCAAGGGTGTGCTACCCGCAGAGTCTTAGGGCGTGCAGGTGAACCGCATCCTGTACCTCAAGGCCAAGGCTTGAGCCTTTTGGGCCTTTGACCAATGGTTCGCGTCAGCGATGAGGTTGAATTGCGATATAGGGGGCCAAGGAGCGGTACCGTTGTATGTTGATGGTTTTAGTTGCAGGCTCGGGTGCCCCAAGGGGTTTTGGACTGGAACGCCAATAACACGGGGCTCCATGGGTTCAGGCAATCGGTCCTCTAGACGCTGGAGGCGTTCGGTGAGAGATTTTGCCAATTCCCGAAAGGAAGAGGTTGCGCTTTGCAGAAGCTGGCTCTCCCGCCGTGCGTAGGAGGCTTCGGCATGCTGGAGGTGGTGTGTCATAAGGGCTACGAGTTGGGAAGCTGGTGGGTCCGAGGCGGCCAGATTTCCGGCGTTGACACTCGTGATGTGTTCACCTTTAGGAGCGGATGTGGATTCCATGATTCGGGGAAAACGTCGGCCGGAACGGAGCTCCACTTTTGACACCAATGTAGCGTTTACCGCTTGCAAGCTGTTCATTTACTGGACGTCCGCTTGCTTTGCTGGTAGTCTTCCAACTCTGTCGCGAGCACTCTCTGTTCTTCTCCTCGTTGACTTCTTTTCCGTGACATCACCTTCGCTACAATATGGTGCCTGCACTCTAAGAAAAAAAGGGTGTAGTCGGGTGCATCGGGCGCACATGCACCCTTTTCCTGAAAGATGCACCCTGCGTTACCCAGCCAGTGTACTTGTACACCGACAATGAGCATCCTCCTCTCCCTTAAAAACCTCTAGGTGTATCAGTGCACCCCCACGCTAGCCACGCGACCCGATCAGCTTGTGCTTGGATTCCCTCTTGGGGGTCACTTTTTGGGTTGGGAAGTTTCTTAGGAAGTATGGAGCTATCCTGTACACTCGGTATTGACAGTAGAGTAGACGCTATGATTGTTTTAGGCCAATCAGGTCTCCGGGTAGGATCACGTGACTACAGTCTCCAAGCTAGAGATAAGGCAGAGCACGGCACCTGCCTGAAGGCCAAGGCCACGGGTAGCAGCCACTGCACTATTAACATTTGGTCGAACTTTCAAGAGGATATAAGTTGGGTTGCCCCTGAAGATAAGCCTTTGCGAGCGCGCCCCCCTTTTGGCCTTGAAGGAGCTGCTATTTTCTTTTTTTTTTCTCTCCCTAAGCTGAAAGGTGAAAGGTGCGCAATTGCCGGACCAATGAACCGGAGGCTTTTTCATCCCTTGACTCCGCTGTGGGGCGCGGGTGACGGCAGGAGGGTGATCATGTGGGAAAGGTTTAACGGATGACGTAGTAGCTTTTCCCGACCTCGGAATGTCTGCTTCTCAGCCTAGTTTTTTGTGCGCTGTGCTGCGACCAGCGGGGCTGCCGTAGATTTCGTCCGCGACAACGTATTCGAGTGTACCAAGATTTCCAGTGTTTGAAAAGTCCTACGCGTAGATCGGCAACAAGCGATTTCTTCAAAAAAGCCCAAGGAATTCATGTAATGCTTTTAGTGTTCAGTTAGGCAAATTACTGCTTCTGCCACATCGTGTTGAATCTTCACGGACCCCTTTTTTTTCGTTTTTGTGTTTGTGTTGTGCTGCAGTGCCCGTGTCGACATATATTTGGGATTACATATTTCAAGTCCGGCATTTTCATCGTAAGTGCTCTGCAACCTACTCCTTTGCAACAATTGACCGTTCCGTTCCCGATTACCTCTAGAATTAGGCAGTGTCTATTTTCTAGCAGCCGGGAGAATAATTTCCCCGAAATTCTATCGGCAGTTGCCTGCAATTAGCTGACTACAATCATGTGACAACTGCAGGTAGAATACTGACTTTCTTAATCGCCTGGCGTTCTGTGAAAACACGTTTTCGTTGATACACGTTCTGTAGACACGTTTCATCAACACTAACGTTTCATCGTCACTCGTTACGCGCAATGTACGCTGTAGGGACATTTTGTCGCGCGTGTATCTCTGAGGTGCGTGCTCACCGACTCAGCACACCCGTTCACGCCGCTTCATGGCGACAGTCTGCGGCGGCTCATTAAGAAAATGTTAACCAACCTGTCCCCTCGTACACGTCACTTCGCGGGTACAGCTGTCAATGAAACGTCGTTCGATGAATGAATGGCGACTGCTGGAGGAATTTCGTGGAAATAATTTTGCCGGCTGCTTGCAGAATAGACAATGCTTAAGACTCACTTCCGTTTTTTGTTTGCTTAGTAATCTTCTCAGTTGTGTAACAGCTTCTTCGTATTTCTTCGTATATCAAGGATTGCTTGCAAGTTTGTACTTCTGTACGGAATAAGCTGTCTAATAAACTTCTATGAGATTTGAAAACAATCCCGTGTGTCCGTTTTACCTGTCTTTATGCTATCACCGGGCGCATACATTTTTTAAGGGTTTCCTTGATGTCTTAAATAGGATTATGAAGTTAGTTATGAAGCGCGTGCATAAAGTGGTGTGACCATGCACCTTTGAATTGGGTGCATCTGTGTTCTCTTTGAATTCAGTGGGTGTAGAAAGAGGTGTAACCGTACACTATTGAACGGGGTGCTCCTGTGTTCCCTTTGAGAGCAGTAGGTGTAGAAAGGGGAGTAATGGCACACTATTGAGCGGGGTGCATCTGTGTTCCCTTTGAGTGAGGCGGGTTAATGAAGCGGTGCAATGGTACACCTTCGAACGGGGTGCAACTGTGTTCCCTTTCATTTCATTGGGTGTAGAAAGAGGTGTAGCCGTACATCATTGAATGGGGTGCACCTGTGTTCCCTTCGTGTGAGATTTCTGTTGAAAAAGGTGTACTTGTGCACCACACCAACGGGTGTACACATACTCCCATATTTGGGGTGTGCAAGTGTTCCACCGAAGGGTGCAGTATATGTGACAAGCACTTTGGGTGTACCCCATGACACCCTTTTTTTTAGAGTGTGGAGCGCGTCTCTGACTAGTTTGCTTTGCGTCCTATCCCACCCACACATCAAAAATGGTCCCGAAGTGGCAGCGAATGACGTGGCCGAAGCCAGAGTACCATGCTGTAGGATGTCTCGCTCGTGGTGGTTGGTCACGTAAATGTTGGCGAAAAGCGGGAGCGAACGTGAGTGTCACCGTCGTCGCGGCGTCCCAACTTCTGACTGCCGAAGCTTCCGTGGACTGTGAAACTGGAGAGCGACCTACAACAGAATGGGCGTCTGCCACATCCACCACCGCTGCTGGGACACCACCAGGATCGCTACCGGAAAACAGCATGGCACGTCTATGACGTCACGAGGAGGAAATGGAGGAAATACACTGGTTTGGACGCGGTAAACACACCAGTCGAGGATGCGTTCCAGGCACTATAGCTTCACAAGAGCTCATTCTGTCCCCTGGCGTAAGTAACTTTTAATTGCGTCAAAAAACGGGGAAGAAAAGAAAGAGAGCCACACCCTTCGTTGCACGTCCCGGCATTCAAGGGTGGTGGACAATGGACCATTCCAATAATTGCCTTCGGCGGGCTGCCATCCTTGTCCATCGGGCTACGCGTTCTCATCGTGCCCAGTAGTTCTTTTCTGAAAAATATTGGACGCCACGCACGTGTCCGTTGCCCGGTGACTCGGCATACTTCGACCGGAAGATCAGCGTTCGAAAGGTGTAAGCTGGCATATAGAGTCACAGTGCGGTGACTTTGACTCTATGAGCTCGCCGAGCTGACAGAGGCACAATGCCATCGCAGGAACAAATAAACCGCCACCCTCTCGTCACCTGACCTCGCTCAATACGCATGGGTATGGGCGGGAGCCAGGTGACTAAAGATAGAGGTATGATTCGAGCAAGAAGCACGTAGCTTCCACCGTACTGTCAGCTTTAGAGGGCGCGATGTATCCGCTCCTCCTTTTATAGATATTGACAAGGTTAGAACGGCAAGAAAGAGTTGCAGCTGTCCCGCCTTCAACGCGAGCTTCCCTGTACTTGCAAGCGTCCATTTGTTTGCATTGCTTAGCTTGGACAATGTTTTGAAAAAGGGGGGGGGGGCAAGGCAATTATACTCTGATGATGTTCTAGCCCCGATTATTACATTGCTCAGCGTACACCTCTAATTCAACATTTCTAGCAACCTATACACGTTTGCAAGTGGGTTCCTCACTTAGCCTCGGACCGCGTGGCGAAGAAGAATGCACACTCAATTCCACCTGAAAGAGAAGGCTCGAGCATGACGTCATCATTAGAGGACAGATCAAGCAGACACCTGAGACTGCTTACGGTCGAGTTTTTTTTAAAACATCTTGGGGTCTCTTATGACAATAGAACACACTAGCGCGTATCATTACATTTTTTTTAGAGCGCAGCTCTTAAGGGCCCGTTTCCGGCTTGAGTGGCGTCACCGTCGCCGTCGCCGTCGGCGTAACCGCGCGGTGCATTATGGGAAATGTCCCATAATGCACCCCGCGAGCCCCCCCCGGGTCACGTGACCTGGGGGGGGGGGAGGTCACGTGACCCCCCAGGTCAAGTGACGCCCCCGATGACGTCATCATCACTGATGACGTCACCGGCATCCGCATCGTCATCGTCATCATCACTGACGACGTCATCAGTGACGTCACTGATGACGTCACCGGCATCCGCATCGTCATCGTCATCATCACTGCTGACGTCATCAGTGACGTCACTATGACGTCACCGGCATCCGTATCGTCATCGTCATCATCACTGATGACGTCATCAGTGACGTCACTGATGACGTCATTGGCATCGTCATCGTCACGTGAGGTCACGTGACCCCCCCCCCCCCCGACGTCACGTGACACCCCAAGGTCACGTGACCCTCCCCCCGTACCCTTCCCTCCTCCTCCTCAAGAGCTGCGCTCTAATTCGGTGTTACAGGGAGTTGTAAACGGCTTTCACTTTTTTTCTCGAGACACCTTCAGCAATGTTTTAAATGACCTTATATCTCATTAAATTATGTGTATATGTATGGGTGTGCGAATATTCGAAATTTTCGAATAACGAATCAAATATTACCTTATTCGATTCGTTAATCGAATCAATTAATAATTTTCAAAAGTTTCGAATATTTTTCGAATAATTTTCGAATAGTCGTTACGGTGTCGCGCAGCGAGATGCGATTACAGGCGTTCCACAACGCGCCGGCGTGCCTGCCATGCGTGCCGCAAGATGGAAATGCTTACCCTCTTCTCCTAAGCAATGATCATCATCATCGGCAGCAGCAGTGTCTGGATTTGGATTGAGATATGCGGCTAACCCGGCTAACCCCTTTGTATCGGGGGATCCCAGCGTACTGGATCTAGCCAAATTCATCTGTTATTTTTTTCTTGGTTACTCTTCCGTACATTCCTGCTTCCTCCAGCACGTTGCTGTTGCCTTCATTATGGACTGCTTTCGCACGAGGCTGATCGTGCACGCTTTCAAAAAGCGTGTCGTGGAGAAGTTTTATAACTGTTGGCAACGGTGCCGCCGCTCAATATGAGCGAAGTAAAAGTGGTTGAAGCGGGAAGTCCTTCGAAGAGAAGGCGCAGTGCAGTGTGGAAGTACTTCGATCGCTCCTGCGCTGCTTCGTCGAAGTGCCTTGTGTGGGGGGCCATCCTTAAAACGGCAATAAACACGACGACGCCTTTGTTGAATCACCTGAAGCGTCATCCAGGGGCTCGCAAGGAGTGTGAAAGCGCAGCTGCTGCGGCGGAGCAACATAATGCTCCAAAGTCCAAGGACGCAAGTATGATGCCAAGTTTCAAGCCCCGACTCAGTAGTCAGTACGTTCGCGCCAGGGCACTAACAAAGAAAATCGGCTGTTTCATCGCAACTGGCTTGCACAACTACACAGTCGTAGGGGAACCAGCTTTTCTAAAGCTGATCAAATGTGCAGTGTCTGAGTACAACGTTCCTTCTCGAACGACGTTCTCGAGGATTGTCGTGCCGGAAATGTACGATGCTGCTAGGTATGTTCCCCACAGTTTGCTGCACAGCGTCCTAAGGAAGGAGGTGGGGTGTATCACTATCACCACTGACGGCTGGACGTCACGAGATGGCGACAGTTACGTGTCAGTGACGTACCATATGCTGAGTGAGGACTTCGTGCCTTACAGTTTTGTGCTTGCGTGTTGCTGCATGCGTTGCCACACTGCGGAGAATCTGCGTTCTCTGATTGAGGACATCTTGGGCATACCTCTGACACTTCCTTGCTTTGTGCTCACTGATAACGCTCAGAACTTCGTTTCTGCAATGGCCCGAACGCCGCAGGTGCACATTGCATATTTTGCACATACCTTGCAGCTTTGCGTTCCAGATGCCAAAAAAAGAAACTAAGGGGTTCGAAAATGTGTGCACCAAACCGCGAGCCATAACGGGGCACTACAAACGGAGCACCAGTGCGAGGGCAAGACGGCAAGATATACAAAGAAGGATGGGCATGGAAGTTCCTCTTGAGCTGGTACAAGACGTACCCACAAGATGGAATAGTGAGTACGCCATGCTGGCATGCCTGCTCAAGCTCAAGGTCGCTGTTGCGTGAGACCTGGCAGAAAACGATACCGTTGAGCACTTGACCACGGAAAAATGGCGTCTTGTAGCGGCCTTGGTGTCAGTGCTGCAACCAATTGAAGAAACCACAACAGCTGCCTGTGCCGTGTATTTCCCAACACTTTCCATGGTTGTTCCACTTGTTCACTGTGTGAAAATGTTGCTTTCTGAAATCGCAAACGGAACATAAGACAAGGCGTTTTCCCATAACCTGCTTTGACCAGTGAAAAAAAATGACCGCATCTCCACGTGGTGAATGATGTTGATTGGGGCGAAGCTCTGGTGGTGCTGATGATACTGATTTTATTGTTCATAGGTAGTGCTGATGGTGCTGCTGATTTTTTTATTTCTCATAGGTAGTGCTGAGTTCCGGGTTGCGTTTCGACTTCATTATTACTGCTTTATGGTCGGTGAAATGCAGAGCCATGCATGCAAAGTTTAACGCGATTATATACGCATTTGACCGCAGCGCCCTCTCCTGTATAGACGTTGCGCAACTACATGCAACGTTTCATCCATGACATCCCTAGCTCTTGAGTGACTACCACATCTCAGAGCCCCATACTCGTCCCGCAGTCGTGGCCGAGTGGTTAAGGCGATGGAGTAGAAATCCATTGGGGTCTCCCCGCACAGTTTCAAATCCTGTCGACTGCGCAAACCTTTTTTTTTTTTTTTGTGAGCACGGAGGCCGGACGGACGGACGGACAAAGCAAGACCCTAAGGAGCTTCGCCCTTAACAAGGTACCTGGACGTAAGCACACAGGCATCTCATACCCTTGCCATTTTCCTTGATCCTCGATTTAAATACATCTGCTACAACAAGGAACAAAAAGAGAATGTAGAGTACCTACTAAGTACAATACTTCAGGATGTAGCAGACTCAACACAGCTCTCGTCCGAAGAAAGTTGTGCCGAACAACAATCTCAAACCTGTGAACAGCCTTTAGTGTGGAAGGTATTGAACAGCTGGGCATTATCAAAGAAGAATGATGCAACAAGTTGTCTAATGCAAGAGGTCTGCGACCACCTTCAGTCACCAGTTTTGCCACGTACCGACAGCCCATTCCACTGGTGGAAAACTGTAGGCAAAGGAATGTATAAGGCCCTCGCATGTGCGGCATTCACGCAACCCAAGTTGCAAGTGAGAGACTGTTCTCAGCATGCTCGAACACTGCGACAAGCCGACGAGAGTCTCTTGCTGCTAAACACGTAAAAAAGCTCTTTTTTTTTTTTTTGCATGGGATTTGTAAGTACCTCAGGTTGACGTAACAAGCCTTCTCATTTTTTTGATTAGCGAAATTAATATGTCTAGCATACTGTCTCACCTCGCTGACATATTGCTAGTGAAAAGAAATCTGATAAGGTGTAAGATTCTTTTTTCTGTTTTTTGTTTAGTTCCGCGTGAACTGTGATTTTAAGTTCAGCATCCGCGTGGACCTTGATATTATGTTTAGCATTCCAAAAATTTAGTAGGTTTTGTCTCCATTTAATTATATATTGTTAAACTCTAGTCATTATCGTCTAGTCGTGTTGTTACAATGATTTTAAGGAACATTTTGGAACAATAAACTAGTTTTATAATCTGTACTCTTCTTTAGTAGCAGTTTACTTACTATTCGAAAATTATTCAATTCGTATTCGTATTCAATTCGGTGCCACAATTCGTATTCGATTCGGTTGCAAAAATCATTATTCGCACACCCCTATGTACATGTTATCTCGCACGTACTGCTAAACCTCCGCTATAGTAATATACAGTGAACTTGGTAACCTCGCCGACGGCGCCAGCGTGCCAGTGATTTCTCTCGTCGTAAGAGGTCACAAGAACCCTAAGCAAACGCGAGTGTGTGAATGGGCCTATCATCCGCTGCCGAGACGCACGTCGCACTGACGTCTGTGTGGATCGGTGCATACGGATTACTCGCAAGAAGAACAAGGCCGACTGGACGCAGAAAAAAAAACACAAATTTATCCAAACAAGCCCTGTAATCAAGTCATCCCTCTCGCGCACCCGGTAATCAAATGATTACAACATTAATTACACTAAAAAGCAATCTATTATAAGTAATTTGATTACTTCTAATGAGTCCCGTACAGATCTGCTTAGGAGTGAGACCACGAAAAGTGGCGTTGCCCAACAAGGGCCTCATCCGGTGACTTTGCTAAAATAATGTCTCGTCTCCCCGATTTTTGCTTTATCTTTTTTAATAGAAGTTGATGTAGCTGTTGTTGTTCGGATAAGCTTGCTGCCTTCAAGGAGTTCTGCCTTAAGGATATCGTAGGGCGTTGCTAGTGGTAAAGTGATTATTGCATTGCGCACCTCAGTAGCATCAGTTAAATACAATGTGATTACCACGTAATGAAACTGCGTCTGTTGGTGCTTATTTTGTCGAAAAAAAAAAAAAAACTGCGATTCTTTTTATTTAAACCCAACTGCTGTGCACCAATGGCCGGAATGGTGGAAGCCAAGCGGTCAGGACAGCCATTCTTAGCTCTTCAGCTCCGGAACATCCACCCGTCGCCATTGCTGTTTACTTCTGTGTTCTGAGCGTACATCCTGGGTCACTAATTTTCAGCATTCTGTGCTTATTTACATTATTTACAAAAAAAAAAAGAAAAAAACTGGACGGCGCTTTCTGTCTGAGCTTATAATCAAAGAAACGAAAAGAATCACGAGAGCCAATATGTCCTTTCTTGTTTTTATTGTAATTGCTGTTCACTTCTGTGTTCTGGGCGTACATCCTGGGTCACTAATTTTTGGCATTCTGCGTTTATTTACATTATTTACAAATAAACTGGACGGTGCTTTCTGCTTGAGCTTATAACCAGAGGTACTAAAAGAATCACGAGAGCCACTATGTCCTGTCTTGTTTTTATTGCTATTGCTGTTCACTTCTGTGTTCTGAGCGTACATCCTGGGTCACTAATTTTCAGGATTGTGCGTTTATTTACATTATTTACAAATATACTGGACGGCGCTTTATGTCTGAGCTTATAATCAAAGGAGCTAAAAGAATTACGAGAGCCAATATGTCCTGTCTCGTTTTTATTGCCATTGCTGTTCACTTGTGTGTTCTGAGCATTCATCCTCGGTCACTAATTTTCGGCATTCTGCGTTTATTTACATTATTTACAAATAAACTGGACGGCGCTTTCTGTTCGAGCTTATAATCAAAGGAGCTAAAAGAATCACGAGAGCCAGTATGTCCTATATTGCTTTTATCGCCATTGTTGTTCACTTCTGTGTTCTGAGCGTACATCCTGGGTCACTAATATTCGGCATTCTGCGTTTCTTTACATTATTCACAAATAAACTGGACGGCGCTTTCTGTCTTAGCTTATAATCGAAGGTACTAAAAGAATCACGAGAGCCAATATGTCCACTCTTGTTTTAATCGACAAACGGGCGACAGCCGCTGCAAGTGCTACCCTGGCATCTTGCAATGTCCGTTGAACTCGTGGGAGTGAAAGGAGGGAGGATTACGCACCTTTACGTCTGGGGACCGGTGCTCAAAGGGGAAATCCGCTGCCCGTCCCACCGCGCGGCCGACGGCTACCGGCGAGGGCGGTCGCCGCGCCGGGTTCGGCCAACAACATGCCAACAACGATGATCCCGGTATCCAACAGAGTTTATTGAGTACCAGGGGTGCCCAACAAGACACTGCGGTCAAGCGAGCCGTGGACACAGTGTGCCTGCAGCGCCCGCCGACCTGAGAGCCAAAGGGGTAATTGCGAGCGGAGTCATCGCCGGTCGGCCGAGCTCACGCCGCTACCCGTCGTCGCAGGAGTTCGGGGCCAGGGCTCTCGGCAGACGGAGGTCCACAGGTAGTGGGGACGCCGACTGTCAGAGCCAGGGGGATCGCTAGCGTGGAGTCATCGCCGGTCGAACGAGCTCGCGCCGGGACTCGACCCGTTGCCCGGAGTCCAATCCAGGACTCCCCGACCACACGGCCGTCCACTCGGAGGGCAGGCCCGACTCTCTCTCGCGCGGTCTCGCTGTTCCCCCGAAATCGGGGAGACGCGCGGAGGAGTGCGAGGGAGTAAGCCAGCATGGTGGCATGCTCTCTCCGACACGATACGGAACGAGCCGGCTCGAAGCCAGACAACTCCGGCCGGAACGTCCGCGGCGTACGCCTTCTCGGGGGAGGGGAACCAGTTTCTCCCACAAACTTAAAGACAGACACATACACCAATGCTTGCTTAAGTGTAGCATTTACTCGAGCTTCTTCAGTGCATCAGCAATCCACTTGATGTAAGGGCTAACTTTGATGTATACCGAAGAATGATAGGGATAATCGGTAGAACCGAAGGAAACGATTCCAACTTGCAATGACTTCCGACCACTTCTGACAACAGCCGGACCACCAGAGTCGCCCTAAGATTGAGGTAACGAGACAAATTGCACAATTAGCGTGACGTGGCTGGCAGTATAACCTAAAAAGAAAGCCGAAGACAAACGACCGTTTCAAAAATCTCTCGAGGCCCAGAAGCCAAATTTTGTTTCGAATCCATATTTTCTCTCGCTTTTGTTGTTGCATGCATCAGTCGGTATTGTAGGCGTTTCTTTTTCTTTTTTTTTAGAAAGAAAAAATAGCTGATATACCAGTTCGGCTCAGTGTTGGCGGTAACACGTTACTTTTTCGGTAACGTAGTAACGTAGTAACGTTACTCGTTACTTTTTTCTTCCCCTAGATATAAAAAAAAAATTACATTTCATTTTTTACTGTTTTTGGCGCCAAGTTATGTGCACTTCTGAGGTTTTTTTAACGTTTTCTTGGCCTTGCTTTTTGTGAAACCATAAAAAAAAACTTAAAGTAATTATGTTCAGTAACTGCATGAACATAATCTTCCTTGAAATAAGGCGCTTATGCATACCTGTAACATCAGAAAAGTAAAACGTCTTAATTCATACTTTAAAAAGTAACGCTAAAGTAACTTTAGTTACTTTTTATCGGTAACGGTAACTTAACGCGTTCCTTTTATTTGAGAGCAACGAGTAACGTAGTTCGTTACTTTATTTCCACAACGTGTACAACAGTGGTCGCCTTGCCCAACACACCGAAAATAGGAGAGATAGAATTATCCGCGAGAGGTTATTGTACGACGCGCATCTTGTAATATAACAATAATAGTATTAATAAATCATTATTTAATGTGTCCAAAAACAACCACAGGAGTTTTCACCTTGGAACACAAAATAAAACCGTAAAAACCAAGCGAACAACCATAGCCGATCAAAGGTCGAGATAACATGAAATTAACCATTGGAAGAGATGCATGATAAGCACGCACGCCAAATGGCTGCTCTGTGGTATCTTAACTTTTTACGGAAATCTGAAATGCCACTGTATATATCCAGGCTAGAGAACGCGCTTGCGAAGTCTGCAAACGAGACATTGGCAACATACTACAAATATATTGAACGTAAAATATAGTCAAACGTCTAGTAACACGGCAAGGAACATAAAAATTAACACACCCCAAAAGCAAGTAAGTGTCGACACTCATAACGTTGTACAAGAACACTACATCCCGTTCCAGCCTTCTGCTTTACAAAGGTACAAGAGAAACTCTATTAAGATGAAATTCATAGTTATAATAAAAGAGACGTTGCTAGTGTCTATCATATACAATACGTATCAGCCTTCTTTGCACGGATTCAATGCTCAACGACTGCGGGCGAGGTTAATCAATTACAAATAACTGAAGCGAATTCGAGCCTAGATCGTAATAACGGACAAAATAAATTAATCAAACATGCAGGGTTTCTGAACTGCTTAGACATACGGGAAACCATGTCAAGCATTTTCGTTGCGTTTCCGACAGTAACGGACACATGAGCACTGAATGAAAGCACGCTATCAGCATACACACCGAGATCCTTAACAACAGTCACCCGTTCGATTTGCATTCCTACTAAAAAGTAGGTGAAAGGTATAACATCATGGGTCGGCACAAAGAAAGAGCCCTAGTCTTGAGAGGATTTAGAAGCAAGCTATTCGCCGAACACCAGCGCAGTATGTTAGTCACGTCGCTTTGAAGTTGCAATCAACAAGAAAATTGATACTCATATAAATCTTAATGTCATCTGCGAACAGTATTATTTCCGCCTTAACATATGATGTTATATCGCTCACAAATATCAAGAACAGACGTGGCCCTTGCATAGACCCCTGGGGGACACCTAAAGTTGAAACATTTTAGAGTGGGTGTCAGGAATGCCAGCAATATTTGTGCGATATGAGACAGGCACGTAGCCAGGAATTTGATTTGGGGGGAAAGGGGGGGGGGGGCGGTCCGCTCATGACGAAATGCTTTATGAGGGGGAGGGGGGAGAGGAAGCCCCATGCAATATGGAAGATTTCAGGGGGGGGGGGGCGGGCATATGGGCCTCCCCCCTGGCTATGTGCCTGATATGAGAAATAACTTTTAAACCAGATACATCGTACCAAACAACAACTGTTAGCTTTCACCTAGGGTTGAGAGAGTTACTTCTCGTCTCATGGCAATGTTTAATCAAACTGATTTAATGAATTTAGGGTGTGTACACAATTTGAAGAAATGGATACATTGAAACTCTCGGGGGCCGCCTGGTGCTGGCACACCCACGCACATCAATTTTTCTTGTTCGACTCCCTTTTTCTGCCGTCCTCCCTCCGGCACCCTCTTCATTTAGAGGTGTCGGGTGTCGCTCGCGCCGTCCAGTCCGCCTCGTCGATGGGTCCTTGCCACGGGGCGGCGACATTCCAAACCCGTCTTGGACACGTTTCGGCGAAAACGGGGGAACACGCACACACACGCAAACGCACACAAGTATCACGATCCAAGGACTGTCAGGCTTCGGGGAGTGGGGTACCGTTGGCCTGGAAACACTCAAGTAGCAGGGCTAACACTCGCTCAACGGAAAGAGATGGGTTTCCGGAATACACATACATTGGTGAATCAGAAGATACATAGACAGCAAAAAGACGCGCAAGTATGTGCGCGCGCTAACACTCGGGCATCCTGGCAAGATTTAACGGCCCACTTAAGAGTGTAACACGGGTAGAAATATTTGGCAAAATACACACAAGGTAGCACACAAAAAATGACGTACAAACTGAAAGTAAAAACTCTAATGTTGTTCAAAGCTTCGGCTTATTGCGTCTTTGCGTTGAACGTCTCAGCGTTGACGCTGCGCTTTCTGCCTCTCCAGATTTTCTTTCAAGTCAACCCTTCATCAGAGCAAAATCCTTTACCCTGTTCCTCTTCTCGCGCGACAGGTCCGCACTTGGTTCCTGAAGTATGGTGACCAGCTCTTTCAGGTCCATGTCCGCTGCCTGCATGGCTAACACCTGGTCTTCTACACTTATCGCTAGGAACACGTCTAGCTTCTCGCCAATCACGTTCTCTATTGTGTCCGTTGAAGGCTCCACTGGCCCTCGACTCAGCGAATCCACATGAGACATCAACGCACCGGGACGATGTCTCGCTGTGAAATTGTGCTCCTGTGCAAGATCGTACCCCCTCACAAGTTGTGGTTTCTGGGTGCACTGAAGGTAACACCAAAGCTTGGCAGTCTGTGGCCAAGGTAAAATGGATCCCAATCAAGAATGTCCTCAGGCGCTTCACCGCCCATACCATAGCCATCACCTCCAGCTTACTCGAATGATAGTTTTTCTCTGCTTCTGTTGTCTTCGTGAAGACGCAGTACACAAGGCGCCACTACCCGTCATCTCCACGCTGCAGCAGCATGCCGGCCAGTCTAGTAGCACTCGCATCCGTATGGAGCTCCGTCTCCGCCTTGGGGTCGTAGAGTTTCAACACGGACTCTGCCACGAGCTTTTCTTTTAGCAGCGAGAAGCTCCTCGGTTGTTCGTCCTCCCACAAAAATTCTGCGTCTTTCTTGGTCAAACGGCTCAACGGTTCAGCTACGGTCTCGTAGGCCTTCACAAATCGCCGAAAAAATCCAGTCCATCCAAGAAATCTTCTTACTTCATGAACGTTCTGTTTCGGCGGGAAGTCTGCTATCGCCTTCACCTTTGCCTTTCCTGGTCTTACTTCTCCTATTCTTCTCTCGAACCCGAGAAACTCGATCTCCTGTGCTCCAAAGACACGTTTCCCTGGCCGTAATGTCAATCGAGCATCACTTATGACGGTGAACACCATCCAGCAGTCGCCCCATAAGCTCTTCCCAGTCGCGTGCTGGTATCAGGACATCATCCAGATAGCACATGGCGATGCTTCCACGTAGGGGACCAAGGGCCCGGTTCACCAGCCTCTGAAATTCGCACGGCGCATTCGCCAGTTCGAAGATCATCCGCTCGAACTTTCCAGTCTCGTCATGGGTGACGAAAGCTGTCTTCTCCTTCACTTCCTCGGTGAGTGGTTCCTGTAGGTACCCGTGAGCGCGGTCCAGCACTGCGAAAATCTTGCTCCCTGCTAAGTTCTCCAACTGGTCGTCAATGTTGGGAAATGGGTAGTGTTCCTTCACAGTTTGCGCATTAAGCCGTCGAAAATGAAAAACCAACCGTTGCTCTCCGTTTTCCTTCTTGACCAACGAAACGGGGCTTGCATGCGGTCACCGTGTGTCTGTTACGATACCTTACTCGCGCCACTGAGTTACGATCTGCTTAATGCTGTTGCGTTCCTCCAAACTTGTGCGATACGGGCAAGACGCAACTGGTACATTTCCTGGCTCCTCCTTGATCTCCATCTTGCCCAGGGTTGTACATCCCAGTTCAGCCAAACTGGTGGCAAGAGTCTTCACAGTCGTTAGCCAGCTCCATTAATTCACTTTGTTTGTCCGCCGTGATCGCTGGTCCGATCTTTACATCCTCTTCACTTAGGCGCTCTCGCACAGCAACTGTCAAAATGTTTCTGGTATCCGACGAAGTGCAGGTAATGTTGTTCGTGGCGGTGAGTGCAGTCGACTCCATCACCTCCACTGGCTCAGCTCTTGCCATCATCTCCCCCTTTTTCAACATGGTCTCGGTGCCATTGATGCTAGCAACTGGAACCGTGACTTCTCCATGCGTAAGATCGACGAGCATGTCTCGACCGCTTCCTCTGAAAACGGCCGGGCCAGTGTAGCCAGCCTCCGCTTCGAGGGTTATCCAATTAACCTCATCTCGGCTTACTAACGCAGCCTCCTTCACACGTAGTTGAAGACACCCTTTTGTAGTTTCTAGCTTGAGGTCCCTGAAGGGTTCTTCGTGCCTATACGCAAATACGAGACCTCCGTCCACTTAGTGCATACGCCAGGTGAGGCAACTCCGTAAACATCCTCCCGACGATGAGCTCCACCGATTGGGCGTCATCTGGCACGACCAGAACAGCAATGTTGCTGCCCGTGACGCCATCGATGACGAGGTCGGAGACACAACGGCCCATCGCCGTTGCCACGGGGACGCTTCAGTTTCCAACACCGTATAACGCTACTGAGTCCTTCAAAAGCTCCATTACACATTTGGCAGCTGCTGACGCCTGAAGTAGACAGCTGGAGCTTCCCGATTCAATCATCGCGGTAAGTGGAGTTATCCCACCCCACAGCCCATACTTCAGGTGAGTAGCCAGCCTCACTATAGTCACGCACGGCGACCGTGTTCGCTTCGGTTTTCGTCTCGGTTTCGCGGCAGCAGCGTTGGGTGTGTCCTTACTTCCCACACCACAAACATTTTATTGGGCGTTGTGGAAGGCGACAGTCTCGAGCGAGGTGCCCAAATTCGGAGCAGTTATACCACTTCGGTTCCCCTCGCTCATTTCTCAGCGGTGGACGATTGTCCTCTCTAGTGTTCTGTGGTACGCGTTCTGCTTGGCCAAGCTTCTCATGCATTTTTCCGCTCCGCGTAGGGTTCATGCTTGGGGCTCCGCTCGGCCACCGTAGTTCCTTTGGAGCTCGGTCTCCACCCGTTCGAACTCCATCATGTCGTGAAGCAGGTCATCAAGGTCGTGATGTGATCGCCCCATCAACATTGTGCAGAGTTTACGCGAACGCAGGCCGATTATGATTTGCTCTCTCATGTCGCGGAACGCTAGGTTGGCCTCTGCGCAGAGTCGCGACTTTGCGTGGAAGTACGTGACCGTGGTCTCATGACGTTGCTGCGCTGTTTCTTGTATACATCGCCAACGTTCCGCAGCTCACGTGTGACTGACGAACTTACGTCTGAATTGTTCCTTGAAGTCCGTCCAGGACTTGATTTCTGAGCGACGAGTCCATAGCCAATCTCTCGCCGCGCCGACAACATGGCTTCTGGCAGTCTCTAATTGCAGCTCCTCAGGCCACCTGTGGAGGACGGCTGTACTTTTTAGGTTCTCTATCCAGTTTCTAGACTTCGCAGAGTCTCCCTCACCTTCGAAATTTGAAACACCCTTGCTCAAGTGGGGCATTACCTAGAAGGTCGGAACAGCGTTGGAACCTACCGCTGGTGTTCCCGTCCGCCGCTGGAGCAAAGCGGTAATGAGGCGATCCTTGTGTATTAGAGCCTTTACGGAGAGCGGCTCTCCCAAATCACCGTCGTCCGCGCTATCTCCGTTAGCGTTGGCCATCTTTCTCAGGGATGGCAACAAGACTTTAGTTTCGCAACAAATATACTTTATCGCGTGGTTCGCACGTCTCGCACACCCCGGTATACGCTCAATGACCTAGGGTAAACAGACTCTAAGGCCCACACGCGCAAGATACTCAAGGTCTCACACGAGCAAACCGTCGCACGCGGTCAACCCCACACACTGAATATATACGCTCAGAAATCACGGCATAAAAACCAATGCAGTGCAACACCCTCAAACTAGGAAAATGTGCACTCTGAAAAAAAAAAAAATACAGGAAGACGCTCAGTGGACCTGTAGGTGCCGCACTGCGCTCGAAAATAAAAGCAGAGGGAACGCTCTGTGTACTCGAGGCTGCCGCACTACGCTCGAAAATTAAAATAAAGGAAACTCTCGGTGCACTGGAAGGGGCCGCACATGGGAAGAAAATACTGGATTTCGCTCTGGAACGGACCTTAACCAAACACGCTCGGTATCTTATTTCTCTCAACTTTCACTAGTCAGTTCGGCCAAACGATGAAAAGTCGAACAGTACCTTCGCCTCGGCTTCCGGACAGTGTCGACGACCATTCACGCTTTCACACACACACTTTCGGTATATCCGTCGCACTGTCGGTCTCCTCAGCATGGTTTCTCCTTCTTCAGGTCCATGTTTATCGTTGCCAGATCTTGCGATCGAAGTTCACCGACTCTCTTTACGGTCCAGGACTTAGGTTGTTATCCCACTTCTGATTATATTAGCTTCCACCTAGGGTTAAGGGAGTTACTTCTCGTCTCATTGTAATGTTTAATCAAAACTGATTTAATGGCTTTAGGGTGAGTATAAATAATTTGAAGAAATGAATACATTGACACTTTCGGGGGCCGCCTGGTGCTGGCACACCCGCACACACCGATTTCTCTTGCTCGACCCCCCTTTTCTCTTGTCCTCCCTCTGGTACCGTCTTCACTCGGATGTGTCGGGTGTCGCCCGCGCCGTCCGGTCCACCTCGCCGATGGCTCCTCACCACGGGGCGCCGACATTCCAACCCCGTCTTGGACACGTTTCCGCGAAAACGGGGGAACACACTATACACCCACGCAAAACACAAGAATTACAACCCAGGGGACTGTCAGGCTTCCGGGAAGGGGGCCCTTTGGCCTGGAAACCCTCAAGTAGCAGGGTTTCCAGGCCAAACTCGCTCAACGGAAAGAAATGGGTTTCCGGAATTCGCATACATTAGTGAATCAGAAGATACATAGAAAAGCAAAAAGACGCCGCAAGTGCGTGCACGCGCTGACACAGCATATATTCAAAGCTTGTTTAATAGGAGCCTACGGTAAACTTTATCGAATGCTTTTGAGATGGCGAAGTAAATAGCATCTACATGCCCCTTGTCCACTACAACAGGTACGGAGTAATATAAAAAGGAACACAAGTTGGTCTCAACCGGCCGACCTGTCAGGAACCCATGCTGCACGACCATTAATTTCTGACGAAAATAACAGGTGTCACGTTTACGCATCAGCTTTTCAAACACCTTTGCAAACCCGCACAATAACAAAACAAGGCGATAATTACAGACAAGTGAAACATCACCCCTCTTTAAAATTTTAAAGACAACCGGCTTCTTTTTATAACAATGGGAATACACCAGAACCCAGCGATAGATTAAAAATATGCTTCAAAATCGGTGCAACCAAGTCACCACAACCCTTGCAAACGAAACTTGCAGTGATATCTGCTCCAGTAGATAACTTTGGCTTGAGGTGCCTGATAGCCTCTACGATTTCTTCGTTATCTACACTAAAGCCAGAAAACGTGTCCTGGAAGTTAATATGAGCGTTACAGGGCAGTGCAACCTGCGGCCCGATTCTGTAACAGTTGCTGACAGCAAAAACATATAGACTTCTGCAGAGGAGGAAATATAACCAGCATTTCGATCTGTGCAATTTTGCAGTGTAATGCCCTGTGCACAATCCCGAGCTTGGAAACTTGCTTTGGAAACATCCAAAAGGTTTTGGGGTAGCGATTTAAACTAAGTTCGACATCATCGATGTGTAGTCCTTTATTGCGCGAATACAATCTTTTAGCAAGAGTACGATAAATACTAAATTTTGTATACCAGAAATTCAAGCCAGTTTTTGTAAAGCGTCTACGGAAATTATCTTTATTTCTTAGGCAATTCTTCAAATCATTCGAAAACCAATCAGGGTAAATAGGAACCCGAGAAATGCGTTTCGGAACAAAGATATATGGCGGCGTTAACAACTGCAGTAAACGCCTCTGTTGCCAGATCGGCATCATCCATTGCTAGAACCTCGCTCGAGTGGTAGTTGTGGAAGTGCTTATACATTCCAGAAAAATCGCCTTTAGCGTAACAATAAAAACTGGGCGTCTGCGACACGTGCAGCTTGCGAGGAAATCGAATATTAACCACAAAAGGAGGATGGAACACATCCATCCGTGTTGAAGGGGATAAAACTTTATTAATGTCGTCGATCGTAATGTTAGAAAGAACAAGATCAAGAATATTACCTGCGCTGTTCTCAAAACGGTTTAGCTGATTCAACCCACAAAAATGCAAAAAAAAAAAAAAAAAAGAATCTGAGTTGCCTTAAACGACGTTATGGAATTGCTGATATTTATAACTCGTTATGTTCAATCAATTTGATGAAGGTTAACATCTCGTATATTTAAACTCTGTGCAAATCGAAGTCGGTTTGTTGTTCAAGTGACTCGAGATGCTTGATATAATTGTTTCATTGAATATCGGCAGCCATTAGTAAATACCTATATGAAAATTGACGCCGTGCGCTGTTCTAACTTCGACCCATAGACATTCGGAATACAACTTCAAGTCGAACCTGCGATGTGACATAAACGAAGAGTCGAGCGCAATCAAAACACTACCTCCTAGTTTAAGCCCAGTGCTGTTATAGTCCCTGTCGCGGCAAAAGACAATATATTTGGGTGTAAAATAATTTGAGTTAGCGATACCAGTACGAAGCCACGTTTTCAACAAGCAAATAATATGAATGTTGGTTCTTATAAGAGTTGACATGAATTCGTCAGCCTTTGTACGCAGTCCCCTCACATTTTGGTAAAAAACTTGAAGTGTCTCCGTCATCTTTATTGGGTGTTGTTACAACTAGGTGGACAAGAGCGTGGTCCAGTTCTCAAAGAACTGATGGAAAATA
This sequence comes from Ixodes persulcatus, assembly GCA_013358835.2. Classification (NCBI taxonomy): domain Eukaryota; kingdom Metazoa; phylum Arthropoda; class Arachnida; order Ixodida; family Ixodidae; genus Ixodes; species Ixodes persulcatus. Next base: position 380,417 of record JABSTQ010010213.1, read on the forward strand.
CTGCCCTCCGGCCAAACTTTAGGATTGTTGATTCCGTCAAACCCTACTTGATCGCTAGACAAATGGAATGAATAAATATTGTGGAATTCGAGTTATGATCTTTGAGCACACAATTGGCTTTCCTGACAAAAACGGCTCAAAAAGTGCCTGGACATCGGCTACGGATGTATTGTGGCCAAGGTTTGATACAAATAGCGCTATACGAGGTTCAGGCCTAGCGACAGCGTTCACGTTGTCTTTCTTTGCGGTATACCGGTAGTAGCCTTGGCTTGACGATAGGCCTACCATAGTGAAGCCGTCGTCCATCAAGTTCGCCGAAGTCACCTCGTTACCAGCACGAAATGCCTTTACTGACGGAGCGGGACCCCGTTCCACGGGATCGACCGAGTTCGGGTGCGATGCCGGAAGGCTCCTCTGATGTTCGAGGGCGGGTGACACGAAAACAGACGCGGATACCATCAGGAGACGGCCGCGACGTCGAGGCCGTGGCGGTGGCATAGAGCTGCGGTGGTGTAGGCGAGACTGGGATTCAGTCCAGAACAGTGTTTCGCAATTCCAAGACCTCGGACCGAAGGCTTCGGGTTTCCTAACTCAGGCACTTCAGCTCAGCGTTAAGGACGTCAAGCTCACTCGCCATATTGTCAATCGCGCGCAGTAAACCGACCTCTTTTCCCGAGGCTGACGCAGCGAACGAAGTACTTGCATAGTTGTGAATGTGAGCACCAGCCGTGTCATTGTACGGATTTGGTGACATGCTGTGGCGTCGGGTACAATCCGTGCAATTGAAGGTGCTACTCCAAGATCCCACGAGATAGTTGTATTCTTCGAGTCCGATGTTCAAACATTTGCAGTGAAAATTTTTGTTGCAATTAGCAGAGCAGATAACGTTGCTTCGCGTAGAAACGTGCCGCGAAAGATCCGCATTGATCCATTAACGGAGCGCAATTGGACGCGTGCTTCTCGAGCGGTGCCATCGCTCGCAAACGACCTAGGGGGGTTGCAAAGATGAATCTGCGGTTTCCCTTTAAATCAGTTTAAATCAGCTCACATCGGGACACTCAGTTTAAGTATCGGTGTTTTTATCCCGCGTGTTCCAATTGTAGTGTTCGTAGAGGTTAGCAAACGCTATAACACCCAAAGCCACAGTCGCTCCGCTCATCCCTCATTTTATCTGTGGACACGCCTGAAGCATGTTCGAAGCATGCACATTAATCTATGAACATATCTGCAGACACTTTTTGTATGAAAGAAAAAGCGGCAACCCTAGTCCATACGAGATTGGCGGACAGCTTAGGCTTTAGGTGGCGCAAGCTGTCGCCCGTTAGGAAAGGTACAGCCATTAGCATCCATCCACCGTTACATCCAAGAAACGCAGAGCGTGGAGTCATCGGAATCGCGTATGAATGCTGAAGGACGTTTAACAAAGCAAGAAGCAAGAACATAGTGGCACATGCCCTGTGATTTTAAAAGGCTGAACTCCATGGGGGGAATATATGCCGCGCAAAAATCGACGAATTTCGGCCCGCGGCGTCTGCTCTAGGCGTGTGGTATCAGCACAGTGGCATGCTACGTCGTGCGCAAAGCGAGCGTGCCGACTGGCGAAGTTCGTCAGGTATTATTCGTCGCGTAATTCACTCAATGGAATTTATTAGCCTTTAAGGGGCGGTCCAACGATTTCAGTACTTGGAGCAAATACCGCCTAGAACAAATTCCTGACGTTCATAACCCATGAAGCACACGTTCGCTTTTTTCCCCCCACGCAATAAAAGTCACAAAGAAAAAAACAGAAATATTTTTTTTGCTAAATGTAGCGGCGAAACTGAATTTGCCTATAAGCCACGTGACGTCAGTTTTTTGCGCTAAATTTGGCGGGGAAATTGAATTGGTGTTGGGGTCGCGCTACCTCAATTGTCCCACCAAATCTCCGCTAATTTAGCGGAGAAAAACGGGGTTTCGCTTTTTGAGGCTTCACATCACCTGAACACCTAACCTATAACCGTTTCACGCTAAAAACAAGCAGCGTTTACTCGTTTACGTTGCACCCAGAAGAAGCTGTCACGTGATATCTGGAGCCGATTATATGCCGCCAATGTTGATAATAGCCACGCGCTGAGGTTGGCATTGTTATAGGTTTTGGCTTTTCTCGTCATTGAAGCGATTGAGCGCGAGCCCCTTCCCGAATACTTGTCGAGCTATCGAATATCACGAGGCCAAATCAGGTGCTCACGCAATACTCGAGTGCAATACACAAGCCGCATTAAAATATCCTCAAGGTGGGACTATGCCGACACTGCGACCTCCAAGTTACGTCAGCAAGTTGGGCGAAGGAGAGACTTATTGTAAACGACCGCTTTTGTCCTTGAAATCACACCGCAACAGAAACTTCTCTTGGTTAATGGCGTTGAGTGCGAGTTTACATGGGTCCCACTAGCGCCAGTAAGCCCGTCTAAAATGAATGAAAAACATTCCAACTAAACATCATTGTGCCGGCCCTTTAAGGTGCGAGTGACAATAACAATATATCAGAACACGTGCGGAGCGCAAGTTCGTCTGCTTCTTTTGCAGAGGTTGGGGTGACGCGAGTACGCCGAGTTCTGATTGGCTCTGACTGGAAGGAGAGTGGGTAGACCTAACGCAAGCTGCCTTGAAGTCTACCCTCTATTCTTTAGTCAGAGGCAAACAGAGCTCGGCATTCTAATGTCAACAAAACCTCTGGGCAAGAAGCAGACGAAATTGCGATTCCCATAGCTTTTATTTTATTTTTTTTTATTCTTCGTCCCTGAAGTTTTTTTTTTTTTTTGGTACAACAGTTTTTGGTTTTGCCCACGCGCTAAGACTTTTTTTCGTGACGTACCCGTCCAGTAGTTTTTCTGTTTTCCCCGGCACAGAACATCAATTTGGGCCGATAAAAATAAAGATGGATATTCTTGCAGATTTTGTCTTTTATGACAGGAACGGTGACAGCCAACATAAGCCAGCTACTGCTTCCATCTGCACGTACGCAAGTATAAATATCATTAAAATTAGTAAAACACAGCCTATTGCAGTAGAAAAGGCAATCACGGCTGACAGTACAGCTATACAAAGAAAAATTTTGCTCATTACTGTAAGCGTGAAGCAATGCACTCACAATTTTGCAAGCCGTAAAGAATGACTTTGTTGTTGTTGTTGTTATTATTGTTTGTGGATCTTATAACAATACTAGATGCCCAGTATTTATCATTTAGGCTGTTTTAGTATGCATAATTAAAATGTATAATTTAATATAAAAGATAGGTTATAAAACGGGATATACTTATAAGAGAACACAGCTCTGAAATATAAAAAAGAGCCCATGACACAATCGTTGTAAAACCGTAATCCCTCAGGTTGTATGAGAAAGGAAAAATGTGAGACGGACTTCGTGCGTGAATTGACATTGTATACATCGCAGAAGAAAAAAAATGTTCCGGTCTGGGTATACGTAATCCATAATAGCAATGTTACAAGGAAAGATGTTAACTAGACGTTAGCTGTTTCGTTGTGTTCCAGAGCTATTATGATCAGTGTAGCAAACCGACGTCCGCTCTGCACTAATTAAACTAGTTGTGAGAAACCGCAAACTAGATCTTGAACAGGTTAGAAGCGCAGAAGGATAGGCAGAAAGAGAAGAAGACGACTACAAAAAGGGGCGCCGTCTTGTCCGTGTTGCCACCTTCCCCGCTTTCTACCTGTACTTCGGCGCCTCTATTCAGTCTTGAAGAACCAGCTAGCCCAACTCAAAGTTTTATAGATCTTGAAGTAGGGCACTTTTTCTGAAGGTATTTGAGATTGTCATGGGTAAGGAAAAACTGCGCAGATTAATTCGCAGCCCTTTGTTTTGTATCTGTAAATTGTCATATTACGTTTCTTGTACAGGCACAATAAGAAGAGCGTTGTCCCTGCAACGGGCTTGTGTCACTGTCGTGCGCCCAGTTTTAAAATCGGGTGAAAAAAAAAACGCGAAAAACAAACGAATCAATAGTTTTAAAGCCTGATGTCGCTTCGGAAAAGGTGGCGATTGGATTAGCCCGTAATACGGGCTGCCGTGATAACTGCAGTTACCATGCACATAAGCCACGAAGCCATTACAAGCGTTTAGTTATTTAACCGGGCAATCGTGAAATTTATCCGCCATTTTGTCTTTCCCGTACTGGATAAGCTAAACGAAGAACGTGTCCACCTAACAATATTCCCCTTTGTGAGAGAAAAAAAAAACGTTTTGTATCAATTAAAAAAAAACCTAGAGGTATATAAAATACACAATACATTATAACACATACAAGCTTCTAATTCGCATGCGACAACACGAATATAAACTTGTTTCTGTCAGATATAAATTATTTAAGCACGGTGTTTATTTGCGCTCGATGTTTTAGCACTATCATAACAATCATTCGTAATTAATACGCAGGTGGCAAATGTTAGTCAGAGACATCCAAAGTGCGATTACTCTCGTGGTGACCATTCAAAGAGGAGAACTTGGACAAGGGCATCTAAAGATATCGTGTTATATTTAAGAGCAGTCTCATTAAAGGAATGCTGAAACGAAAATTTGTTTTAAAAATGCAACGCGAAAGCGCTAGGGATATGGCTCTAAAATCCCGAAAGCATCATTCAAAAAGCAATATCTCCAACGGATGTTCGTATTTTTGTGAAAGAAGAGCACGCTTGAACAAGGCCAAAGAAGCCCGTGACATCGCTATTCTCGTTTCCTCCTCTTCTCGCTTAGACTCTGCGAGGACGCGATGAAGGAAAGAAACAAGGCCGTTTCCCTCCTCCTCAACGATGCTGCAGAAAACCCGCCATCGTGTTTCTCACTCAATCGCATCCTTATTTTACAAAAATACGGCCATCCGTTCGCGATATCGCTTTATGAGTGGTGTATTGAGGTTTGTGGTGCCCAGTTGAACCCTCCTGCTACCTTAGTTTGTGAAATCCAAATTTCGGTTTAGCATCCCTTTAAGGCTCTCAGAACCACAAACGCGTCTAGCCTTTAGTGAGTTTTAGAATAGCGCATGCAAAAGCTATGCGTATGCAAAGAAATAGCGTCATAGTCTTTACTCATGCGGGAGCCCAACCTGTGTTTTGGGTTGGCGCTTAGATACGACGCGCATCCACAGTGTGAAGCACGCTACGCTAACGCAAACTCACAGCGCTTGCGTTTGCTTTAATACACAATACGTAGCCTCTATTCTTACTCGGAGAAGTTTCTCCCCATCCTGCTACTGTAACGACGTTCCCGGGCCGGGGGGGCATCACGGCAAGGCACACAGTCCCAATGCGTCCTTTGCTGGCCTCAAAATCGAAAGGTCGTGTCAACTTGATGAGCGCGATGTCATTGCTGCTGTCTTCCATGACGTCTCCCCAGTAGTCTTCGTGTATAATAAATTCTTTGATCTGTGGTGAAGAGAACTTTGTTACGTAATCATGGAGGGGTTGCATATCAATCCATGCTCAACATATAGTGACTTATTATGTACGCACCTGCTTCTTCGCGGTTACAATTTGAAACGACTGAAAGAGTATAACTTCGAGCCCTAATCTTATATGCGTGGTAAGGTGACCCAGGCAGCACACAGTATTAGGCCAACATTGGATTTGATGTGGCAGAGAATGGCCCAACAATGGCCCAACTGAGCCATATGTTTCCCAATATTGGAATCACATTGGACAATATTGGACTTTCAAAGCCAATGGTTTTCCAATATTGTGATACGTTGGCATAGGCTGGTCAACATTGGACTGTCAAAGCCAATAGCTTTCCAATATTGAATATACGCCGGCATAAGTTGTCAAATATTGGACTGTCGGAGCCACTGGCTTTCTGATATTGGCTATACGCCGGCATAAGCTGTCCAATATTGTACTGTCAAAGCCAATAGCTTTCCAATATTGCAATATACGCCGGCATAACCTGTACAATATTGGACTGTCAGAGCCAATGGCTTTCCGATATTGAATATTCGCTGGCTTAAGCTGGTTAATATTAAACTGTCAAAGCCAAGAGTTTTCCAATATTGGTGATGTCTTGGTATTGGCTGGTCAATATTGTACTGGCATAGCCAATGGCTTATCGATATTTGCTTTGCCTAGGCTATAGACCCGCGACCCTCTTTTTTGCATTGCAGAGGTAGGAAAATGGAAAAGAGTCATTCATGCGCTCGCTCGGGGCGAGAATTTTATTTAGCCAACTTCATGTGGCGTACGTCGCCGGTGCTTTGTAACCGCGATCACAAATACATCCTTTGCATTGCCTTACCTCGGCGTTGACAAATTAATTCCGTTTTTTAGATTTAATTATTTTTGTCTTTTCCAGTGTATTTTGTATGTATATGCATTACGTAGCGTTAACGTCTTCTACTTTGCCCGAGCCCCTGCCATGTTTGTATTTCTTCCTGCGTGCTCTATTTTTTATATTTAATGTTTCTGTGCATATTTCGCCAATTTCGACGCAGGTGTCAACAAACATAAAGCCGCCGCTTACGCCGCAACCGAAGTGACTTCTGCTCTCAGTTTTACGAGACTCTATAGCGCTATAAAGTCGTCTATTGGACTGGAATGAAATCTTGAGAGGGCTGCTTCGACTGCCAGTGCAGGTATCATCAGTGTAGGCAGAGCAACGAGGTAGCAATCGTGACGCGAGAGCATACTGCGCCTCGATCTGGCCGGCCGCGCTCGCTCTGCGGAAATGTGAGCGTGGGACTTTCGAGCCCCGTTAGCTTACTGAAGTTGCAAAACGCTACTTTGTCGTCGCGAATCCTCTGCCCTTCGAACGGTCGTGAAGCTGTTGCGCCCGTCGTATACCCTACGCAGCATCTTTCAGAAACCATCCGCGCAGCATCGCAACCTTCTGTATGCGAGCGTCGGCGATTCATCGTGTGTTGAAAGTCGGACGATGTGCTGTCCGTGGTGTCTTTTATGTGTAACTCGTTCGTGAAACATTTTGACGTTTAAAAACGCGAACCTAACAGTGTACAAATAATTTTAAATTTATTGATAAAAAATAGATATATATTTATATATATATTTCTTTGTTTATTTGTGGACATCGTGCGCAAAAATTAGTCGGGCTATGTTCTTCATTCTAAGTAATAATGTGGGTTGTACGACGTAAAACATAGTGTCTTCAAACTTGCCCCGTTTAGAATCACTTTTGGGCTGGACAGCCTCTTCAGAAGTTCAAAAGCTGGCCTTTAAAGAGCTGTCCTGTTCAATCGGTATTGACAGCAGGGTAGACGCTATGCGTGTTTCAGGCCAATCGTGTCTTCGGTTAGGGTCACGTGACTACAGTCTCGAAGCTGGTGATAAGGCAGAGCACGGAACCTGCCAGCCCAAGGCCACGCATAATATCCACTGCACTATCAACCTTGGGTACAAGTGACAAATCCTCTCGCTGCGTTCATTGTTGAGATGCCCCTGAAGATTAGCCTTTGTAAGCGCACCCCCGTTCTGGCCTGCTTCATTTCTACTTCTTCTCTCGTTTTCTCTCTCTCCCTAATCTGAAGGCGTGGTAGACGGTGCGTACTCGCCGGACCAATGAACCGTGTACTTGTTATCGCTTGAATCCGCTCTCTGTGCGCAGGAAATGGCAGAAGCGTGATACCGTGGTTTGACGGATGACGCATTAGCGGTTGACAAACCCGGAATGCCTGCGAAGACTAGACCTAGTTTCGCGCGCGATGCGGCCTGCGGGCCCGCTGTGGATTTCGCTTCTGTGGTAAATGGTATCTCTTTCGAAAAGTCCTACCCGTATCCATTTCTTCAAAGAAGCGCAAGACATTCTTGTGAATCGTTTAGTGTTCGGTTCGGCAAACGGCAGCGTGTGCTACATCGTGTTGAATCTTCACGGATCACTTCCTTCAAGTTTTTGTGTTTGTGTGGTTGGTCTGCAGTGCCCGTGTCGACATCTACCTCTAATTACATCCTTCAAGTCCGGTATTTTCAACGTAAGTGTGCTGAAACCTACTTGGTGATCATTGTCCGTTTTTCTACGGGTATACTCTTACGGATAACCTTTAGAACTAGGCAGTGCCTATCTCCTGGCAGCCGGGAGAATAATTTTCCAGCAATCTTACCGACAGTCGCCTGCCATTATCTGTGATATAATGTCACAACTGCAGGTAGAATACTGACTTCCTTATTCACCCTGCGTTTCGCGAAAACACGTTTCGTGGCCACCTTTTCGTGAATACACGTTGCGTCGACATTCACGTTTCATCGACATTCGTTACGCGAATTGCACGCTGTAGCGGCATTTCAAAGCGCGTGTATTCCATTCCTGAGACGCGTGCTCACTGAACCAGCTGACCCTTTCACGCCGCTTCATAATAAGTCTGCAATAATTCTTTGCAAAAGAAAAAAAATGCTATTTTGAGTTTTTTTTTTTTTTTATGAAACATCGCGTGTTGATGAAACGATCTGTCGATGAAATGTCGTTCGATGAACTGATTGCACCGCCAATGAGGGGCGGCTACCGGTAGAATTTCGGGGAAAAAATTCTGCCAGCTGTCGGGAGACTGGACACTACCCAACAATTACCCCAGTTCTTGTTTGCTTTGCAATCTTCTCAGTTGTATAACAGCTCAGTAGTACCTCTTCACATATTACAAATCGCTTAGTTTGTACTTGTCTACAGAATAGGCTGTGTGTAATAAACTTTTAGGATATTTAAAAAATATCCCTTGTGTCTGTGTACCTTCCTTTTTGCAAACAACTTGGCGAGTGCACTTGCAAACAGCTGGGCGAGTGCAACGATGGTTAAAAATCAGCACCAATGACGGCCAACATTGGATCAAGTCGCACTTCCAATATTGTCCAATATTACGCCGGTCATTGCCAATGTGGGACCATCATTGGCTGGAACAATGGTTTAAGAATGGCGAAAGATTGGAACAAACGATGGCGCCGACATTGGCTGAAACGATGGCTGAACAGTGGCCCAACATTGGCACCAATGGCTGGGCCAACGTTGGATGGGGTAGCGCTTCCAATATTGTCCAATACTGAAGCCGGTGTTAGCCAATGTTAGGCCAATGTCGGACCAACATTGGTGTGCTGCCTGGGGAATCAACCTATTTGTTTTTTTCTTGCGTTCGTGTGCTGAGGGCGTCTGGTCCTATCGAGGAAGTCACCACCTTAAGAAATTCGAGTCACCCCAGTTGCATGTTGTTGTTGTTGTTGTTTTTTGTGACAACTTGATTTAAATCAACTTAAATAGTATATATTTATTTAATGATAAGTTGCGTCTCCCCCTGCCTTCGAACTCCTAGCACGCTGCGCCATGTCACAGCGTTTGGCAGAAAAGAAAGGAAGTCTTCGACTCACTTGCTACAAGGCAAGGCGGTGCCGTTCAGACACCTTCCCTTTGTGTTTTCACTATACGCTTTATGTGAGCCTAAAACACTTCCGTGAAAACAAAAGTAAGTTGCCAGGCGCCCAAACAGGTCCACTGAATTAGAAGGTCGTCTTCAATCGGGACAATTGAAAGTGGCATGTTTAGAACCTCCTTTATTCTAGTCGCGTAAAAAATGTAGGCTTCTCTTGTTAGTCGCTGGATCGACAGAAGCGCACATTGCTCGTAAACGTTTTTTGATAGGCCTTTGTGGAAAACGTTGACCTGCAACCGGAATAATGTTGTATACAATATTTTGTACATGAAATGGGTCGGAAAAATTCATTTTTTCAGTGAGTCAATTTCGATTTTGCATTAACTGTGCTTAGATTAGAAATGTTTTCACCGTCCCCGCAGATAATCGGAACATTAAATAAACAATCGGTGTTCTTTGAAGAACGTGGTGAAAGACATTATAGCCCACATAAAAAAGCAATAATATTGTTGCGGCTTGTACATAAAAATGAATGAAGGAGTGTCAAGGAAATAAACATATGCATAAAAAGCAATCATATTGTTGCGGCTTGTATATCAAAATGAATGAAGGAGTCTCAAGGAAATAAACATATACATAACAAAGCAATCATATAGTTGTGGCTTGTATAAAAAATTAAATGAAGGAGTGTCAAGGAAATAAACATACTGTAAACGACTAAATTTTCGCGAGGACCTAATTTTCGAGAATTTCGCGGACCACCTACAAAAGCGAAAACTATGTCCCGCGAACAATTCGGGCAATATGTGAACGCTACGGAAGCTAAACTCGAATCGCGAAAATTAGAACCCGCGAATAATTTCAAATTTTCCACTTTGGCCTGATTCGCAAAAATTTTAGCCCGCGAAAATTAAGTCGTTTACAGTATAAATCAAAAAGCAGTCATATTGTTGGGGGTCGTATATCAAAATGAATGAAGGAGTCTCAAGGAAATAAACATATACATAACAAAGCAATCATATTGTTGCGGCTTGTATATCAAAATGAACGAAGGAGTCTCAAGGAAATAAAGATATACATAAAAAAGCAATCATATTGTTGTGGGTTGTATATAAAAATGAGTAAGGAGTGTCAATGAAATAAACATATACATAAAAAGCGATCATATTGTTGCGGCTCGCATATCAAAATGATTGAAGGAATGTCAGGGAAATAAACATATCATACTTTACCTAAAAATTTGAACTTTGGCGCCATGACAGCAAAATTTTATTTCCAAACATATAGAGCAATATGTTTGAAGCGGACTTTTTGAAAATACAAAAATGTAATGGGTGTCTATTTTTTCTGTCCTAGTGCAGGCAGTTATAACTTTGCATACGTGCGTTAATAAATCAGAAATTTTAATCTTTGCGCGAAATTTTAAATTACAATTCGTGTAGATAGGCATCCGATTTAAACCGACTGCGTAATTTTATAGCACAGTAATATTGATCCATTGCGTCGCGAGATGTGATGCAGTGTGACATAAACTTGTTCGATAATGGCAGACAAAATTTTTTGTGTCGTTTGTAAACAATATAAAAACACTTTGATGAAGATGAATCTGTCCTCAAATAAAGATAGTTTTATTAGGGGTTACGGGACAATGACAGTAATCTATAAAAATAACATAATCATTTGAGCATTGCATTAAACTTTAGTAGAGCAATGATTATTCTTACTTTCCTTTCCTGATAGTATAGTATAGGTAGAATCAAGATCGAACTTCCAGCTACAAGTTTTGACTTGTTTGTATCTAATCTGAAATATAAAAAAGCGAGTTAATAAAATAGATTACTAAAATTATGCCCAACCTGACTTACTCCTCTGGCAGACAGTGCGCAGCAGTCAACACAACGTCTTTTTTAATTATGGATCCACCGCAAACATAACGTGAGTCATTCGCTACGACCACAGCCAAGGAGACCTACGGATCGGATACAAAATAACGAGTGAATTCTAATCTAATCATTGTAGTGCGGAAAATATTGAGTCGACGGGAAAAACACAACTGTGGGACGACGTCTCGATAGTATGAGACGTTGAACGTCTCACACTAATTGTCACCAACACGCCTTCTCATTCGCAGCTGCTCTTTTATATTTATACTATTGGCACTTGGGCGATACGCAAGATTTCCAAGTCGTGATAGTCTGTTAATGCAACGCCAGACCGCGTTCTCCTTCTCCCCTATGGCACAGTAAGTCAACCGCTGTCTGCAATAAAAAGACCCTTCCCCCCTCCCCCTATCGACCAACAGACACTGTACAAACAAGCCCGCGTCTCTCACAGCGGATGTGGGCATATTGCGCGTTCGAAGAAACTAGATGAAGGTGATGCGATTCATCTTCGCATGCGAAGTACAGAAAAATACAAACAAATACAGAAAAATATATATACAGATAAATAAAGATAAAAAGCTCGAATACAGATAAAACACAGATAAAATGCAGTAATGTCCTATGCTTCTTAAATATTCCGTAACCCGGGAGCATGGTTCTAGGAACCTTCAGGAGGCGACTTGAGACTGCCAGACGGGAAGCCAGAAAGGTGGACGGACACGCCCCCAACGATGACCAAGACCAAGAGACATCTCTTGGTTTTTGTCATCACTGGGGGCGTGTCCCTCCTTACTTCTGGCTTTATCTCTGGTGGTCTCATGCCGCCTCCTGAAGCTTCCTATTTCATGCCCGGGAAGGTCATATATGCTGCACTCTGGTGTCGTAGCCAGGCTGCCAGCAAGGTACGGGACGCGGGCGGCAGTAGTCCTACCGCTCGCTATGTCTAGGCAGGTCCTTACGGCCGGTGGAGGTCCGTGTTTCAACGGAGGCTCTCACCAAGATGAATGAGTGCGATGCAAGCGAGCGCTGACATCTTTTTTAGAGCGCAGCTCTTAGGCGCCCGTTTCCGGCTTGGGCGGCGTCGGCGTCGCTGTCGGCGTCGGCGTAACCGCGCGGTGCATGATGGGTAAATTTCTCCGCTAAAGATAGCGGAAAAGTTTTCCCGCTAAATCTAGCGGAAAATTTTTCCCGCTAAATTTAGCGGACAATTTCCCCTATCAAATCTAGCGGAAAATTTTCCTCGCTAAATTTAGCGAAAAATTTCCCCCGCTAAATTTAGCGGGGAAAATTTTCCGCTAGATTTAGCGGGGGAAACTTTTCCCACTAAATCTAGCGCGAAATTTTCCCTGCTAAATTTAGCGGGAAATGTTTCCCGCTAAATTTAGCGGAAACATTTCCCCGCTAGATTTAGCGGGGAAAATTTCCCCTAAATGGGAGGCGAGCAGGAGAGGAGGAGGGGCATAGCCTCCTCTTCGTACCTTCCCCTCCTCCTCCTCAAGAGCTGCGCTCAAATTCGGCGTTACCGGGAGTAGTAAACGGCTTTCATTTTTTTTTCTTTTTACAGCGGAGCTGTTAAGGGCTAGTTCTCCCGGATCGTGTCCGGTACCAAACGAATGTCGACACCCGTGGCCGACACAACACTCTGGCTGCCGCCATCCCTCATAGATGGCGGTAGCTGTCCAGAGTGTTGTGTTTGCAGGTTGTCTGCTTGCCGCCGTCGCTCACAGATCGCGGCAACATTCCTTCGGAGGAAGAAGTGAAGGAAGGGAAGGAGCGGCGATGTGCGCAGCATCTCGAATGGTTTCACAACCGCCGCGAGGCCGTTATCGCCTAAATTTACACTGCGTCAAGCGGTTCAGATCACCTTGCGAAAGAAGAGCAGATCGCTCGCCTGGAAAGCCATTGCCGAGAACAGAAGCTACAGCTCCGCTGCTCTTCCTTCTTCACCAGAATGGAAAGGCTGAAATTTTTTTTTATGCGGTATTGAGACGCATTACTTCGCCAACGGGGGCCCAATCAAAATTGAAATCGTGCAACTCCTCTCTGTGGCCAAGTATAATCTCCATAACGCAACGCGCGCAGTGCTGCGTGTAGGGAAGTATTGAGCGACCTCGGGTGACCCCACAAAGGTGATCACCCGAGGACGAGTTTCGTTTGTTTAACCCAAAGGCTAACTGCCTTCGTCTCTACCCCCTTTTCGAACGCGTTCAAACGTCGAACGCTGCGGTGTCTCGCGTTAGAACGCGATATATTGCGCCAGGAGCAGACAACGCACTTGTTCGAGGGAGACGGTGGATAGAGACCAAGTCAGCTAGTCTCTGCGTCTATCCACTAATCACTTCAATCGGAGCTTGGAGTCCTGATGTCGCCAGCCACTCTCATCCCCTCCTCTCCCTCAGTTGATCACCGAATAAGTAGGGGAAGAAGCCAACAGAGTGGTGACTCCCCGGTTTCGCGCGTGCTTTTCACCGTACCATCCATGGCAATTCTCCGTCCTTTGCCCGCCGTCCACCAAAAATAAATCGGCCTCGACTGCGCACAAGACTTCGACCGCAATTGGGATCCGGCCATCCGGAACCTTGGTGGAAAATACACAAATATTAAAGCATGAAATGTTTTTTTTTTTCCTTAACGTACCCCCCCCCCCCTCCCTTCCAAACTTTTGTCCGTCCGTGCATGTCCCGCGAAGGTTATCAGGGAAATAAATTGATGTCACGTGACCTGAACGCCAATTCTGTTTCCCCGTTAAATTTAGCGGGAAAATCGATGTCACACGACCTGACGCTCCGAGACCTCTCTATCAATTATCAATTCAGTTTCCTCGTTACACTCAGCTGGAATATTGATGCCACGTGACCTATACACTCCTTCAGTTTCCCTGCTAAATTTGGCGAGGATATTGACGTCACTTTGTATTTTAACGAACTCTTTTTTTCCTAACTCATTAGTGTATATGTTTCATTGCCGCCGCCACTGCCTCTGTAGGGTGGATGAGGACCAAGTCAAGCTGAGTTATCAGCTTTTTTCTTCGGCCTCTCCTCATTTTCGTGGAATGGGAAAATAAACTATTTGATTTGATTTGACTTAAAAGAACACTGAACCTAGGAAAAAAAACAATTTTTGCATCTACCTGGTTAGGACAGTCTGTCTCAAAATAAATGTTCCTCGAAAAAAACATTTGTTTCTCCATTGTTTATGTTACAATTGGAATTTTTAGATTTGCGGGCGAAACCGAAATTGTACATTTTTTGGATGATGATGATAGCATTTGTACCCGACTAGTGCGCGCTCTCATGTTCAGCGAACTCACAGCGCACACTAGTTGGGTACGGACGCTATCATCATCATCCCACAGAGGTACAATTTTGGTTTCGCCCGAAAACGGCAAAATACGTATTGTACCATAAATTTTAAGCAAAAAAAATTGTTTTCGGCGAACATTCATTTTTAGACATCTATATCCTAACTAGGTAAAATATTTTTTTTCCTATGTTCAGTATATATGTATCTTGCTGCCACAAGTCCTATGCACCAATTCAGTTTCCCCGCTAAATTTGGTGGGGAAATTGATGTCACGTGACCTACCCCGCGATTTTGTTTTTCCGGCAAATTTAGCGGGAAAATTGACGTTACGTGGCCTATATTTTACCAGACTGGTTATTCCCTTTTAAACAAATAAAAGAATCGCTTAAACACTGCATTTCATGCAGTATTTAAGGACTATTTTAGACTTCATAAACATGTGAATACAACAGTTTTATAGTGAGGTTAGTCATTTATTCCTAATAACGTCTGACGTAAAACCGGTTCAAGCATGCTAGGTACCGCCGACATATTTTTACGTCAGCTGGGCCTCAGTGCAAGTTTTAGTTGCTCACTCAGCGTTAAATTTGTGCTGAACTGTGTCTTTAAACAGGTAAAATCTGGGTCACGTGCAGCCAACGAGTTAGAGGGCCTTAGAGAGATAAACTGTCACCCGAATGTGGACCCGATTGGCCGCCGCCGTGTTGCACATATTGGACCACTAAACACGTGACCTTATTGTTTTACATCTAGATTTTCACGAAGTATCGCGCGAAAATAATTGCTTATTGATCTTTAACAACAGTACCGACGAAATAAGTGAGGTTTCGTTTCGTTTAAGTCCAAATTGTGCTTTTACGTCAAAAACTCGGGCAGCTTCGCAATGCCTCCGCTAGATGCCGTCGCCCGCGGTGCTTTATTTCGGGTCCGAGTCAGAAACTGATCTCTGGGGATAATAGTATTGAAAAAATAGTTTATCAAGTTCTTTACAGCGACCGCAATACAAATATCGGCTACCTTTTGCATAAAAGCCTCAAGAGTTGATACGGTCCCGTGTCTAGTGGTCAGATTGTACAACATGGCGGCGGCCAAGGGGGGGTCACTTTTGCCTGGTGAACGAGATACAAGTTTATCGCTCTAGGCCCCTCTACCTCGGTGCGTGGAGAAGACCACTGATACATCACCGAAATAGGTCAAAACTGCGGCTATAGATTTTTTTCGCATGGTCCAGCGCTCAACTGACGCGCCCTCGACATGGTGCATTGTTGGATTGTCCGCTGACACAGGGTATGGAACCGCCAAGGGTATGTGCAAAAAAGATTAGAGGCGGACGTCGGGCGTGAATTAGTTCGGGCGGTTTCCTTTTACACTGTTACAGTTTCCAAAAGTCTAAGGTTGCCTGGCTATCACCGTCCCTTCGCCGGGTGCACAACTAATTTAAATAAGCATAAGTACAATCGCGGAAAGTGTGCGACGAGCACTAGAGGGGGCAGCTCTAATGTGGCTACAATGTTTTTGAGCTTAGCATGTTCCCCGAGGATCCTTATTTATGAGGTCAGTTGATTGCGAACGTCAAACGCGAGGGCTTTGTACCAAATTCTTCGTCACGTTCGGGCTCAGGACTACCTCGTCTAAAGGCAAGCGGACCAATTCGAAACCGGTGCCCATGCACCAAACAGGTTATCACTGCAAAGGTACGCTATTATTTCATGGCATGTGAATGGTGCGAAATTCGTCTGCGTGACATCACCCAAGATGCATACTATCAAATGTCGAGAGCTTATCCACATAAGTTACTTTAAGTTTCTCATTATTCCTTCGCTGTGGAAACTTAATCAAAGCTCTCCACCGCCTTTGTCCTGATTCTTTCGATGAGGCAAGGCGACAGCCTGTCATTAGCCAGCTTGGTCTGACTCGCCAACTGCCAGGAAAACTTTAGTAGCCCACCGTAACCGTGGCGTAGGAATTTCTTTCTTCTTTTTTTTTTTTGGGGGGGGGGGAGGTTAGGTGGCTGTGATGTTCATTACTTTGGAGTGGGGAGAGTGGGAGGGGAGGATAAAACTGCATGGGAAGATTATAGGATAAGCCATATTTCGGGGGGGGAGAGGGGAGGCTGAAGCCCCCCACCCCCCTGGCTATGCCCTTGCACCATAGCCAAGTCTAGCCAAGTTCCCCCCATACCCACACCGTCGCCTAGCCAGGTAGCTGTGCTGCCAGAACAGCCTGTATTTCAAGTTTAGAGCCCCTTGACGGCGTCATCGGCGCCGCGATTTTCAAGATGGCGGCACCCTTAAAATGAGGTCTATACACCAATACCCCCTGCGCAAACAAGCCTGCTTTCTGCGCGTACGCAGAAAGGATGTGTTTGCGCATGCGCAGTACCGACAGCAGAGCCACCGCGGCGGCGTGACGTCAGAAAGTGGAATTGGTGCATGTGTGAACAGGTATTATACTCCGTAATTTACGCACATTCAAACGTAAGGAAAAATAA
Organism: Ixodes persulcatus; assembly: GCA_013358835.2. Lineage (NCBI taxonomy): Eukaryota > Metazoa > Arthropoda > Arachnida > Ixodida > Ixodidae > Ixodes > Ixodes persulcatus. Next base: position 397,441 of record JABSTQ010010213.1, read on the forward strand.
GCGCCGGCTGCTCTCAAAACTACTGCACGACTTTCTAATGTGGGGCAACCAAGTCTATATATCTTTCTTTTTTTATGAATTTATAAGACAGACGGAAGCAAAAAACGCTCTCATCCGTCCCGCGGTCACAAAGCCCCATACAAAGGCTCATTTGTGTTCCTTTTCATACCTGCAGAAATCATAATAGCGGAAGTCAGAGAAATAAGTTCGTTAAGCTTTACGGTGAGAACCCATTTACGAATAATAAGTTAAAAATTTGATACAATTGACGATGGTATAAATGAAAGCACAAGCGAACCTTCTAAATTAAAATTGCGAATGGATTTCCACACGGCTCTTGTGACCGCTCCGCGTGAACCTTTATATTATAGATTAATTGGCTCTGTTGTTTATACACCGAGTACGTACTACAGAACTGGAAGTACGGTGTTAATAAAGTTGATAAAACAGTTAAAGTAGAATCGTTCTTGCTTACCTTCAATTAACGGCATTAATGTGCAAGTGACCGCCAAAAGGAACATAATGCCACAAAGCGAAGATCCTTAAATAAAATTAAATAAAAATATTTAGAAATAGTTTGAATGGCTAGACTTGCGCGTACAAAAATCTTATTTAGGCTGCCTTCTTTTCGTGCTTTGTACCAATATCCATTCTTTTTTTTTATGTCACTATTTATGAAACATTGTCTTATTCATCGCCAGTTCTGTTCGGAGAGGAAGATGTAAAAACGATAATGCCTTTGGCAACGAGTTTGGCAGAATGCCTTTTTATAAATACTCGTATGGCAATATAACGCGTTTTGAGGTTGCAGCAGTATATCGAGAAATTTTTTAATTTTACATTTGTGTAGATTATATATATATTTTTTTTTCTTTTAAGTTGCCTCGTAGCATCAATTTCACCCCCGGTTAAGGTATGAGTAGATAATCTCTTATGCTCATCTGGACATATATGTTACTCTAATTGATCCGGCATACATTGATCCAGGGTTTGTTTTTGTTGGTTGCTTGCCCAAGTAATTCACACTCTACAAGCCCGAAGTATTCATAGGATTAAACAAAACTTTATTCTTGTCGTCACCAAACGTGAATGGGTCTGTGTAATAACTTTCTTTCAAGACAATGTTGCCATGAGGTGTTCTTCAACACAAAAAACGCTATTTCCGGTTGTACGAACTATTCAAAATTTGCACAAGCTTTATTTTTGTTCCTTTTCTTGAGTTGTAGTAAATATATCTGCTTTTTAGTGCGCAGCGGGTCATTTTTATCCACAGCGAATACAAGTTTTCTAAACAAAAAGTATTAAATGTTCTACAATGTTCTATGACGCTAACTATTTTGTTCTATAACACTAACAAAGATGTGGAACATAATCTCATCCTCTTTTCATGTTTTTTTTTCTATTTCTAGCAATGGGGATAAAAAAAAAACTTGATTGTTTTACGACTTACCTTCCGTTGAGCTGGGTTATTTTCTCCAAAGACTGGCAAGTTCAGTCCTGCAATATTGGGTGAGCTGGTGCCACTACTTAGATATGCACTTCTCGACCAACAAATCACTGGAGTATTTGCGCAATAGATGCAGAATAAACATCTGGATTGAGGCTATTGAAAAGGGTACGAACGCCATGGCTGCAAGCATTGTGACTCAGATTGAATGCCATCCGTTTGCTCTATTCTCTCAAGCAACACAAGGGCTCCGGGAACACATGAGTGGAAAATCTAACGTTCCCATCAAATTGGGCTGGAGAAGGCCTGATATTAAGCGTTGTCCGTGAAGCAGATTGCCGTTGGAATTGTGAGTTCCCGTATTCAACGCGCGATATGCTTTTCAAGGAAGTCACGACAAATAAAGCCCCCAAATTGTACTTTTTAAATTATTAGTTTTTTATGTTGTCACATGTATCTTCGAAATAATTCAATTACTATTCAAAAGGATCAGTATTCTGCGTGTAATAGTTTTTAGTAAATGTAATTAAAATGATGTATATTTATCACTAGGTTTCAGTGTTTTCGGGGGTATATTTTTCTTCAAATTCAAAAACCTTCTTTCGGTTTTTTTTATCTCTCTAGGAATTCGTGTTTTTTAGTTTATTTTTGTTTCGTGCAGAAAATTTGGGTTTATCGAAACTTCAGGTTTTCCCGCTCATTGTAATTTAAATGGTGGTCAATTTAATCCAAGTGCCATTCAATTTAAATCAAGCGCCATTACATTTAATACCAGCGCTACCCGATTTAATACTGGGGTTGGTATTTTTTATCCACAATATATACATGCTCGATTTTGTCTTCAGTGGTTGTGTTTTGCTTACGCTTTTGATAAATTCGAGTAATTATATATACAATTAGATTTTGTTGGGTACTACTGATATATTGTTCACTATTTCGATGACTTGGAGAGACAAGCCGCACAACTGACATGTGGATTACTATTTTGGTAACCTCGAGTTAATAGTCGCACACTTGACTTTGGCTGAACTGACGTTTCGTTTACTCTTTTTCATTACTTCGACCTATTATTGATACAGTTCAGATGATACTACTACAATTGCAATTTGTGATTACTCTTTTTATTACTTCTCGCTATTATTGACACCGCTGACTTAAAATCGCACCCACTTCTAATCGCTTCGACCTATTAATAAATCAATTTACATCATAAAAGTTCGACAAACATTGTTTTTGTTCTCCCGATTACTCCGAGGAATTATTGACAAAAATATAACTTCCTAGATGATCATTTGATATTCTAATTACTTTTTGGTTATATAGCTATTATTGTCAAAAAGCTTATTGAAGCAAACATTTCGTTACTCAGTCGATGGCGTTGAATTAATGTTGACAAAGCCGACTTCACACAAGTTTAGCTGACAGTTTGATTACTCCTTGGATTAATTCGTGTTACTATTCACCCAATTCATTTCAATTTACTTAAGTAACTTCGTTGTTACTTTTTGTCTTTCCCTGATATATTAGTTACATAGTTGATATCAGCATTATTGACATATTTTAGTAACTAGTAACCTATTTGACTTTATATTGGTCTAACTGACATAATCTTCACTCTCATTATTACTTCGAGCTTTTATACAACCGAGCGATTTATTCTCAGCTCAGTTTCCATTTTGGTCACACTTTTGATTACTTCGATTTACAACTGAGTTTGATTTGGCCTCATTGACATCATTATTACTTTTGATATTAAGCAAATCATAGACTAACCAATTCATTATGAGCACGAGTCACATTATGATTACTCTTTTGATTATTTCAAGTTATTATTGACACAATGGACCTTAATTCGCCCCAATTGACATATTGATGACTTGATGGTTTTGAGCTAATATTCAACCAATTGATTTGTCAGAAGCTTAATTGATGTTGTGATTAGTAGTTTCATTACTTCGAGTCACCATTTACTCAATAGACTTTATGTCAGCTAAGTGACATTGTTGTGCCTCTCTTGATTACTTCGAGTTAGTATACCACCAGTTCATCTAGCTCTTACGAGCTCGATTCACATTATTATTAGTCTTTTCATTACTTGGAGTTACCTTTGACCCAGTTGTGTAATTCTGATTAATTGAGAGTGTAATGGCCGCTTTAATTACTTTGAGCCAATATTCAACGAGTTGAATTATTATGAGTCCAATAGACATGATGATTACTTTTTTAATTATTTCGAGTTAATTTTTACCCAATTAACTTTATTCTTTATTCTTTCTTTCTTGTGTCCAGGAACAGCGGAATCCTGAATGCTGGTACACACAAATACACTGTACAAAAAGGAAACACAAAAACATTGATCCTAATAAAGCTGAATGCTTAGGGCATTTTTAAACGAGCGTTCACTGTCGAAGATATCTTTAATTCGGCCTACTTAATATTTTGATGACTCTTGATTACTGTGAGCTAATGTTCAACGAATTGATTGATTATAAGCATAGTTGAATTTATGATTACTATTTTGATTACTTTAAGTCACTAATGCCCCCAGTTGACTTTAATTCGGCGTAATAAACATGGTGATGACCGTTTTGATTAATTTGAAGTAATAAACATCAAATTAATTTATTATGAGCCCAATAGAAATAGCGATTTCTCTTTTGATTACTCTGAGTCACTATTGACCGCATGGACTTTAATTCGGCATAATTGACATTTTGGTGACTCTCCTGATTACTTAAATATAATATCCCCAATTGATCTATTATAAGCTCAAATAACTAATATTACTCTTGATTACTTCGAGATACTTTTGATACAACGGACTTTAATTCGGCCTATATTACATTTTGATGGCTCTTTTGATTACTTTGAGCTAATATTCAACCAATTGATTAATTTTAAGCCTAGTTGACATAATCATTACTCTTTTGATTACTTTGAGTTACTATTGACCCAATGCAAATTAATTCGGCCCAATATACATCTCAGTGACTATTTGGAATACTTCGAGTTATACAACCAATTAAACAATCATGAACGGAATTCACAGTAATATCACTTTTTGATTACTTCGAGTTACGTTTGACGCGATAGAATTTTATGCGGCCTCCGTTACATTGTGTTAACTATTTTGATTACTTTGTTCTAATATTCAACCAATTTATTTATTATGTGGCTAATTAACATTATGATCACTCTTTTTATTATTTTGAGTTACTGCTGACCGAATAGACTTGAATTCGGCATAATTGACATTTTGGTGATTCTCTTGATTACTTAAAGTTATTTACCACAAAATGGTCTATTATGAGCTCAAATCACATTCTTATTACTCTTTTGATTACTTCGAGTAACTGTTTGGCTATCGACATTGTAATAACTTCTTGATTACTTTGAGCTAATATTCAACCAATTGAATAATATAGTTAACTATTCGCTCAAAGTAAAAAAAATGAGCCGTTCAAATGAGACGTCGGCCGAATTATAGTTTTGTGGGTCAAAAATAACTCGAAGTAATCAAAAGTATAATAATAATTTAAACTGAGCTATAATAAATCGATTGGTGATATAATAACTCTAAGTATTCAGGAGAGTCACTAAAATGTCAATTATTCCGAATTAAGGTCCATTGGTTCAATAGTAACTTAAAGTAACAAAAAAGTAATAATCACGAATATTGGGCTCGTAATAAATAAACACGTTTAATATTAGCTCAAATTAATCAAAGTGGTCATCACAGTGTCAACTTCCCGAATTAAAGTCGACTGGGTCAATAGTAAGAAAGTAATCGAAAGAGTAATCATAATGGCAACTAAGTTTATAAGCCAATTGGTTGAATATTAGCTGAAAATAATCAAAACGGTCGTCAAAATGTCAATTAAGGCGAATTAAAGTCTACTGGGTCAAAAGTAACTCAAAGCAATCAAAATAGTAATCAGAATGACAACTACACTTATAATAAATCAATTATTTGAATATTAGCTCAATGTAATAGAAACGGTCATCAAAATGCGAATTAGGCCGAATTAAAGTCAACTGGGTCAAAAGTAATTTGAAGTAATCAAGAGTAATAATTATGTGGATCGAGCTTGTAAAAACTGAACGCGTGGTAAGTACCTCAAGTAATCAAGAGAGTCCCCGAAATGTCAATTAGGCCGAATTGAAGTTAATTGGGTCAAGAGTAACTGAAAGTACTAAAAAAGTAATCATAATTTTAATTGAGCTCATAAAAAATAATTTGGCTGAATATTGTCACGAATGACAAATGATGAGGCGGCGAATAACTGAAGAATCTAAACGTTTAATGGGGCGAACTTGCGCATAAAACAAAATAGAAGTTTAGTTTCGCAGGCGTCGATGTCGACGAAACAGTAGGATCGACCGCTGGGGCGAGACTGACCCCGCTCACCACGCAGTGTCCCTTAAAGAGGCACTGACAGGTCAAAATATTTTTTTATTATTATCCGATACAATTGAAAACGATGCCTGGACATTACCCTAGAAATTCGAAACTTGGGAATTTGGTATTTGTGAAGTAAAAAAAAACAATTACCAAATGCCGATTTTTAATTTCCCGCGTGATCCGCGCCAGTGCAGTGACGCCAAATATTGAGCTGCCCAGCGAGTCGACTTCCTTTCGCGCCTCCGCTCCCAACCGCCGTTGCCGCCGCGACCCGAAGCAAGGAGGTGAGGAGCGGGAGAGAAGGGCGCCGGCGTACCGGGAAAAACCGTTTCCTCCTTGCGTGCTGTGCCGCCTGCCTATCGCTGCGAGCAGACGACGTTAAAGGGGGGCGCAACGATTTCCGGACTTCGGTCAAAGATTTGTGGAAGTTGCCCTCTGACACTTCTGAAGTCAAGAACAGAAAACCAATTTCGCCTGCGTGTCCTAGTTGTTGCGTAAAAAAAAGATAAATATTGGCATTTCGGGCACCCCTCAACTCAATCCCAGTCTTCAGGGTCACACCTGGTCGCACTCCCAGTGACGTCATTCGGAGTGCCGTGTAGGTTCCCGTGTGCTATCTCGGAGGACGCTTCATCTCCCTCTCTCTGCTGACATTAGCGGGCGTTATGCTGCAGCTTAGAGCCGAGCGAGGTCACGTAATCTTTTCGCCGTAGTTCCTTCGGCTGCCACTTGAGGCTGCAGGTGGGCGAAAAAGCTCGACTTTTGCGTTGCGATTGTGCAGCGGAATCGCGACATTTTTAATTAAGGAGGTGTTTTCTCTATCCTCCGGGACACGATAAACAACTTAAAAATGACAAGATGCAAATTCTTTTAATCATAAAATCGTTGCACCGCCCCTTTAACGTCTCGTCGGCGGAGTCACAACCGAAACTACGATACACAGACACCAAACCCAGTTGTTTTGATCGTTTGACGATTTCCTTTTCAAAGACTGAAAGGTCGTCGGGCACTTAAATAAGTACACTTCGTCCGATTCCCCGACTCACCGATCATCCTCTGCTATATGCGTCGAGCGCCGCCATGTTTTCCGGGGGAGGATAAAGATTCAGGAGGCGACATCACCACGGACTCTGATTTTCGGTATTTCAAAAAGAAGGGCCGTAGTGCGTTAGCTATTGCGTTAAAAACATGATTTGCGATTGCCGTTAATAGATGTTATAGAAATGTCGCCTACAAAGCTTCTAAATTTCATAATATTTGACGTCACAAATCAAAAGAAGCGAGGAGGTGAGGAGCGGGAGAGAAAAGCGCCAAAAATAAAAAGGCGCGCGCGAGCTTGGACATTTTTTTTTCGCGATGCGGTATTTTTTTGCGTGTTTATGACTACATTTCGCAGCGTTCTAAGCAATAAAAAACGACCTTTGGGGTGTCAGTGCCCTTTTAAAGGGATACTACAACGAAATGTCGGCGCTGGTTTTTTGGTCTATATGTGTTCAAAGGAGCAGTATCACATCGGACACACCAATATCTCGTTAAAAAGACACGAAAAGGAATTTTAAAACGAATTAAACGATTAGCAAAAGAGAACCTGGTGGATGTCGCTAACGCTTCGTTTGTAATGCTCGTCTAGGAATCCTAAAAGGTAGTGACGATAACTGTTTCGCCTCCGGCCACCATGAGAGAAGAGGCGAAGGAGGAACTCTCCGCTTCCCGAGAATCTCTTTTGTATGTCCCAGAAGTCGCTATTGCCACTCTACAAGATTATAGAAGATTGCTTACCTGCCTAATTACTGTTTGTATTTGTGTGCAATTAGATGTGTGTGTCCACTCCCCTCTATAATGCCTTCGGGCCCTGAGGGAATTAATAAATAAATAAAAATAAATAAATAAACCAGTCACTCAAAATTTGTACAAAAGCAGCCGCTTCGGTGGCTGGAACGACTAGGCCATCCTCGCGACTTCAGCCTCGCCGTAGCTTTGCTCGTCCCGAGACGAACTACGTCACGATTGCGTCGAATGTCACGTGGTCTCCGCTGGCTGCTTTCCGAGCGCTGGTCAGAGTGGGCCGTTTATAACGAAAACTACAGCCACCAGGCTCAAAATACAAACATGCGATTGTCTTTTTTATATAAGGAAAGAGGGACAGTGAAGACAAACATACAAGACAGACATATTGTGGATAATACTCGGCCTATTTTTTTAACACGGCTTGTAAATTTCAAATTTCGTTGAAGTATCCCTTTAAGCACCCACGGGGGTTTCTCGAACATTCGCCGTAGAACTTTCGGCGCGTAGAACATTCGGAACTGGTTCAGACAAGAATGTTCAAGAGCTTACGAGAACGCCAAGTTGAAAGAAAAGGCTCGAGGTACACCTAAGCACTTCTTATGAGTTGTGAATGCAAAAGTATTTACGTCATTCTTCCGCTCTCTTATTTCGTCTGCAGCGTATTTGCGTCGGCGGCCGAGTGGCGCGCAAAGCCGGCGAGAAGGGGGCGCCTTTCCTTGCCGCTCTGACCTTGGAGGTTTTGTGTTAGCGGCGCGCTGACGGACACGCAGCGCCATGGGGTGGCCGTCGTTGGAACTGACGCGCAGCGGTCAATGGGAGCCTCGACGACGCACGCCAGCCAATGAACCAAGCCAAAAATCCATCAGCTTTACTCCGCTCCTTTGGGATCGGGGAATTGAGGTGCCGTTGCCTAGCTTTTCGCGTGGTTTCATAGCTGGGAGCTGGCTTTACTTGGAGAAAAGATTTAAGGTGCCGTTTGGCGCGATTTCAAAGCAGACGACGTCGGCTCGCTCCATGAGACTGTTAATGCTTTCGCATTAATGCACAAAAAAACATTCCGCTGAATGGCATCGAACCCAGACCTTCCGCGCGACAGTCAAGCACGATAACCATTCATTTTTTTTTCTAATCGGGCTTTATGTACATATTTAAAAATTCGTTCACACCTCCTCATGCAATCAAAGTGCAGTAAAACCACAAAATCGCATAACACGCTGTGCTGGGTGCAAAGTAACACAAAGTGACAAAACATTTCACTGTCTAATCCGCAGTTCAAAGGACGCAGATACAGAGGCAGTATCAACCCGGGAGACCGCCGCAAGGCAAATGGCATGCCTCACCTGGTGACGGCAGAAAGCCCGCGCTCTGCACGCCGAGCCTTCAGTGTTTCCCAACACACAAGCCCCTCCTGCTCTGTAGTCGCTATCAGCGAGCTGACATAGACAAAACCATCCAAAAAATGCCTCCACGCAGGTTTCCCTTTTTCGATAACATGAAGGTGATCCGTTCTTGACCTCCACAACACGTGCAAACCAAGGATGGTCAGAACCTCGAAGGCTCGACTCTCTCTTCCGGTCCCACAGTCAATAAACATTGCACTTCGCCACGACACATACAGATCAACTTTTAGCGCCGATCGCAGCTGTGCCGAAAAAAGTTCTGCATTTGTGCAAAATAGGATAACATGTTCCAGAGTTTCCGGAAAAGGACAACGCGCGCAAATCATGGACCACGGTACGAAAAAAAACCTTTTGCACCAGCCATGTTTTTACCGAGAAGACTCTCAAATGCAGTCGTAAAAACATTTTATTGTAGCTGTTTCTTACGAGATAGCTTCGGAGCCGTTTAAAAACATCCGACTCCAGTGCTTTTTCCTCCCACATTCGATACAGTGGAACAGGAATTAGCATGTCGAGCGCGTCCCAGTACAGAGTCTTTCGTTTCACCTTGTAAACTAACTTGTTAGAATTTTAAGTATCGTGATCGGGAAGACCCAGCTTCACCTTCAACCTAATTTCCTAAAAAGTTACCTCCGAGCACTCTGAGGGAGGATAAAACACTGTCGTTCCTCTGACTTCTGAAAAACAGAAAACGGTGAACGTCTAACTTAAAGGGGCACTGACAACCCAAAGGTCGTATTTTTTTTTATTATCTAAAACGATACAACTTGTAGCCATAGACACGCAAAAAAAAAGCATCGCGGAAAAATATTTTCCCGCACGCGCGCGCGCCTTTTTAGCTTTGGCATTTGTATTTCCCGCGCTCACCTCCTCGCTTCTTTTGATCGGTGACGTCAAAAATCAGGAAATTTAGAAGCTTTGTAGGTGACATTTCTATAACATTTAATAACGGCAATCGTAAAACATGTTTTTTAACGCAATTGCGAACGCACTACGGCTCCTCTTTTTGAAATAACAAAATTCAGAGTTCGGTGTGATGTTGCTTCCTAGATTTGTACCCTCCCTCGGAAAACTTGGCAGCGCCCGTTGGCTAGTCGGAGAAAAACCGGTTTTTTCCCGCCGGCGCCTTTCTATCCCTCACCTCCTCCTCGGTGGGGGTCGCCGTGACAACGGCGGAGGTCCGAAAGAAAGTCGAGTCGCAGGAGACCGCAAAATTTGACCCACTGCACTGGCGCGGATCGCGCGGGAACTTCAAATTCGGCATTTGGAAATTGTTTTTTTAATTCACAAATACTGAATTTTAAAGTTTCAGATTTTGAGGGTAATGTCCCGGCATCGTTTTCAATCGTTTCGGATAATAAAAAAAAAAAATATGATTTTCACGTGTCAGTGCCCCTTTAAGTTCAACGTTTACTAACCCAAGGCCGCCTTTCTTTTGGCTCAAAAACAAGTTGTCGCGTCTCGTGCGCTTAAACAGTGATTCCCACACAAAAGTTGCAAGAAAACGGTGCATTTTGCACATTTGACTCTGTGCACACGGTCCCACTTGGGCCGGATACCATATGGTTGGAAAAGGAACATCATTGCATTCTAAAGCCCGAGTAGGCAGAGACATCTGCTGCCGTGCCACTCTAACACTTTGACATTTAGACGATTCAGATCAATTCCACCAAGTCCCGTGCTGAGACACTCAGGGTTCCAATTCACTCCTAAATAGTTCGTGACAAAGTCCGCAAAACTTATGCCAAGAATTTGTTCCGGCTTGGAGTCCAATTCCCCGAGCCACGCTCCCTTTGACTTCCCAGCGTTCATTTGGGCACCGGAGGCAGTGCAGAAGGCGCCGATATGTTGTACCGCCGCCTGAACTTGACTTCTCGACGAGCAGAGCCCTGATAATTCGTCCGCATGTGCAAGTACATTTACGGCGCCTCCCGGCAGAGTTACTCCACGGATATTCACGCTACCCGCGATAGCTCTGCGCAGAGATTCGAGGTTGAGCGTAAACAAAATGGGCGACATTGGGCACCATTGTCCCACCGATCTGCTGAGGGGGATGGAGGCAGTCCTGTTTCCGTTCACAAGCAGGTAAGTCGACACGTACCGGTAGCACAGCTTCACGTACTTCAGATGCCGCGATCCAACCCCACAGCTCTCAAGAATGCCGAAAAGGAATGAGTGCGATACGCGATCAAAGGCCTTGCCCGGGTCCACATTAAGTGCTGCGAGGGGCTGGCCGAGGACCTGCGCCGCTTCGCACGCGACTTGCATGGTGTGCAGGTTTGTGGCGATGGTCCTGCCTTTGAGGCCGTAGGTTTGGTGTCCGCCTATGACGTCTCGCAGGCCAGCGTCCAGCCGTGTGGCTATTATGTTGGCCAGCACCTTGTAATCGGTGGTCAGAAGGCGGATGGGACAAAAGCTGTCCACACTGGGCTCTCGCTCACCGTGCTTCTTCAGTACGAGAACGGTCAGAGCCTGTCGCATGGAGGGTGGCATCAGGTTCGGTCGCAGAATGTCTTCAAGGACGCCACGGAGAACCGGGGCACGTTCGCTCAAGAACGTCTTGTACACAACACCGCCTAGACCATCGATCCCCGGAGACTTCCGTGGAGCGAGTTCTTTGACGGCCCACTTGATTTCAGCGACTGAAAACTCCTTGTTAATTTCCTCTCGCAGCTCCACCGACACCTTCGGAAGCTGCACTCCGAGTGACCGGAGCGGCTAAAGGTGTCCTTTTGTCCGTAAACAAATCGTTGTACGCTGACACGAAAGCGTTTTCAATATCTTCTAGCTCCGTCAGAATGGTATCCAGGACTCAGAGTGACGTAACGCGCTTCTGAGCAGAGCGCTGCCGTTCTTTCTTTTTAAACGCTTTTCTTGATTCTTCGTCTCTTTCCAACGCAAGCGTGCGACAGCGGGTAATTGCTCTCCGGTACTGCTTCTCGAGTATTTCGAGAAGTCGTCCCTTGCAGTCTTTGGTGTCTTCAGTGAACACGCCAGGAGTCTCGTTCTCATCTTTGATCAGGGTTGAGAGGGTTTGCATGAGTTCACGCTTTTCGGCACGTACTTGGCAGCCTTTTCCTGGCCGTATCTGTACGGGGTTCACTTAACTTCTTTCAGCTGTTCCCATTGCACTACGTTCATCGGGTGGTTTTCTTTGGCTTCTCGAATTATTCGTTTTATCGTTTTGCAGAGCGGCTAGTCTTCCAGAAGTGCATCATTCAGTTTCCAGCCACTCCACCATGATGACGTGACGTTTCTGCGAACGACCTTTCCCATTGTCATGATGACGCAGGCGTGATCAGAGAAAGCTACCGGGACCATTTTGTAGGTCAGACTAGCTACAGCGAGTTTGCTTGATACGTAGACACGATCTACACTCTAAGAAAAAGTGAGCACCCCCCTAGTCATCATGCGTTTTGACGGCTGTAACTACCCCACAGGTTTACTTAACTACCCACTGGGCTCGATCCATTGAGCGTTACAGCCCTGTTTGCAGGTGAGAAGCATGGGGTAGTCACGTTTTATAAACTCTTCAATTGAACATTCAAGTGCATGCAATCGTTTAATAGTAAAAGTCACTTAAAAAATCTCAAAAATTACTTGAAACTTGTTTTCTTTGTGCGTTGGTTACCATTTATTCAAATTTGAACCGGTCGAAACAGGCGTGTGGCTCAGTTCGCCTAAACTGGCAGAAAACAAACGTTACCAAAGAGTACAGGCAACCTTGGTAGGCACCTACTAAAACCCGAGGAAGATAAAAAGTATCGCGGTTGTCCTTTTTGGTTCCGTCGCGGGTTTTACCATGTACAGTAGTAAACAGCTGGCAGCTGGCGTCGTGCTCGAGGAATTTAACCAAATTTCTAGAAAAGCACAGGAAGCTATGCACGGGCGTGTGTTGACTTGAATGCTCGCCGGACGAGATACGCTTGTCGTCTTTCACTGTGCGGTTCAGTAAAGAGCGTGCTCTCATTAAAGGTGTGATCGGTCAGTTCTGCGTGCAGATCAGTTGCAAATTGCCTCGTCGGTTCCGCCGAACTTGCACTGCCTGTTATACCCAATATTTTTGCTTTCAAGTGCAGTGATATATGAAGCATTGAACACCACGACTGAGGCCGGACAGGACGAACGTACACAAATATCAGTATTTCTCTGTCTCGGGATATATGATTCGCCTTCACTGACTCAATTGGCACATTTCATCGAGCATACTCGATAAAAAATGCTTCTAACAAAAATGCTTCAAACAAATGTGTGTCATCCCAGGTGGAGTACTTCGAAGGGGACTAATATTTCAGGTCTTCCGTCACGCGTAGCTTTTACCTATATAAAAGATTCCAAGTAAATTTCCAAAAATAAGGCGTTGGCAAACATACAAGTGCTATTTGTTTCAGATAGTTTAGCTTAGATAATTTAGCATACGTCTTTCGCGTTCATTGCAGGTGAAGGCACGGGCCCGAAAGCGGCGATTCTGCACTGTCCTCTTGGCGCGAGCGCGAGCGCATAGAACGCACATTTGAAAGCCACGCGCTTGAGCAGAAACAGTTGTAGCGAAAAAAAGAAAACTGAAACAACGCTTCGGGGAGGACCGGCGGACGGGCTTCGCTAGAATCACCTGCGCATGCTCAGTGTACTCAACGTATACCCAACCGCCGCTGAAGTCATTCGGATATGAAAAAATAGAAAAGAAAATGCATCAGCGTGTTCAGAAAGTTGTGATTGCAGAAATTGGTTTTGATAAAAATAATACAATTAATTAAACAGGCTTCTGTATACTTGAAGTTTAGGCTAGCGAGAAAGCGAAACTGATCAAAACGTGACGTGTAGCGCCTATTCAAATTTATTTATAACCTGCAGTTCACTTTTGCAATGGATTACATTAGAGATACGAGCGCTTTCCTGAGGGCAGTAGAGGAAAATATTATATACGGGTCAATCTTGCACAGCCTTTTCGTATTTATGCAAAATATGACAGTGGTCACTATCCTAATTGGTCACAGAAAATACAGCAGTATATAAGCTGGTGGTGTCGACTAGTCCTGTGTATAGAAATGTAGAGTGTCAATATCTCATGTTGCACCCTGTGCTGTTTGTGAACGCGTTCATGTATAAAATCCTATGGTGTCTGTATGTCGCGTATGTGTGAACAGTGGTGTGGAATAGGTACAGAGCGCGACACTGTTAGCGCGAAAAAGCGATCGCCGGTTTTTACAGTTTTTCTTTGTGAAACCAAGGGATGTCATCCAAGTTATTACTGTTACAGAAAGAGCTCATTTAGTTCTATAATGTAAGCGATAAAATTTCGTGCTCGCTAATACTATTTAGAAGTAAAATGCGAAAATGCGCCGATGTCGTGTTCGCGCTAACAGTGTCGCAATGTGTACATACGTGCATGTCTGGCGAGGAGCTCAAAGCAAAAACTGTTGGTTTCTTTTTCGTTAATTTGAGCGCTGTCCGTTATGAAACGCGTGTCGCCGCCCAATTCAAGGAGTCGCGCGTTTATGTGTCTACTTATTTGAGTGAAAAACACGGAGGCGTTCCATGGCTCCACGTATACCAGCCTACGTATATATATATAGGGTTCGGTTCTCGGCCTCTCGTCCCAGTGGGGTCAGTCCCATAGCCAGTTGAATGGGTGTCCCGTACGGTGAATAGCGCCAAGTGCGTGCATAGACGCGGCGAGGATTACCAGGGACTTGAAAGTGGATAACAAATGCTAACAGGTGAGCAGGAGCGTTGAACGATCTAAACCGACGCCGCTTGGATTGGTGATGCTTCGCCTCGCCGCTGTCAACCGAAAACGCCGGATCACTTGCGGCAAGCACAGCAAGCAGATGCTCTGTTTAATAAAGACATAATTCCATTTGTCGCTATACGATTCCTTCTTTAAATGTTTTCTCGCCACTAAGTAAATGCAGCCGGCCGCGCGAAAGCAGTCGCAGACAAACGCCCTCGAATGCCCCCCCCCCCCCCTTCAAATCGTCGCCCCTACTCGTAATAGGTGCGGTGCCGGCGGTGCTTTGAGGCGCGTTTTTGAGTGCTTTAGTGCGCACGAAAGGCAGCGAATGGGCGTACGCACTTTGGAATCGTATTTTAGCAAAAAGCAGTCCAGCTCGCTAGGCCTTACTCGTGTTGCTCCACAGTCGCTTGCCAGCCGCCATGTTGCTTTTGGGGGTGGTCACTATGACTACTTGTTCATTGCGTGCCGTGTGACTACCCATGGGGTCGTTAGTATAACTAAAGAGGGGTAGCGATATCTGTGACGGCTTCTGACTACCCCAAATGTAGTACCCTACGACTACCCTTTTGTTGAGAGTTTAGCCTTGCGTGACAATCTCCCTGGCAGTGTGAGTACCCAGGTAAAGCGGTTTCCGTCAGCTCTGTGACGTCTTGAAGATCACAGTAACGCAGTAGCTTGCGCAACTCGACCAAACTCGAGTCTGCCCTTGCGCCTTTCGAATAGTCCACCGCTTTCAGGACACAGTTAAAGTCCCCGTCAAGCACTGTTTTGCACGGAGTATGCAGGTACTTCCGCAAAGACGCAAAAAAATTCTTTCCGACTCGCCGAGTCGTTCGAAGCGTAGACCGACAAACACTTGTACAGTTTGTTATGATAAATGACGTGAATGCTGCAGATCCTTCCATTCTTATCTGTTTCCCACTCAGGGCATACATTTATTCCTCTCCCTTCTTTAACCGTGACAGCCGTTACACCGCTTTGGCCATTTGCGACTGGCACTGAGATTGCGTAGTGACGCGCTACAAAACGAGTCATGGCTTCAACTTGTGCAATTGTAGAAAGTTTGGTTTCTTGCACAAAACAGCACGTCCATCTTCTTTTCAAGAAGAACGTTCAGCACCCACTGCTTGCGTTGTTGCGTTTTTAAACTAAGGCAGTTTAGCGTGGAAAACTTGAGACGATGTTTCCTTTGATTTCTATAAAGTGAGGGCCACTGGCGAAGTCAGTTGAAACATTGCCAACGTCTCAGGGAACCGAAAAACGAATAGGAGTGAACGAAAAGAACCCCACCTGTTCCGGTGGCTTTCGGCGGTGTTCCTCCGTCGGAAGTCGTGTGGCGGGGTTTGAACCTGGCTCGTCGGGGTTTGATGACCTGCCATTCGAGGACCGGCCGCAGCATTTGGCCGTCGTTTTCGGAGCGCTGGCCTGACGGGAGCTTGAAGTTCTCCCCAGAGTCACTCAGCTCGAGGTCGTCGTCCGCCGCCCACTCCACCGTGCCGTCCTGGTCTAGGGCGAATTGTGTCCATTGTGTCAATGGTAACTCGGAGTAATCAAAAGTAGTTATAATGTGACTTGTGGTCATAATAAATAGGTTAGTCTCTAATTGGTTCAAAGTAATGTCAAAAGTAATTGGGATGTCAGTTAGGTCGAATCAAACTCTATTGAGTCAATATTAAGCCGAAGTAATCAAAAGAGTAATCAAAATTGTAACTGAGCTTGGAGTAAATCACCCGGTTGTATAAGAGCTCAAAATAATAATAAGAGTGAAGATTAGGTCAATTTGACCGAAATAAAGTCAAATAGTTACTTGAAGTGATCAAGATGTCCTCTCCTGTTTCTACGACAAACGGGCGATAGCCGCTGCAAGTGCTACCCAGGCATCTTGCAATGTCCATTGAGCTTAAAGACAGACACATACACCAATGTTTGCTTACGTGTAGCATTTACTGGAGCTTCTTTAGTGCATCAGCAATCCACTTGATGTGAGAGCTAACTTTGGTGAATACCGTAGAATGATAGGGATTCTCCACAGAACCGAAGGAAACGATTCCAACTTGCAATGACTTCCGACCACGTCTGACAACAGCGGCACCACCAGAGTCGCCCTAAGATTGAGATAATTAGACAAATTGCACAATTAGCGTTACGTGGCCGGCAGTATAATCTAAAAAGAAAGCCGAAGACAAACGACAGTTTTGAAAATTTTCTCAAGCCTCGAAAGCCAACTGTTCTCAAATTCATATTACAGCGGAGCTGTTAAGGGCTAGGTTCCCCAGGATCGTGTCCGGTATGTCGACACAAACCTACCTGGACAGCTACCGCCATCTATAAGCAACGGCGGCAAGCACAACCAGTATGGTTTACGCCGTCGCTCGTAGATGGCGGCAACCTTTCCAGCTATCATAGGAGAATGGATAGTTGGGCGTGTTGGTGGGAAATCATCGTAGGAAACAGCACGAAAAACAGACGACGGCGAAGAAGAAGCACACGAAACGAGTGCAGCGCTCGTCACGTTTGTTTCTTCGTCCTCGACTGTTTTGTGCGCTGTTTCATACGCTCCTACGCTCTTATCAGTTTCGGTTTGGACTCACAATGGGTCGGCCACGCGCCCTTTCGGGGAAAGGAGACAGGCTGCGGAAGGAGCGGCGACGTACGCAGCAGTGCGAATGAGTCCGCAACCGCCGCAAAGCCGCTGTCGCCTCGACTTCCACTGCGTCCAGCGCTTCAGATTCCCTTGCCAAAGAGCACATCGCTCGCCTGGAAAGCCCCCGCCGAGAACAGAACCAGCGATGTAAAAGGCGCCGGCGGGCCAACGCCACGAATGACGACCGTGCCGCTGAGGGCAAGCGCAAGCCCGAGGCCCGGTCCGGCGACGACTGCACTCCACGCCGGCTGAACAGTTAACGGGAGCGACGGCGAGGTTCCGGAGGGAGTTCGTAGAGAACCCGTTTGACGTCACGTGAGCCGTGTGCGACCGACTCGGGTTCGCCGGAGACGTATCCACGATCGGCGGAGTGTCGGACGAGAAGAAGCGGGAATCGGGCGCGTGCGCGTTGCGGCAGAGTATCGAGTACAGCTCCGCTGGTCTTCCTTCTTCACGAGAGTGGAAAGGGTGAACGTTTTTTTCTCTCGTTTCTGTTGTTGCATTCATCGGTCGGTATTGTAGGCGTCTTTCTTTTCTTTTTTTAGAAAGAAAGAAAAATACACGGTATATTCGTTCGCCTTAGTGTTGGCGGTAACACGTTACTTTTTCGCAGTGTTGTACACGTTCCTCAAAAAAGGAACGAAAGCTCGTTCCTCGTTCCTTCTGATTTTTGGAACGCGTTCCCCTTACAAATTCCATTTGTGTGAAAGGAACTCGTTCCCGTTACAGTTAAAAAAATGGGACGTATCGTTACATATACTTTACATTTGTATTTTGCTGACTACCATATTTGTTAGCTCGTGGAAAGTTTTTTTTTAATCTATCCCTTCAAATTGGAACATACAAATTTGAATGCCGTGATGAAAGGGTACCTGGAGAAGAAAACAAGTGGAAGCAGGGTATCCTTTGTTGCTATATTCACCTTTGAAAATATCAGCTTTGAACCTTATTCATGTTTGTGGTGGGCACATCAGACGAGCCAAATATACTGTTACCCCACAGTGAACGAGCGTTTTCTAGCAACCTCAGACGTTTCAATCTAACAAAGTTGCTTGTTCGAACCTAAGAACAGTTGCTTCTGGATGTTGCCGTCCGCAAGACGAGCAAATGAAGAAGAGGGTGGGCTTTTGGAAGGCCCATCTTAAGAATTACAAGTCCTTCTTCGTGAAGGTTGGATTTGTTGTTCAGTTTGAAAGTGGGGGACAAGGGGTGAAAGAATAAAGGTCAATTTTCGTGCATCTTCTAAGTGGCCGTCGTTCTTGATACAGGGGTGTGTTCGATGTCTGGTAAGTTGTTGTTTTGTGGCAACTGTAGGTCTCTTTGTGGAAGTTCAGTATGGCTGTAGTCGGCCTTAGATTTTCGGGTGTATGAGGATTCGTGGAAGCAAAGAACGTTGCTGAGTATGAAACGTCCCTCCTGTGTCTTTTCCTTTGACTAAAAGTTTTACTCTTTGTACCGCAGTCTTTGGCACTGAGAACAGAATCGATTTCCACTAGCACTCCTGCACCCGACTATCACCGAGCGAGGATCAAACAAAATAAACCTTAAAAGGCTTCTGACACGCCAAAGAAATATATTTTTTTTTTATGCTAGGCGGTAAATTGGTGTATCAGAACATCACCAAAGAATGTTTCACGTTAGAGTTCCGTAGTTTGTTTAGAAAAATAGAAATACGAAGCCCAATTCAAAGTACCCGCCAGTGCCCCGTGACGTAACAATCTACCGCAAGATGTCGGGGCGGTCAGAAGGAAGGCATCGCCGGAAGTCACGTGAGTTGTATCACTACTCGTGCTTACCGCGACCACGTGTAATATTTTTTTTTCTCATATTTTTGTTATTCTCCGCATCTCCGCGAGCAATCCAAGCGGACATTTCTCATATTTGCTTTTCATCGCCTAATGTTGCTGTAAAGGTAGAAGAAGAGGAGTCAGTAAACCTAGTAAACAAGTTCTACTCATGTTCTAGAAAAAACACGTACTTTATGCTCGACGTTTACTTATACTTGACACACTCACCAGTTCGTATTCTCTAGACGGCAGGCATCTTCAGCCTGGAGAGTATCCGATGATTCGATTACCTCGGTGTGTGAACCTTCAGCAATGCAATCGGGCGTGTCGTATGCTAGCAATCCTAATCTTCGCCAGCGTTCTAAAATATTTTTTTTTTCAAAGCTTGATAGCTTGTTTTGTAAGCAGTAGGGCTTTGTATCATCGGACTGATGACATGCACTAGTACACGGGCTTGTACTCGCAACGCTTTCATCATTGACCTCCATCACGTCGATCCACTGACTCTTCGTCCTCAGCTTTTACAGCACGCAAACTAACCAACGGTGCAGCGATAAAAAGCTAGTGGAACTGAAACTTCGTTTTCTACGATCGCTAGTGGAGAAAACCAGAATAACAAAAACAAAAAAAAAGAAGGTATTAGGCACCGTCGCGGAGAGCACGAGGAGAGAAACGTTTGTGACATCCGGCGAACCCACTTTTAGTGACGTTAGTCGATGCCTCTCTTCTGACCGCCCCGACACCTTGCGGTACACTGTTACGTCACAGTGCACTGGCGGGAACTTTGAATTGGGTCTCGTATTTCAATTTTTTATAAAAAAAACTACGCAACTCTATAGTGAAACAATTTTTTTGTAATGTCCTGATATGCCAATTCAACGCCTAGTATGAATTTTTTTTTTTTTTTTGGCGTGTCAGAAGCCTTTTAAGATAAGTAACCAAAAAGTAAACGAGATCCTGCTCTTCGTAAAGATATGGGTTTTATAAATTTTAGAATTTTCCTCTTAGAAATAAAAGAAAAATTACCCCACTGGACGGAAAAAGGAACCCAGTTCCTTCTTCCGTTCCAGCAGAAGTGTAACGAGTTCCCGTTCCAGTTCCACCGATGCAAAATAAAACAGCGGCGTTCCTTCGTTCCTCGTAAAAGGAACGCGTGTCAGGAATGCCGTTCCTTGTAACGCCGTTTTGTACAACACTTCTTTTTCGGCAACGTTGAACCTACTCGTCATATTTTTCTTCCCGAGACTTTAAAAAAAATAACATCTTATTCTTTCGTGTTTTTAGGCGCGAAGTTATGTGCATTTCTGTTTTTTCTTTACGTTTTTCTTTGAGTTGTTTTTTGTGAAACCTTAAAAAACATAAATTAATTATGTTCAGTTACTGCATGAACATAATGTTTTTTTGAAATATTATGCGTATTCACACGCGTAACCCCAAAAGGGTAAAACGTGTTAACTCATACTTAGAAAAGTAACGCAAAAGGAATGTTTGTTACTTTTTTATCGGATACGGCAACTCTAGCGCGTTCCTTTTATTTGCGAGTAACGAGTAACGTGTTTCGTTACTTTTTCTTCGGTAACGCCTACAACGCTGGTTCGCCTTGCCCGACACACAAAGAGGAGAGAGAGAGAATTATCCGCGAGAGGTTCTTCTACGACGCGCATCATTTAATATAAAAATATTAATAATAAATCTTTATTTCATCTGCCCCAAAACAACCACAAAGGTGGTTGTTTTGGGGCAGATGACCGCCCCGACACCTTGCGGTACACTGTTACGTCACAGTGCACTGGCGGGAACTTTGAATTGGGTCTCGTATTTCAATTTTTTGTGGTTGTTTTGGGGCAAAACAACCACTTTGGTACAAACAATAAAAAAGTAAAAACCAAGCCAACAACCATAGCCGATCAAGGGTCGAGATAACATGAAATTGACCAGTGGAAGAGATGCACGATAAGTACGCACGCTAAATGGTTGCTATGTGGTATCTTAAATTTTTACGGAAATCTGAAATGTCACTGAATATATTCAGCTTAGAGAACGTGCTTTTTTTGAACGAAGTTTGTAAACGAGGCATTGGCAACCTACTAGAAACTGAATGAACGTAAGGCTAGTTACACAGCAAGGAACGTGAAAATTAACACAGCCCAAAAGCAAGTCAGTGTCGAACCCCCCCCCCCCCCCCCCCCATTCACAGCGTTATACAAGAAAACTAGATCACCTTCCAACCTTCTGCTTTACAAAGGTACGAGAGAAACTTTATTTGGAAGAAATTCGTATCTATAATAAACGCGAAGCTGGAAGTATCTATCACATACAATCCGTATCAGCCATTTTTGCACGGACTCAATGCTTAACGGCTGCGGGCGATGGAGTGGATTCCAAATAACTGATCCAAAATCGAGCCTAGGTCGTACTAACGCACAAAATAAATAAATCAAATAAGCAGGGTTTTTGAACTGCTTAGTCATACGAGAAACCATGCGCAGCATTTTCGATGCGTTTTCGACAGTAACAGACACATGAGCATTGAATGAAAGCACGCTATCAACATACACACCGAGATCCTTAACAACAGTCACCCGTTCGATTTGCGTTTTCCCTAAAAAGTAGCTGAAAGGTATAATATCATGGCGTCGGCACAACGAAAGAGCCCTAGTCTTAAGAAGATTTAGAAGCGAGCTATTCGCTGAACATCAGCGCAGTATGTTAGTTACGTCGCTTTCGAGCACACGTTGCAATCAACAACAGATATGACACTCATATAAATCTTAATGTCATCTGCGAACAGTATTATTTCAGCATTTTTGACATGTGATGTTATATTGCTAACAAATATCAAGAACAGAAGTCGCCCAAGTATAGACCCATGGGGGACACCTAAGATTAAACGAAACATTTTAGAGTGGGTGCCAGAAATCCGTAAACTATTCGTACGATATGAGAAATAACTTTTAAACCAGATACATAATGCCGAACAACAAGCATACAAAAAAACCTTTTTGAATAGCACCCCATGGTCACCTTTATCGAATCGTTTCGTCATGTCGAAGCAAATACCATCTACCTGCCTCTTGTTCACAACAATAGGTAGGGAGTAATTTAAAAAGGAACACCAGTTGGTCTCAACCGACCGACCTGTCATGAACCTATGCTGCGAGGCCGTTAATCCCTGACGAAAATAAAATATAGCAGAACCATAATTTTTTCTGGCACAAAAGCTTTTTTTTTTTTTTTTTTTACGGCCGCGCGCTAAGATTTTTTTCCTGACGTACCTTTGCAGCTTGTTTTTTGTTATCCCCGGCACAGAACATTATTTTGGGCCGATAAGGGCAGCAGAAGAAATTCATGCAGTTTTTGTCTTTCATGACAGGAACGGTGATAGCCAACAATTTGTAGCTCGTGGTTCCATCTGCACGTAAGCAAGTATACATAGTTATTAAAATGGGAAAAAACACAGCCTATTGCAGTAGAAAAGGCAATCACGGCTGACAGTACAGGTATACAAAGAATTATTTTGCTCATTACGGTAAGCGCAAAGCAATGCACTCACAATTTTGCAAGCTGTAACGAATGGCCTTGTTGTTGTTGTTATTGTTTTATTTTTATTTTATGACAATACCAGATGCGAATTACTTACTACTTAGGTTACTTTAGTACGCACGATTAAAATGTAGAATTTAATTTAAAAGATAAGTCAGGAAACGTGAAATACAAATAAGAGAAAAAAGCTCTGTATTGTGACAAAAGAGCCCTAAAAGCAAACATTGTCAAACCGTAATCTTTCAGGTTTTATGGGAAAGGAAAAGTGTGAGACGGAATTGGTGCTCTCATTGACATTGTATACGTCGCAGGAGAAAAAGACTGTGCGTTCTGGCTATACGTAATCCATAATAGCGATGTTAAATTGAAGGATTTTAACTACACGTTAGCTGTTCTCTAGTGTTCCAGAGCTATTATAATCCGTGTGACAAACCGACCTCCTCGCTGCACTTATTAAAAACTAGATTTTGAACTAAATAGAAGCGCAGAAGGATAGGTAAAAAGAGAAGAAGAGGACTACAAGAAGGGGTGCCGTCTTGTCCGTCTTGTCACCTTCTCGCCTTGTCCCTATACTTCGGCGCTTCTATTCAGTCATGAAGAAACAACTAGACCAACTCAACATTTCATAAATTTTGAAGTAGGGCACTTTTTTTGAAGGTATATGAGACTGTGATGGGTAAGGAAAACTGCGCAGATTAGTGGGCAGCCCTTTGTTTTGTATCTGTTAATGCCAAGTTACGTTTTCTGTACAGACCCACCCACTAAGAAGAGCGTTGTTCCTGCCACGAGCGTGTGTCACTATCCTATACCCAGTTTTAGAATCGTGTGAAAAAACGCAAAATACGAGCGAATCAATAGTTTCAAAGCCTGATGTTGCTTCGTAAAAGGTGTCACTTGGAGTAGCAGGTAATACCGGCTGCCGTAATATCTGCAGTTACCATGCACACAAGCCATGAAGCCGTTACAAGCGTTTATCTATTTAACCGGGCAATCGTGAAAATTATCCACCATTTTATGTTTCCGGTACTGGATACGCGCAACGAAGACCCTGTCCAACTAACAATATTCCATTTTGAGAAGAAAAAAAAAAGATTTGTATTAATTATAAATAGTCCCGAGGGATATAAAATACACAATACTTAATAACACATAGCTTCTAAATTTGCATGCGACTACTAGTATATGAACCACTTTCTATCAGGCAAAGATTATATAAGCACGGTGTCGATTTCCAATCGATGTTTCAGCGCTATCTTAACAATTATTCGTTAATAATACGCAGCTGGCAAATGTTAATCAGAAACATCCCAAGTGGGATTCCTCTCGTGGTGAACATTGGGAGTGAACAACCCTGACAAGAGCATCTAGAGAGATGGTGATAATTTAAGAGAGAATTCTTTAAGGCTCTCAGAACTATAAGGCTCTCAGTGGCTCTCAGTGAGTTTTAGAATAGCGTACGCAAAAGGTTTTGCATATGCAAAAAAAATAACGTCCTGGTCTCTACTCATGCGGGAGCTCAAACTGTGTCTTCGGTTGGCGGTTAGCTACGATGGTCATCCGCATTGTAGAGCAAGCAACGCTAACGCTAACTCAGAGCACTTGCGTTTGCTCTTATACGCAATAGGTAAACTTTATTCTTACTCGGAGAAGTGTCTCCAAATCCAGCTACTGTAATGACATTCCCGGGATGGGGGGGCATCTTGGCGAGACACACGGTCCCAATCCGTCCTTTGCTGGCCGGAAAATCGAAAGGTCGTGTCAACTTGATGAGCGCGATGTCATGGCTGTGATCTGGCATTACGCCTCCCCAATAATCCTCGTGTGTGATAACTTGTTTGATCTGTAGTGGAGAGAACTCTGTTACGTAATCATGGAGGGGGTACAGATTTATTCATGTTCAACATACCGTGCTTTAATATGTGACTTCTGCTCCTTCGGAATTACACTGATAGGTAACTTTGTGACACGTCGCATTTTCCCCCTCTTCTATACTTTAAAATTTGAAACGACTGAAATAGTGTATCACCTGGTACCTTAAAGGAGCTGTGAACAGTTTCAGTGCATTGCTTAAATAATTTGGGAGTTGGTATCTCGACCTTTCTAAAGTAAAGAACAAAAACCCGCTTTTGCCTGCATGTCCTAGTTTTTAATTTAAAAATGGACAAATATTGAGGTTTTCGACACCTCTCAACTGCTTCACCAAGTTCCGAGTCACGTGCGCTGTGACGTCAATGGGGGTTGCCCGAGGTTTCGGTGAAGCTCTCTCTCTAGAGCCATCAGTGAGCAGCGAGAACTCATCCGCTCGCGACCACGTGACCACGTGCTGGCGGGCGTAGCGCGAACAATATGGTGAAAGGAGGAAAGTATCATCCGGGTCCGGCCATCCAACGTCCGGCCCTATCCCCCTCCCCCTCCGGCTTTTGGCGGCTGTTCGCGGTAGCAGATAGAGCTGACGGTTTTGTGGACCTAGGGTAGAAGACGCCACTAAAACTCCGTATAATAAAAGTTTTGTCGATGATACCAGGTTTTTAACACATTTATATTTATGTGGGAACGACAAGATTTATAGAAAAGTTACCTTTTATCGAGCAGGTATTCGCACAACTTGCTATCTTTCTACAAGACCCCCCATTGACGTCATTCTGCGTGTTTCTCATGGCCGCCGCTCGCGGCTGCAGGTCGGGGAATATTCTAATTTTTGCCTCGCGATTACGCGGCGGAATCGCAACATTTCGAAGAAAGGAGGTGTGTTTTCAGTTCTTTGTGACAAGGTGAACAATGTCAAAGGTAGAAGATGGCAATTCTTTCAATGTCAAAATCGTTGCACAGCTCCATTGAGCTTAGATCTGTGCTAATTCGTCAATCCAGCTGTTCTTCGATTGCCTTGTGTTCGTGTGCTGCGGGCAAGTAGCACTAGGAAGAAGCCATAACCTTAGTAAATTCGAGTCAGGCTAATTGCATGTTTTTTTTTTCGGGGACAAGTTTAATTAAATCGACTGAAAACATGTATATTTATTTAACGACAAGTTTCGCCCACCTCTGCCTCGAGCTCCTAGCACACTGCGCCATATCAGAGCGTTTGTCAGAAATGAAAGGGAATCTTCGACACAATTGCTCCGTGGCGAGGCGGTGCCGTTCAGACACCTTCACTTTGTGCGTTCACAACACGCTACATGTGAGCCTAAGAACACTGCAGTAAAAACAAAAAGTACGATGCCATGCTCCCAATCGCGTTTACTGAACCAGAAGGTCGTCTGCAGTTCGAGACAATTAAAAGGGACATGTTTAGAACCTCGTTTATTCTAGTCGCTTAAAATATGCCGGTTTCTCGTGTTTGTCTTTGGATCGTCAGCCCAGCGCATTACCAGTGAAAATTTCTGACAAGGCTTTCTGTACATGTATTCAATATTTGTACATGAAATGGGTCGGAGAAATTCATTTCTTCAGCGAGTCATTTTCGATTTTGCTGGAAGTGTGCTTAGATTAGAAATGTTTTCACCGTCCGCGCACACAGATGGAACATTAAATAAACAATCGGTGTTCTTCCAAGAACGCGGTAGAAGACGTGATTGTCCACATATAAAAATAAAAAAATTATTGTTGTAGCTTGTATATAAAAATGAAGGAAGGAATATCAGAGAAATAAACATATCACGTTTTAATTAAAACTCAAGGCCTTGGCGCAAGGCAGCAAAATTCTATTTCTAAACGTATAGAACAATACGTTCGAAGCGGACTTTTTGATAATATAAAAATGTAATGTGTGTCCATTTTTCCTGTCCTAATGCAAGCAGTTATAACTTTGCATACGGGTGTTAATAAATTGAATATTTTAAACTTTGCGCAAAATTTGAAATTAAAATTCATATAGCTAGGCAGCCGATTTAAACAATCTCCGTCATTTTATAGCACAATAATAATGATTCATTGTGTCGCGAGATTTTATGCAGTGACCTAACCTGGTTCGATAATGTCAGATTAATTTTTTTTGAGTCGTTTGTAAACGATTTGAAAAAAACCTTTGATGAAGATGAATCTGTCCTAAAACAAATATAGTTCTATTAGGGGTTACGGGAAAATAACAGTGATCTATAAAAGTAACTTAATCATCTGAGCATAGCATAGAAGAGCAATGATTATTCTTACTTTCCTTTTTAGGTAGTAATCTTCCTGAAATGTTCTGTACAAGCGTCCAGCAGAAACTGTTGACGCGCTTGTATTAACTCTGAAATATAAAAACTCAAGGTTATCAAATATATTACTAAAACTTTCGCAACCTGACTTACCCGTCTAGCACGCAGTGCGCAGCAGTCAGAACAACATCATTTTTAATTAGTGATCCACCGCATGCAACAATTTCGCCATTTGCCAGGAGAATGACCAAGAACACCTGCGGATCGGATACAAAATAACGAGTGAATTCTTTATCGATTTAACAGAAATTCACAAATTAGAGCAGAAGAAAATAATCGATTTATTCTTCATAGTAATCGAACATGTAATCATTGCAGAGCGGAAAATATGGAGAAACGTTGAAGTCGATGAAAAAAACACAACTCTGGGATGACGTCTCGATAGTTTGAGACGCTGAACGTCTCAAACGAATTATAACTAAGTCGCCTGCACATTCGCAGCTGTTCTTTTACATTTATAGTGTTATCACTTGCGCGATAAGCAAGCTTTCCAAGTCGTGATAGTCTGTTATTGCAACGCCAGACCGCGTTCTCCTTCTACCCTATGCTATGGTAAGTCAACCGCCAACTGCATCAAAATAACCCTCCCCCCCTCCCTCCTATCGACCAACATGCACTGTTTACAAACAAGCCCGCGCCTCTCACAGCGGATGTCAACATATTGCGCGTGCAAAGAAACTAGATGTAGGTGAGGCGATTCATCTTCGCATGTGAAGTACAGATAAATACAGGCAAATACAGACAAAATATATACAGATAAATACAGATAAAATGGTGGAATACGGATAAAAAACAAATAAATTGCCTTAATGTCCTATGCTTCTTAAGTATTCCGTAACCCGGGAGCATGGTGGTAGGAACTTTCAGGAGGTGACATGAGGCCAACAGAGGTGAAGCCAGAAAGGTGGAGGGACATGTCCGCAACGATGACCAAGACCAAGAGACATCTCTTGATTTTGGTCATAGTGTCACGGATGAAAATTCATGAGGCAAAGATAACTGAAGAAACTAAACGTTTAATGGGGCGAACTTGTGCCCAAAAATAAAAAAGGAACAGAAGAAAAGAGTAGAGCGTCGCGGGCGGCGTAACAGCAGGACCGTACGCTGAGGCGAGACTGACTCCGGCTCGCCACGCGGAGCCCCTTATGGACATGCGTGGGTTTCTGGAATAATCGGCGTAGAAAGTTCAACGCGTAGAACATTCGAACCTCGAACAAGCAACACGGTTCTCGAATTTACCAGAACATTTTACCTCAGAGTCCACAAAAATACGTCCCCGCGGCCAGGAATCGAACCCTAGCTTTTCGCGTGGGAGGCAGGTAGGATAACCGTTAGGCCACGCGCGCGCTGCCTACTTGGCCAGCTGTGCGCGTGGCATTACTCCCCCCTTAAAAAGTGCATCGCCCCGATGCAACACAAAACAAAACAAAATAAAATAAAAAGAACGATAAACAGAAGAGTCCTTTGGAGCACATAAGATCCACAGTCCTATCGAGCGTAGTACGGCTTCAGGCGCACGACGTGGACGACCTCAGGTCGTGGTGGGCGGCGTGACTATGTTCGTGTTCCGTCGGGCATCACCTCGTAGTTCAGCTCCCCGAGGCGACGAAGTACCTTGTACGGTCCAAAGTACCGTTTCAGCAATTTCTCACTAAGGCAGCGGCGACGGATGGGCGTCCACACCCACACCCTGTCTCCGGGCTGGAATTGGGCGTCCGTGCGACGAAGGTTATAGCGGCCCGCGTCGACGCGTTGCTGGTCTTGGATCAGGAGTCGGGCGAGCTGGCGGACTTCTTCGGCCCGTTGAGCAACCACCTGGGCGTCGTCGCTTTCATTGTCAGCTGGCTCATGGGGCAGCATCGCGTCCAGCATGGTCGTTACCTTCCGACCTATGTACCAGCTGGAAAGGTTGAATCCAGTGGTCTCTTGCACCGCCCTATTGTAGGCGAACGTGACGTAGGGCGACACCTCGTCCCACGTCTTGTGCTCTACGTCGACGTACATAGAAATCATGTCGGCGATTGTCTTGTTGAGTCGCTCCGTCAGCCCGTTGGTCTGTGGGTGGTACGCAGTAGTACGACGATGGCTGGTGTGACTGAGCCGGCGGATTTCTTGGGTCAGTTGTGCCATGAACGATGATCCGCGATCTGTAATCAGAACTTCAGGAGCGCCGTGCCGGGTGACGATGGATTCGATGAAAAACTTGGCGACTTCAACAGCCGTTCCTGAAGGAAGGGCTTTCGTTTCTGCGTACCGCGTCAGGTAATCTGTGGCGACGATTATCCACCGGTTTCCCAGGGTCGGCGGCGGAAAAGTACCAAGTAGATTCATTCCGATCTGCTGGAACAGTGTAGTTGGCGGAGGAATCCGCTGCAGGAGATCTGCCGGCTTCGTCGGCGGTTTCTTGCGTCGCTGGCACTCGTGGCAGGATCGGGTGTAGAGGTGGACGGTTTTGGGGAGCTTGGGCCAGTAATACTTTTCACGAATACGGGCCAGTGTCCGGCTGTAACCAAGGTGTCCGGACGTCGGGTCGTCATGACATGCTTGAAAAATCTCCTCTCGAAGGTCGGCCGGGATTACCAGCAGCCACGGCGAGTTGTTGTTTCCGAAGTTCTCTTTGTAGAGGACACCTTGTCGAATGGCGAAAGTCGGCCGGGTTCGTGAGAAAACACGGGGCACGGTACTCCCGCCCCCTTCCAGGTGCTCGATTAATGCGCGCAGCTCAGGATCGTCCCGTTGACGTCGTGCCATGTCGTCGGTGTAGACTGTCCCTAGGAAGCACTCGTCGTCATTGTCATCGCTGCAGCCGGAAGGGGTTTCGACGGGGGCTCTGGACAGGCAGTCGGCGTCGCTGTGCTTGCGGCCTGACTTGTAGACCACAGTCATGTTGAACTCTTGTAGTCGGAGACTCCATCGAGCGAGGCGTCCTGACGGGTCCTTGAGGTTCGCAAGCCAGCAAAGCGAGTGGTGGTCCGTCACCACGCGGAACGGGCTCCCGTACAAGTACGGACGAAACTTCGTGATTGCCCAGACGACCGCAAGGCATTCTTTCTCAGTCGTGGAGTAATTTTTCTCCGCCTTGGACAGTGTCCGACTTGCGTAGGCGATGACTCTCTCGATGCCTTCTTGCACTTGGACCAGTACTGCGCCGAGTCCCGCGTTACTTGCGTCCGTGTGAATCTCGGTTTCCGCATCCTGATCGAAATGACCAAGCAAAGGTGGAGTCTGGAGTCGTCGTTTCAGCTCGTCGAATGCCTACTGCTGCTCCTCGCCCCATTCTAACTTCTCGGCGTCCTTCGTGAGGTTTGTGAGCGGTGCGAAAATTTTAGCGAAATCCCGAACGAAGCGTCGATAGTAGGCGCAAAGTCCAAGGAATCTTCGCACGGCCTTCTTGTCTGTCGGCGCTGGAAATGCCGCGACGGTGCGAGTCTTCTCGGGGTCTGGGCGGACGCCTTTGGTACTAACTACGTGGCCTAGAAACTTAAGTTCGTCATAAGCGAACCGGCACTTTGACCGCTTGAGTGTGAGTCCGGCGGCCTGAATGGGTTGGAGAACAGCTTGGAGTCGTCGCAAGTGCTCGTCGAAGTCACTTGAAAACACTACGACGTCGTCAAGGTAGACGAGACAGCTCTGCCACTTCAGCCCTGCCAGTACTGTGTCCATGACACGCTGGAACGTTGCCGGCGCCGTGCATAGGCCGAAAGGCATGACCTTGAACTCGTACAGGCCATCTGGCGTAACGAAAGCTGTCTTCTCTCAGTCCCGTTCGTCGACTTCAATCTGCCAGTAGCCGCTCTTCAGGTCCATCGATGAAAAGTATCGAGAGTGGCGCAGGCGGTCTAGCGTGTCATCGGTTCGGAGGAGTGGATAGACGTCTTTCTTCGTTACCGCGTTCAGCTGCCTGCAGTCCACGCAGAACCTAAGCGTTCCGTCCTTCTTCCTAACCAGCACGACTGGAGAGGCCCACGGACTGCTTGAAGGCTGGATTATATCGTCGTTCAGCATTTCTTCCACTTGCTGTTGGATGACCTCCCGTTCTTTTCTGGAGACTCGGTACGGCGATCGGTGCACAGGGAGCGCGTCGTCGTCGGTGACAATGCGATGCTTCGCAACGGTGGTTTGGCGCACCTTCGACGACGTCGCGAAGCAGTCGCTGTATTTGGCGAGGAGGTCACTCAGCTGCCGTCGTTTCGGGTCTGGAAGCTTGGGGTCAATGTCAAGCTGCGCTGGCGGCGTAATGTCTTGCTGAGGTGGCGCTGATTCTTCAGCAATCGCGGCGATTTTGGCGGAGTTCCAAAGTTCCTCGACGTGGCCCACAGCGGCACCTTTTGTGAGGTGTTGCGTTTCTTGTCGGAAGTTTGTCACGAGGACCACGGTGCGCCCATCCTGGAGTTTAGTCACTCCTCTTGCAACGCCTATTCCTCTTCCCAGGAGCAATTGAAGGTTGCCTTCAAGAACAACTTCGCCGCAGGTAGCTGCATCGGTCACGACGGGTACGACAACACTTGATCGCGGCGGCAGGTTCACGTGGGCGGCAGCGACTCGGACGATGGCTGACGCTGTTTGGGGTATCTCTGAAGGCGGAACAGGCTTGCGCAGCGTCAATCTGTTCTCACCAAGGTCGATGACGGCGCCGTATTCACACAGAAAGTCCATGCCGAGGATGACGTCTCTGGAACAGTATTGTAGAACGACGAACTTCACAGGGCACGTCTCACCGTGGATCTCGACTCGAGCAGTGCATCTCCCGACTGGTGTAATGAGGTGTCCTCCGGCGGTTCGTATCTGAGGTCCATCCCACGACGTCATGACTTTTCGAAGGCGGCGGGAGAGCCTCCCACTCAAGACTGAGTAGTCTGCTCTGGTGTCCGCGAGTGCCGATGCGTCGAGGCCGTCGATAACAACGTTTAGGTTGTTGGACACCGTTGCAGGGGCGTCGGTGCGATGCGGGGCGTCGGGAGAGTGGGAGTGCTCCGTCGATCTTGGAGGCTCTTTGCTTCCGTCGTTTTCGGCAACGTCACCTCCAGGCGTTGCCGCACTTAGTTTTCCCGGCGACGGAGGGGAGACAGGCTCTCTCGGCGGGGTCGTGGCGCTGGGGACGCTGAGCGTCGTGGCGATGAGGAGCGGGCTTCACGGCGGAGAGACGGCACCGGGGAGAGATAGCGTCGGAGGTACTCCTCGATGTCGAGAGGGCGTTCGTCGTACCTTGGGCGCGGGTCGTTCGGGTGGAACCCGCGCAGCCCCAGTTGTCTGTAGGGGCATCGACGGTAAATGTGGCCGGCTTCACCGCAGTGATAGCACAGCGGGCGTCGATCGGCCGTTCGCCACACGTCGGTCTTCCTTGCCGCAGCTTGTTCTGGGCGAACGTGCGCCCGATCTTCCTGGCGTCGGGGGTACTGCGGCGGTGGAGGTTCACGTCGGGAAGGCGCCATGTACGGACGCGGGGCTCGTGGAGCTCGTCGAACCATTGCGGTGTAGCTTAGAGCTGGCTCTTCCTGTGCTGCTGCGGTGACGGGAGTCTCGGGCTGGAAGGCTCGGTGAACCTCCTCTCGGACGACCTTGACGAGTGAGGGTGAGGATGGGCGATCTGCAGCAGGTAGGGCCTTGCGGAGCTCTTCCCAGACGATCTCCCGGACGATCTCCCGAAGGCTGTCGCCACCGCTGGTATTCAAGTCCAGTAGGGCAGCTGCGACGGTTGGAGCACCAGGCGCGCCGGTGAGTCGGTGGTAGTGGCTTGCTCGGGCCGTCAGTGCGCGCTCGATATTGGTGGCTTCGGTTACAAAACCATCGACCGCCGTCGGGGGATTGCGTACCAAGCCTCCGAAAATTTCGCTCTTCACGCCACGCATGAGAGCGCGAACTTTCGTCTCTTCGACGGCCTCCGGATCGGCTCGGGCACTTAGACGAAGGACATCCTCAACAAAGCTTGTTACACTTTCGTTGGGGCCTTGCACCCTTTTGGAGGAGGTCCTCCGCTCGCTGCCGGTGGTGGTAGTTGATGAAGGTCCGCTTTAATTCGGCGGCGCTTAGTTCCCACGAGGTCAAGGAGGCTTCGTGGTTCTCATACCAGTGCCTCGCGGTGCCTTCAAGTGAGAAGTAAAGGTTCTGCAGGCGGTGCTCGTCCGTCCATCCGTTGTGGCGGGCTACACGTTCATAATGATGCAGCCAGTCTTCTACATACTCGTGCGCGTCCCTGGGAAAGGGCGTGGGAGTGCGGGGAGTGACAGGCAGGATGACGACGGGTGGGGCAGTCATCGTCGCGGTCTTCTTTTTCGGCTTCTGGGGCAGGGGTCCGAATTCCGGGAGTTGGCCTTTGGTACGGCGGCTTGCTCGGGCGTTGGAGTCTTCTGCGAAGAGTAGCCTGCCAGGGCTGAGCACGTCACTTGGCCGGCGTGTCTTCGGAGGGGTACAGTCGACGGGCATGAAATGCAGTACCCCGCACCTCCACCAGAATGTCACGGATGAAAATTGATGAGGCAAAGATAACTGAAGAAACTAAACGTTTATTGAGGCGAACTTGTGCCCAAAAATAAAAAAAGGAACAGAAGAAAAGAGTAGAGCGTCGCGGGCGTCGATGGCGGCGTAACAGAAGGATCGTACGCTGAGGCGAGACTGACACCGGCTCGCCACGCGGAGCCCCTTATGTACATGCGTGGGATTCTGGAATAATCGGCGTAACAAGCAACACGGTTCTCGAATTTACCAGAACATTTACGTCAGAGTCCACAAAAAAACGTCCCCGCGGTCAGGAATCGAACCCTGGCTTTTCGCGTGGGAGGCAGGTACAATAACCGTTAGGCCACGCGCGCGCTGCCTACTTGGCCAGCTGTGCGCGCGGCAATAGCTGGGGGGCGTGTCCCTCCTCTCTTCTGGCTTAACCTCTGCTGGTCTCATGTCGCCCCCTGTAGCCTCCTACCTCCGTGCCCCGGAGGGTTATATGTGCTGCACTCTGGAGTTGTAGTCATGCTGCCAGCAAGGTACGGGACGCGGGCGGCCGTACTCCTACCACTCGCTATGTGTAGGCAGGTTCTTATGGCCGGTGGAAGTCCATGTTTCAACGGAAGCTCTGACCACGATGAATGAGCGAATGCAAGCGAACGCTGACATTTTTTTTATTCTTGTTTTAATGCTGTATCGAGGCACATTACTTCGCCAACGGGGGCCCGATCGAACCCTACATCGTGCACCTCATATCCGTTGCCACGTAGACTCCATAATGCAACGAGCGCAGTGCTGCGTGCGGGGATATTTTGAAGTTGTCTATTGCAAAGGCGATCACACGAGGACGGGTATCTTTTGATTATCGAAGGTGTACGATGAGAAGATGAGAGGGAGGAGGATGTGAGAGCGAGGGAACGTAAGAGTGCCGAGCTCTGATAGGTATCTGGAGTTCAAACGCGAGACACCTCGCGAGAAGCAGACGACGCACTTGTTCGAGGGAGACGGTGGATAGAGACCAAGTCAGCTAGTCTCTGCGTCTATCCACTAATGACTTCAATCGCAGGTTGGAGTTCTGATGCCACTATCCGCTCTCATTCCCTCCTCTCCCTCAGATTGTCACCGAATAAGTAGGGGAAGCAGCCAACAGAGTAGTGACTCCGCGGTTTCACTCGTGCTTTTCACAGTACCATCCATGGGAATTCTCCGTCTTTTGCCGGTCGTCCATCCAAAATAAATCGGTCTCGACTGCGCACAAGACTTTGACCGCAATTGGGATCGGGCCATCCGGAACCTTGGAGGAACATACACAAATATTGAAGCCTGAAATGTTTTTTTTTTCCTTAACACACCTTCCTTCCCCCCCCCCCCCCTCCTCTTTTTCTCGAACTTTTTTCCGTCCCTGCATTTCCCGCTAAGATTATCAGGGAAATAAATTGATGTCTCTTTACCCGACGCTCCGAGACCTCTATATCAATTCAGTTTCCTTGTTAAACACAGCTGGAATATTGACGCCACGTGACCTATACACCCCCTCAGTTTCCCTGTTAAACTTTGCGGGGCTATTAACGTCACTTTGTATTTTCACTAACTAATTTACTTGCTAACTCTTTAGTGTATTTTTTCCATTGCCGCCGCTTAGCCTCTCTAGGGTGGCCGAGCACCAATCAAGCTGAGTTATCAGCTTTTTTCTTCGGCCTCCCCGCATTTTTGCTGAATAGGAAAATAATCTATTTGATTCGATTTGATTTAAAAGAACACTGAATATAGGAAAAAAACATTTTTGTTTCTACCTGGTAACGACAGTCATGTCTCAAAATAAATGTTTCTCGAAAAAAACATTTGTTTTCCCAATGTCGAATTTTTCGATTTCCGGGGAAACCGAAATTGTGCACCTGTGGGATTATGATGATTCCGTTTGTACCCGACTAGCGTGCGCTCTGATTATCAGCGAACTCACAGCGCCCCCTAGTTGACGACAAACGCTAGCATCATCATCCCACAGAGGTACAATGTCGGTCTTACCCAGAAATTGAAGATATTTTGTTTTGGACGAACATTCGTTTTGAGACATGTCTGTACAAACCGGGTAGAAAATGTTCTGTTTTTCTATTATGTTCAATGTCAGTTTAGCTTGCTGTCACATATCCTATGCACCAATTCAGTTTCCCCACTAAATTTGGCGGGAAAATTGATGTCACGTGACGTACCCCGCGATTTAGTTTTTCCGCCAAATTAAGGGGGAAAATTGACGTCATGTGACCTATACCAGACTGGTTGTTGCCTTTTCATAAAAATAAAGGAATCGCTTAAATATTGCACTTCATGCAGTATTTAAGGACTATTTAAGACTTCATAAATAAGTAAAAAATACAGTTAATCATTTATTCCTAATAACGTCTGACTTAAAACCGGTTCAACATGCTAGGTGGCGTCGAGATATTTAATCGTCAGCGCTACCTCAGCGCAAGTTTTAATTGCTGACTCAGCTCTGAATTAGCGCTGCACTGTGTCTTTAAATAGCAAAAGTATGGGTCACGTGCAGCCAAGGAGGTAGAGGGCCTTAGAGCGATAAACTGGCAGCTGAAGGTGAATCCAATTGGCCGCCGCCATAATACACATATTGGACCACTAGACACGTGACCTTATAGTTTTACATCTTGATTTTAACGAAGTACCGGGAACAAATATTTGCTTATTGATCGTTTATAACAGTACCGACGAGATAAGTCAGGTTTCGTTTCGTTTAAGTCCAAATTGTGCTTTTACGAAAAAACTCGGGGAGCTACGCAAGTATCCGCTAGATACCATCACCCGCGGTGCTGTATTTTGGGTTTTTATCGGAGCTAGACACTGATCTCTGGGGCTAACAGTATTGAAAAAAATAGTTTATCAAGTTTTTTGCACCGATCGCAATACAAATATCGGCTCCGTTTTGCGTAAAAGCCTCAGGATTTGATACGGTCACGTGTCTAGTGGTGAAAATTTTACAACATGGCGGCAGCCAAGTGGGGGTCACTTTTGCCTGGAGAACGGGATACCAGTTTATCGCTCTAAGCCCCACTACCTTGTTTGACTCAGCGCCGAAATAGGTGAAAACTGTGCCTGGAGACTTATTTCGTATGGTCCAGCGCTCAGCTGACGCGTCCTCGACCCAGTGCATGGTTGGATTGTCCGCTGACATAGATTATGGAACCGGCAAGGGTATGTGCAAAAAAGATTAGGGGCGGACGTCGTGCGTGATGTATTTCGGGGTTCTTCTTTTATCCTGTTACAGTTTTCAAACGTCTACGGTTGCCTGGCTATCACCGTGCCTTCGCCGGGTGTACAAATAATTTAAATAAGCCTAAGTACAATCCCTGAAAGTGTGCTAAGAGCACTAGAGATTGCAGCTCGAATGTGGCTGCAATGTTTTTGAGCTTTACATGTTCTCCGAGGATCCTTATTTATGACGTCAGTCGATTGCAAGAGTCAATCGCGAGGGCTTCGTACCAGACTCCTCGTCACGTTCGTGCTCACGACTACCTCAGGTAATGGAAAGCTGACCGATTCAAAATCGGGGCCCATGCACCATATATATTATCACTGCACGGTGTGCTATTATTTCATGGCATGTGAAGGGTTTGAAATTCGTCTACGTGCTACCACCCAAGATGAATACTCTCAAGTGTTGACGGCTCATCTACATAATATCCATTATATGCAATATCGATTAAACTGCTCATTATACCTTCGCTGTGGAAACTCAATGAAAACTCCCCAAAGTCCACTTTGGGGAGTTAGGATATTGGTACAAATCAAAACTCCAGCCTGAGCCAGGATTTTGTTTCGTGGGGGAGGGGGGGGGGAAGTGGTGGCTGGGATTTTCCTGCCTTGGAGTCCGGGGAACGGGAGGGGGGGACGGTCAAACTGCATGTGCATATTACATGGTCGCCGGACATCGGGGGATCGGGGGGGGGGGGGGAAGGGGTATCCTGGAGCTCCCCCCACTCCACCCTACTCCCCGCCCATGCCCCTGCACCATAGCATATAGTCTACCCAAGTTCCCCATACCCACACCGTTGCCTAGCCAGATAGCTGTGCGACCATAACAGCCTGTATTTCAAGTTTTGAGCCCTTGGACGGCGTCATCGGCGTCGCGATTTTCAAGATGGCGGCACCCTTAAAATGAGGTCTATACTCCAATACGCCCTGCGCAAACAAGGCTGCTTTATGCACGTGCGCAGAAAGGAAGCGTCTGCGCATGCGCAGTACCGACAGCAGCACCACCTGAGCGTTGTGACGTCAGAGAGTGAAATCGGTGCATGTGTGAACACGTATTTATACTCCGTATATTACGCACCTTTAATCTAATAAAAAAAATAAGAGCCGGCTGCTCTTAAAACTACTGCACGACTTTCTAATGTGAGGCAACCAAGCCTGTATTTCTTTCTTTTTTATGAATTTGAAACACAGACGGACGCGAAAAGAACGCTCTCATTCGTCCTACGTTCACAAAGCACCATACAAAGTCTCATATATGTTCCTCTTCTTGCGTTCAGAAATCATAATAGTGGAAATCGGAGAAGTAAGTTCCGCTAAGCTTATCTGGGGGGGGGGGGGGGGGGGGGGGGGGGGGAGACCAATTTACGAATGAAAAGCTAGAAGTGTGAAAGAATGACGATGGTATAAAAATAGAGCAAAAGCGAATGGATTGCGAATGGACATTGGGATGTACGGTGTTAATAAAGTTAGTAAAACAGTTCAAGTAGAATCGTTCTTGCTTACCTTCAATGAACGGCATTAATGTGCAAGCGACCGCCAAAAGGAACATAATGCCACAAAGTGAAGACCCTTAAATAAAATAAATTTTAATTTTAGAAATGCTTATAGTGACTAGACTTGCGCATACGAAATTTTATTTAGACTGCTTTCCTTATTGTGAATTTTGTACCAATATTCTTTTTTTTAATATGCCAGTATTTATGACACAATAACTTATTCATCACCAGTTTTGGTCAGAGAAAAAAAAGTCAAAGCGGTAGTGGGTTTGGCAAAGATTTTTTAGAATGCCTTTTTATATAATCTCGTTTCGCAATAAAACGCGGTTTGAGGTTGGAGCAGTATATCTAGAAATACGTAAATTTTACATTCGTGTAGGTATAATTTTTTATTAATTTTCTTTTAAGTTGCCTCGTAACAACAATATCACCTCCGGTTAAGGTGTGATTAGATAATCTCTTATGCTCAGCTGGACATATAGTTTACTCAAATTGATCCGGCATACGTTGATCCAGGTCTTGTTTTTTTTTTTTTTTGGTATCTGGCTCAAGTAGCTCACACTATACAGGCACGAAATATTCATAGGATTAAGCAAACGTAAATCCAGTCGTCACTACACGTCGATGGGTCTGCGTAATAACTTTCTTGAAAGACAATTTTGCCGTGGGGTGTTCTTCAACACAAAGAAACACGCTATTTCCGGTTGTACGAACTATTAAAAGTTTGCACTAGCTTTATTTTTGTCCTTTTTAGCCTTTTAGGTAATATATCTGCTGCTTAGTGTCCAGTGAGTGATTTTTATCCGAGTACAAGTTTTCTAAACAAAAATTATCAAAAGTTCTACATCGTTTAAACGCTAACTCTCTCGTTCGATAACACTGACAAAAATGTGGAACGTAATCTCATCCTCTTTTCATGTCTTTTTTTATATTTCTAGCAATGGGGATCGAAAAAAGAACTTGATAGTTTTACGAATTACCTTCCGTTGAGCTGGGCGATTCTATCCAAAGACTGGCAAGCTCAGACCTGCGATATTGGATCAGCAGGTCCCACTTACCAGATG
The DNA here is from genome assembly GCA_013358835.2 of Ixodes persulcatus. Taxonomy (NCBI): domain Eukaryota; kingdom Metazoa; phylum Arthropoda; class Arachnida; order Ixodida; family Ixodidae; genus Ixodes; species Ixodes persulcatus. The sequence continues at coordinate 436,644 of JABSTQ010010213.1, forward strand.
TGAATTCCCCGACCTACGAATGACTGGATCATTTTCCCAATAGATACAGTATAAAGATCTGTATTCAGGTGATTGAAAAGGGTACGAACGCCATGGCTGCAAGCATTGAGAATCAGATTGAATGCCATCCGTTTGCTCTATTCTCTCAAGCAACGTAAAGTTTCCTGAGAACTCCCTAGTTTAAAATCTAACGTTCTCTTCAAATTGGGCTGGAGAAGGCCAGATATTAAGCGTTTTCCGTGAAGCAGATGGTCGTTTAAATTGCACGTTCACGTATTCAACGCGAGATATTGTCACGAATGACAAGTGATGAGGCGGAAAATAACTGAGTAAACTAAACGTTTAATCGGGCGAACTTGTGCCCAAAATAAAGAAGGAAACAAAAGATAACAGTAGAGCGTCGCGGGCGTCGAAGTCGGCGAAAGAGCGGAGTCGAACGCTGGGGCGAAACTGACTCCGGTTCGCCACGCGGAGCCCCTTATGTACATGCGTAAGCTTCTGGAATAATCAGCGTAGAATGTTCGACGCGTACAGCATTCGGACCTCGAACACGCAACAGGATTCTCGAATTTACCAGAAAACTAGATTGCAGGAATAACAAAAGATGCGTCGCTCCCAGGGATCGAACCCTGGCTTTTCGCGTGGGAGGCACGCGCGATAACCGTTAGGCCACGAGCGCGCTGCCTGCTTGGTCAGCTGCGCTCGCGGCATTACTCCCCCCTTTAAAAGTGCATCGCCCCGATGCAACACAAAACAAAACAAACAAAAGGGACGGTAAGCTAAAGAGTCATTTGGAACACATAAGGTCCACAGTCCTATCGAGCGTAGTATGGCTTCATGCGCACGACGTGGACGACTTCTGGTCGTGGAGGGCGGCGTGATGAAGTCCGTGTTCCGTCGGGCATCACCTCGTAGTTCAGATCTCCAAGTCGACGAAGTACCTTGTAGGGTCCAAAGTACCGTTTTAGGAGTTTCTCGCTGAGACCGCGTCGTCGTATCGGGGTCCAAACCCACACACGGTCTCCGGGCTTGAAGCGAACGTCGATCCGGCGAAGGTTGTACCGGGTAGCGTCGACACGTTGTTGATCTTGAATTCGGAGTCGGGCGAGCTGGAGGACTTCTTCTGCCCGTTGGGCAACCACCTGGGCGTCGTCGCTTCTGTCGACAGCCGGTTCGTGGGGTAACATCGCGTCCAGCATTGTTGTCACTTTGCGACCATGAACCAGTTGAAAGGGTGTAACCCCGGCGGTCTCTTGCACGGCCGTGTTGTAGGCAAAAGTGACGTACGGCAATACCTCGTCCCATGTCTTGTGCTCCACGTCGACATACATGGCGATCATGTCGGCGATAGTTTTGTTTAGCCGTTCTGTTAGTCCATTTGTCTGCGGGTGGTACGCAGTGGTTCGACGGTGATCGGTGCCACTGAGACGAAGGATGTCTTGCGTCAGCTGGGCCATGAACGAAGATCCGCGGTCTGTGATGAGGACTTCAGGGGCGCCGTGCCGGAGGACAATGGACTCGATGAAGAACTTAGCGACTTCAACAGCCGTACCTGATGGGAGGGCCTTCGTCTCGGCGTAACGTGTGAGATAATCGGTGGCGACGATTATCCAGCGGTTTCCCGATGTTGACGGCGGGAAAGGGCCAAGTAAATCCATTCCGATCTGCTGGAACGGCGTGGATGGGGGAGAAATCGGATGCAGAAGTCCTGACGGCTTCGTCGGCGGTTTCTTACGTCGCTGGCACTCGTGGCACGATCGGGTGTAGAGGTGGACGTCCTTGGGGAGCTTTGGCCAGTAATACTTTGCACGAATACGGGCCAGTGTTCGGCTGTAACCGAGGTGTCCGGACGTCAGGTCGTCGTGACATGCTTGAAAGATCTCCTCCCGAAGGTCGGTCGGGATTACCAGCAACCACGGTGTGTTGTTGTCCCCGAAGTTCTCTTTGTAAAGCACACCTTGTCGGAGGACGAAGGTTGGCAGGGTTCTCGAGAAGACACGGGGGACAGTCCCCCCTCGTCCTTCGAGGTGCTCGATTAGCGCGCGCAACTCAGGATCGTCTCGTTGACGTCGTGAGATGTCGTCGGTATTCACTGCGCCTAGGAAGCACTCATCGTCATCGTCGTCGCTGCTGCCGGAAGGCGTTTCGACGGGGGCTCTGGACAGGCAGTCGGCGTCGCTGTGCTTGCGGCCTGTCTTGTAGACCACAGTCATGTTGAACTCCTGCAATCGGAGACTCCATCGAGCGAGGCGTCCTGACGGGTCCTTGAGGTTCGCAAGCCAGCAGAGCGAGTGATGGTCGGTGACTACACGGAACGGGCTCCCGTACAAGTACGGACGAAACTTCGTGATTGCCCAGACGACCGCAAGGCATTCTTTCTCGGTCGTGGAGTAATTTTTCTCCGCCTTGGACAGTGTCCGACTCGCGTAGGCGATAACTCGCTCGGTGCCTTCTTGCACTTGAACCAGTACTGCGCCAAGTCCAGCGTTACTTGCGTCCGTGTGAATTTCGGTTTGCGCATCCTGATCGAAATGTCCAAGAACAGGAGGAGTTTGCAGTCGTCGCTTCAGTTCATCGAATGCCTGCTGCTGCTCTTCGGCCCATTCGAACTTCTCGGCGTCCTTTGTGAGGTTTGTTAGCGGTGCGGAAATCCTTGCGAAATCCCGAACGAAGCGCCGATAGTAGGCGCATAGTCCAAGGAACCTTCGCACGGCCTTCTTGTCTCTCGGCGCTGGAAATGCTGCGACGGCGCGAGTCTTCTCTGGGTCGGGGCGGACGCCTTCGTTACTAACAACGTGACCTAGGAACTTCAGTTCGTCATAGGCTAATCGACACTTTGACGGCTTCAGGGTGAGTCCGGCGGTGATCCAAACTTAGGGCGTTGTCCTTGCAGACGCTGGCTTGCCCGAGGCCCTGCCTCTTCCACGAGTCGACGACTTGGAGTGGGACTTGCCGAACGGGTCCTCGGAGGGGTACGGTTGAGAAACATAGAGTGGGTACCCCGCACCTCCACCAAAATGTCACGAATGACAAGTGATGAGGCGGAAAATAACTGAGTAAACTAAACGTTTAATCGGGCGAACTTGTGCCCAAAATAAAGAAGGAAACAAAAGATAACAGTAGAGCGTCGCGGGCGTCGAAGTCGGCGAAAGAGCGGAGTCGAACGCTGGGGCGAAACTGACTCCGGTTCGCCACGCGGAGCCCCTTATGTACATGCGTAAGCTTCTGGAATAATCAGCGTAGAATGTTCGACGCGTACAGCATTCGGACCTCGAACACGCAACAGGATTCTCGAATTTACCAGAAAACTAGATTGCAGGAATAACAAAAGATGCGTCGCTCCCAGGGATCGAACCCTGGCTTTTCGCGTGGGAGGCACGCGCGATAACCGTTAGGCCACGAGCGCGCTGCCTGCTTGGTCGGCTGCGCTCGCGGCATTACTCCCCCCTTTAAAAGTGCATCGCCCCGATGCAACACAAAACAAAACAAACAAAAGGGACGGTAATTTAAAGAGTCATTTGGAACACATAAGGTCCACAGTCCTATCGAGCGTAGTATGGCTTCATGCGCACGACGTGGACGACTTCTGGTCGTGGAGGGCGGCGTGATGAAGTCCGTGTTCCGTCGGGCATCACCTCGTAGTTCAGATCTCCAAGTCGACGAAGTACCTTGTAGGGTCCAAAGTACCGTTTTAGGAGTTTCTCGCTGAGACCGCGTCGTCGTATCGGGGTCCAAACCCACACACGGTCTCCGGGCTTGAAGCGAACGTCGATCCGGCGAAGGTTGTACCGGGTAGCGTCGACACGTTGTTGATCTTGAATTCGGAGTCGGGCGAGCTGGCGGACTTCTTCTGCCCGTTGGGCAACCACCTGGGCGTCGTCGCTTCTGTCGACAGCCGGTTCGTGGGGTAACATCGCGTCCAGCATTGTTGTCACTTTGCGACCATGAACCAGTTGAAAGGGTGTAACCCCGGTGGTCTCTTGCACGGCCGTGTTGTAGGCAAAAGTGACGTACGGCAATACCTCGTCCCATGTCTTGTGCTCCACGTCGACATACATGGCGATCATGTCGGCGATAGTTTTGTTTAGCCGTTCTGTTAGTCCATTTGTCTGCGGGTGGTACGCAGTGGTTCGACGGTGACCGGTGCCACTGAGACGAAGGATGTCTTGCGTCAGCTGGGCCATGAACGAAGATCCGCGGTCTGTGATGAGGACTTCAGGGGCGCCGTGCCGGAGGACAATGGACTGGATGAAGAACTTAGCGACTTCAACAGCCGTACCTGATGGGAGGGCCTTCGTCTCGGCGTAACGTGTGAGATAATATATAAGAATATATATTGACAAAAATATAACTTCGTAGATGCTCGTTTGATATTGTAATTACCTTTTTGGTTATATAGCTATTATTGACACAAACAACTTTATAGAAGCAAACATTTCGTTACTCACTTAATGGCTTTGAATTAATGGTGACAAAGGCGAGTTCACATAAGTTTTGCTGACCGTTTGATTACTCCCTTGATTAATCCATGTTACTATTCACCCAATTGACATTAAATAAACTAAAGTAACTTAGTTGTTACTTTTCATCTTTCCCGATATATCAGTCACATAGTTAATATCAGCATTATTTACATAACTAATTATTGACATAACTTCAATTCGGCTTAATTGATATTTTGGGGACTCTCTTGATTACTTCGAGTTAGTATATACCACCAGTTTATCTATTACGAGCTCGATTCACATTATTATTAGCATTTTCATTACTTGAAGTTACTTTCGACCCAGTTGTCTTTAATCCTTATTAATTGACACTGTAATGACCGTATTGATTGGTTTGAGCCAATATTCAACCAGTTGAATTATTATAAGCCCAATAGACACGATCATTACTTTTTTGATTCTTTCGAGGTAATTTTCACCCAATGAACTTTAATTAGGCCTATATGACATTGGGATGACTTTTTTTATTACTGTGAGCTAATATTCAACGAATTGATTGATTATAAACATAGTTGATACTATGATAACTCTTTTGATTACTTTAAGTCACTAATGCCCCCTCTTGACTTTAATTCAGCCTAAATGACATGGTGATGACGGTTTTGATTGACTCTTCTGATTACTTCGCTGTTACGTTTGACCCGTCTGAATTTGATGCGGCCTACGTTACATTGTGTTGACTATTTTGATTACATTGTTCGAATATTCAACCAATTGATTTATTATGAGGATAATTAACATTATGACCACTCTTGTTTTATTATTTTGAGTAACTACTGAACCAATATACTTTAAGTGGGCATAATTGATGTTTTGATGATTCTCTTGATTACTTTTTGTTTTTAACCACCAATTGGTCTATTATGAGCTCAAATCACATTCTTATCACTCTTTTGATTACTTCGAGTTACTGTTCTCCCAATTGACACTGTAATAACTTCTTGAATACTTTGAGCTAATATTTAACCAATTGAATATTAAAATAATCTATTCGCTCACTGTAATAAAATGAGCCATTGAAATGGGACGTCGGCCGAATTATAGTTTTATGGGGAAATAATAACTCGAAGTCATTATAAGTGTAATAAAATGTGAACTGAGCTCAAAATGAATCGATTAGGAAGAAATAATTTTAAGTTTTAAGGAGATTCACTGAAATGTTAATTATGCCGAATTAAGGTCTGGTTCAATAGTAACTCAAAGTAATAAAAAGTAATATTCACGAATATTTGGCCCATAATAAATCAGTGTGTTTAATATTAGCTCAAACTAATCAAAGTGGACATCCCAATGTCAACTACCCGAATTAAAGTCCACTGGGTCAGTAGTAACAAAGTACTCGAAAGAGTAATTATAATGCCAACTAAGTTTGTAAGCCAGTCGGTTGAATATTAGCAGAAAGTAATCGAAACAGTGCTCACAATGTCAATCAAGGCAAATTAAAGTCAACTGGGTCAAGAGTAACTCAAAGTAATCAAAATAATAATCACAATAACAACTACACTGATAATAAATCAATTATTTGAATATTAGTTCAATGTAATGGAAACGGTAATCAAAATGTCAATTAGGCCGAATTAAATTCGACTGGGTCAAGAGTAATTCGAAGTAATCAAGACTAATAATTATGTAGATTGAGCTTGTAATAAATTAACGCGTGGTATAGTCCCTCAAGTAATCAAGAGAGTCCCCGAAATAAAAAAAGCGGGCGCGCGTAAGGGATTTTTTTTTTGGTTTTTTTTTTTGCAATGCGGTACTGTTTTGCGTGTCTATGACTACACATTGCATAGTTTTAGACAATAAAAAACTGGGACCTTTGGGGTGTCAGTGACCCTTTAAGTACCCTCGTGGGTTTATGGAACATTCGCCGTAGAACTTCCGGTGCGTAGAACATTCAGAACTGGTTCAAACGAGAATTTTCTCGAACTTACGAGAACGCCAAATTGAAAGAAAAGGCTCGAGGTACACCTAAGCGCTTCTTATGAGTAACGAATGCAAAAGCATTTACGTCATTTTTCCACCAATTATTTCGTCTGCAGCGAGTGGGCACAGCGGCTACATCACAAACAGGATGCTAAAACCTGTTTCTTGTTTGATCCAGGTCAGTAAAAACATGCTTATACGTCTCGTAGTAATAACCATTTTTTGGTGTTGCTGCTGTGCCCAAGCAGTGTGTGTGCAGCTGTTGATCATTTGAAACAACTTTTGTTGCTTGTTTGTGGCAATGTAGAAGTTAACCCAGGTCCTACCACTGAGGAAATGTTTCAAAGTATAATGGAAGGATAAACTGCCATTCATAAAAAATAGCAGATCTTAGAACCCAGCATCACGCAACAGAAACAGCAGTCGTCCAAATCGGCGACCAAGTAAAGGAAATCGATCGACCTTTGCACGGTATTGTTATTTAGACAAAGAAAATTAAATCTGTGGAGACAGCGATTTCTGGCCTTCAAGAAACTATAAATAAACAAAGCAGAACGATTGCTGATATAGAAGACCGCAGTCAGCGCGCGAACCTTATTGTCTTTAGGGTAGATGAAAGACCTAACGAGGACGAAGCGCAATTACGAGCCAAAGTCATCAACGACATTTTTAATGTTAAACTAAGTACGCGTCGTGTTTCGGTGGCTCGTATTCATCGCCTTGGAAAGAAATTGAATGTCACCAAAAAACGACCCGTTATTCTGTATTTTGAGGATTTCAATGAAAAGGAGCTGGTTCTACGAAATGCATATAAACTGAAGGGATCCAAATATTTCTTCAGAATGACTACTCCCAAAGTATCCTTCAAACGCAGAAGTGCTTGTGGGAAAATGCAAGGGCCAAAAAAAGAAAGGAGGAAAAAGGTGCGCTTTACCAGCGATAAACTACGCATTGATGACGAGCTGCATGTATGGGATAACTCAGTCAATTCGCGTGTGAGGCTTGCTGCCAGTTCATCCCAGCAGCCGCCCGAGTGACTGATGCCGGCCACTGTGACTACAGAAAAAGAACTGCGTTTTGTAAACTTCAATGCGAGAAGTATTGTAAATAAGATAGACCTCCTAGAGTCGACACTCTTGAAACTCGATCCGCACGTAGCCGTGATCACTGAAACTTGGCTAAATGACAGCGTAACTGATTCTGAAATAATTCCACAATCTTATAAAATGTATCGGCGTGACCGTCCCACCCGTGGGGGTGGCGTCGCTATTATTACGAAATCCAACGTTGAAGTTGTTGTTTTCGACCAAATCAGTGATCACGAAAGCCTTAGTTTGAAATTAAACTGTTGGTTTCATACGATCGTTTTGTTTGCTGTATAGACCAACACGCTGTTTACAAACAAGCCCGCGTTTGCCCACACCAGGTGTGGGCACTGCGCGAGCGCAGAAACCGAATTCGCGTGAAACGTCGTGTCTGCGCATGCGCAGTGCCGTCGACAGCGCTACCACAGCTCCGTGACGTCAGGGCCGCATGTTCGTCCATACCGACCTCCGTAAACAAGTATCAAGTTTTTGTACAAACGGTATGATCATGTTTCACTGTTTCAAAATAACAACTAATCATCGCTGGGGACTTCAATCTTTCCTATATAGATCGCGTTGACGCCCCGATTGGCCGTTCACAGTCATCCGATATTATTCATGATATGATGCTTTCCTTCTACCTTTCACAAAAAGTTATGTCGTTTACCCGTGAAGAGGGTTCTTCACGTTCAATCTTGGATCTTGTGTTCGTCAGCAACAATTTGCCAGACTTTCATGTTGCTATTGAGGAAGGTATTGCAGATCATAATTTGGTGGTCTTTTCTCGCACAGTGGAGCGATCCGTAGCACGACCTAGCCAGGTCAAAATTGTGAAAGATTATTCAAAAGCAAACGACGAAAGCGATCTTGATTACTTTGAATTTCAGCCCGACTCTTTCGTAGGGTCCGACGTTAATGACCTTTGGGAAATATTTCAATCAATCGTTAATTACTGCTTAACTGAATTTATTCTAGATGAAATCATACGACCAGAAAGGTCAAATCCTTGGATTAACCGACATATAATACAATTGAGGCGTCGACTCAAAAGTCTAAAGAGAGGGAAACCTCGTTACGATGTCCTTATTGTAGAAGCACGGGAAAGGCTTGCATCTGAGGTGTGCAAAGATAGGGAATTTTCGAATACGCTATTCAGTTTTATAAGAAGCGAACCCCAAAAGGTTTTTCGATACCTTTCCGGTACTAAAAGATCGGTTCAGCAACTTAAGATGGATGACGCCTTATTCATGAACGATACTGAGATTGCACCATCTTTCAATCAGTATTTTCAGTCAGTGTTTTCCCAGTCTGATAAAATATCGGTTTCTACTGATTTTCGTGATTTTCTAGACGAAGATTTTATATCCATTCAGGGTGTTTTTAACATGCTACTGAATCTAAAACCAAAGTCTTCCAGTGGTCCTGATAAAATACCAAATGACTTCCTTATCCACTATGCTGAGTCATTGTCAAGGTTTTTGATTTTAATATTTCAAAATTTGTTTTCTAACAATAGCCTTCCCCTAGACTGGCGTTCAGCGCGTGTGGTTCCAATCTTTAAGAAGGGTGGTCGATTGTGTGTTTCATATTATTGTCTTATATCGCGCACATTCGTCCCATGTAAAGTAATGGAGCATATCGTTGCAAGTTATATTAACGAATTTTTGAAAGATCATAACATTATCACAGAATTTCAGTGTGGTTTTAGGAGGGGGTTATCGACTGTGACTCAGTTGGTAACCACTATTCACACTGTTAGTTCAATTTTTGACAGGGCAGGACAGGTTGACATTGTATTTCTGGATTTCAGTAAGGCGTTCGATAGGATACCTCATCATAACTTTATTTTCAAACTAGAGCAAATCGGCCTTCCTTCAAAACTAGTTCAATGGATTAGAGCTTACTTATCCAAACGGACGCAGTGCGTTGACATAAATGGTACGTCCGTTGACTCCGGGATACCACAGGGAAGCGTTCTCGGTCCACTTTTGTTTTTAATATTTATATAAACGACGTCACAGCTGTAGTAGAGGAGCCCGTTAACATACGGTTATTTGCGGATGATTGTGCAGTTTTTCAGGAAAGTTTGTCCCAGAAAGATCAGGGGCCTCTGATAGCATGTCTGGCCGGAATTTCAAACTGGTGCAGTATTTGGGACATGAAGCTAAACTCAGACAAGACGGTATTTTTCCGAGTAACAAATAAAAAGGAGCCTTTCCAGTTTACTTATACCATTGACAATACAAATATCCTAGAAGTAGACGAGTTCAATTACCTCGGAGTGACAATTGCAAAAAAATTAAAGTGGACAAGTCATATTCAAAACATTTGTTCAACGGCATACCAGAAGCATGGTTTCCTTCGCCGCAAGCTTAGGAATGTCCCCTCTGACGTGAAATGATTGGCTTACAATTCACTAGTCATACCTTTGCTAGAATATGCGAGCATAATCTGGGACCCGCACACAGCCACTGACGTTAACATCTTAGAAAATTTACAAAGGAAGTGTGTGCGTTTTATTTTCAAGAAGTATGACAGATTTGACTCGCCCACCTCACTTATGCGGGCGAACAATATCCAACTATGAGCGGATAGCAGAAAAATAGCGAGATCGAAGTTTTTATTTCTTATTTTGCACGAAAAGCTGGGTCTGGCCCCCCTCCCTTTCCTAAAATACTCTGATTCCAGACCTACTTGACATCGTCATAAGTTTTCTTTAACTCCCATACTTGCCCGAACTAACACCTTCAAAAATTCCTTTGTTGTGCGTTCTATATCAGAGTGGAACAATCTTTCGAGTGATGGTTTTTTTAAAAGCAACTTTCCAGCCGCGCTAGATAGTTATCTTTGATAACTGATGTGAGTGTGTGACGTACAGTGTGTCACGCAAAGTGTAAATTTGTGTGTTTATTCTGGCACTAACGGTAGAGTGCAAGTGCCAAGTGCGCTCATGCGCGCAATGTGTCTGAATCAGTGTTGCGGAGTTGCCACTCCGGAGTTGGAATGATTCCGGAATCATTCTGCCTTTTCGCGACCCCGGAATGGAATGGGAATGGAATGGCGGCAACGTTGAGGTGAATGGAATGGGAATGGAATTAGATGCCCTTTGCCCGGAATGGAATGGGCCGGGTTCTTTATATTTTTTATTTATTATATATATATAATATATATATATATATATATATATATATATATATATTTTTTTTTTTTTTTTGGGGGGGGGGGGGGTGTTACGTTTAGCTATACCGAGGCAGTCAGCGAGTCAGTTGTTCAGAAATAAAATGAATACAAAAAACAAGCGTCAAAGCAGAGGGGTGAGGGGGGGGGGGTCGGCGGTGGCGCCTTTTACGGACGCCCTGGCGGCGGGCTTCACTGGTGTTGCATGAGAGCGAAAAGAGAAACCAAGCACCAAGCAAAAGAAACCAAGGGTGCGAGAGAAACCGCCATGCACAGCTCCTCATCGTCTTTCTTGTCTTGCTTTTTTTTTTTTTGGCGACATTATGGTGAAAGCACGCGCGCGCAAAGACAGATCTGGGAGCGGGGGGCGACTTATAACTCGCAGAGCTCCGATAACTCGTTGACTCGCGCGCCGCCGAAAGATGATCAGTTATTGTATTCTCATAGTTCGAGGAGCGTTGTTTAGCAGGTGGCCAACACTGGTGGTTTCCACGTTCATTCACGCGCACTCCTTTGAAGTGCGAAATCGTGGGTTTGCTTCGGCATTAAAACAAAGCGAGATTCACTTCTCTCTTCTCTTGCACTTTGCTCCGACGCTTGTTCTTTATACTGCAATTTTACGTGTACGTCCTGCCATGCTTGTTTTCTGCGTTATATGTTTTAAATTCAGGTGGGTTAGAGTTACACGCAAGCTAGCGCATTGACGTTCATTTCCTTTGACTTCAGTGTCTCTGCATACTTTGTTTCACCTTGCGATGGACCGCTGCGGACGCTACGGTCACCCCAGGCAATCCAGCACCGTGAGCTTCGTAAAACCAGTGCTTTCTTGAGGCATTTAGCTTTTTTTTTTTTGCAATTTTTTATGCGTTTGATAATGTCAGCTTTCAGCTGCTTATGCCGGAAACACAACAAGGTTGGGCAGTATCGTATTTCAGCAATACATTTCGTATCTGTATTTCTGTATCGTAATACATTTGTTCGCCAGTATCTCTATTCCTGTATAAATACATGTGGAGTGTTTCTTTTTATTGCGATACAATCAGGATGAAATGTATTTCGTTACATTGCTTGAAAAATACCCCAACCCCCCCCCCCCTCCCCCCCGAAGAACAAAATACAAGTCCGAACGCCTTTTTGTTTTTACTTCTGAGGACACTAGGGTCAAGGGGATGCTGATGCATTGTGACTATGCTAACCAAGGTTCCTTCCGAGTTCCCAAATTATTTTTCTCTTCTGAGAAATGTTGAGTCGGGACTCGAAACAAGTAGCGTACCAGGAGTTGAGTCGGAGCATCTTCTACCGCAGGTCCCTAGGTAGAGATTTCAAGAGTCATTGTTTACTGACATTCAATGCCCGCTTCTAGTTGGTTAGAGCCTTGAGAAATAGGAAATCAAAGCAAGTGTTGCTTGGCCTGTGGCCGAGTAGCTGAGTCACAGTCCGCTGCAACACGAGTCTGGCGGTGGTTGACTTCAAATAGTAGGATGACTGAAGCAGTGAAATTCAACACATATCCGAATGCGTCTGCGCCTATAATATTGCACTGCTCAAGAGTACGTCATCAGTCGACGTGAACGTGACCCGCTGCTCTGGTGATCCGATAACCAGGAAGGAGGCCAGACGTTGTCTCGCGGTGCCGACCCAGACTTCGTACACCTGCGACTCGTCTCGAGCGCGCTGTCTCTCGGAGAGCTCGCACCTGTGCCGGCCATCTCAGGTCGCGATCCACGAGGTCTCTGTTTGGATGATGCTAGGTGAAACTTGAGGATTGCCATTCATGCGTTGGAGGCGGAGGGTCGGCAGGAAGGACCGTCCCAACGGGATGCCACCATATTGATTTTTCAACCGTAACAAAAGTTAAGACACGTGCTCCAGGATGCTTCAGGTGGTCCACTATTCACGAACATTCCAGAGCTGCCTACATGATCTTCAATGAGGTCACCTACAACGAAAGTACGTATTGTCCTTTCATACAACAGCCTGGGAAAAGTTTCATGACTTCAATGCAACACCTACAGACACAATAATACTAGTTCATTCCACCGTGATGTAATGTGATCAGTGTTGACAGGGGCGCCCTTATTGGACAGGGGAGTGGTGATGTTATACTGGAATGTATTTAGAGGTCGAAGTCTTTTCGCATCACCCGTCAGACAGACAGGATACCAGGGAAGGGACCGCGGTCAATCCACGTTTTTTTTAACCTATTGAAGACTCCTCTCCGTCCGGAACTACTACCTTCAAGGCGAAGTGCCAGGCCTGCGGGATAATACTTTTGGGATAAACAATTTCCACTTCATACCTAAAGCCTCATCTCAGTTGGCGTCTCAAAGAAATTTGAAAAATGTATTGCATTATCAGTACTTGTATTTCTGCCCTCCCTAAAATGTATTATTGTAGTTGTTTTTCCAAACACTCTTGCCTCTTTTTAAAATGTATTTCCGATACGTATCGCGATGACTTTTACAAATATATTTGAGGATCAGTATTTTAGCTCTACAGGGTGTCACAAAAGAAAATTTACACGGTCTTTTTTACCGCAAAAATAAACTAGGCATCGCCGAACACTCATTCTCCCCCCCAAAGGTAGCGCTAGAGGTCACAACCAGATGCCAAAGTTTCAGCCTGATCCGATAACTTAATCGGAAGTTAGAACTGATTTTCTGAAAATTTCATTGGGAAAATGGCGGCCGACGGAGTTTTCCAACACATGGGGCTCTATGGCACCAGAAACCGAAAATGAGTAAAAATGGGCTCCATTTTCCCATTGAAATTTTCAGAAAATCACTAATAACTTTTGATTAAGTTATCGGATCGGGCTGAAACTTTGGCATCTGGTTGTGACCTCTAGCTCTAACTTTGGGCGGAGAATGACCGTTCGGCGATGCCTAGTTTATTTTTGCGGTAAAAAAGACCGTGTAAATTTTCTTTTGTGACACCCTGTATTTTCATCTGTCCCAGTATTTATATTTCCAAATACATTCTTGAGTATTTCTGCCCAACCCTGCAACACAATGTAGCTGTCAAGTGCCTTTTTTACGTTTAGGAATTAGAGGAATGGAATGGAACGATTCAGCCAATCCAGGAGTGGGAATGGGCTCAGCGTCCCCATTCCTAGGAGTTGAAAGGCAATGGAATTATCGAAAACTCTAAATCCCCGGAATGGAATTGGAATGGAATGGGGGTGCCCATTCCGCAACACTGGTCTGAATCATATGACGTGATCAGTTATAACAGCTTTTGTGTCTATAATAGAGTGTGTTTTCACCTCGGTGTTGCCCTTCCTGTTTGGGCCATTTCTGGCCTGCAGTATGTATAAATAAATAAAAAATAAAATTTGCTTCCACGGCCGAGCGGCGGGCTCTGCCGGCGAGGAGAGGGCGCCTCTCCTTGCCGCTCTGACTTTGGAATCTTTGTGTTAGCGGCGCGCTGACGGACACGCAGCGCCATAGGTTGGCTGTCATTGGAACTGACGCGCACCGGCCAGTGGGAGCCTCGACGACGCGCGCCAGCCAATGAATTCAAGCTGAAAATCAATCAGCTGTACTCCGCTCCTTTGAGATCGGGGAATTGAGGTGCCGTGTGCTAGCTTTTCACGTGGTTTTATAGCTTGGAGCTGGCTTCACTTGGAGAAAGGATTTAAGGTGTCGTTTGGCGCGGTTTCAAGGCAGACGACGTCGGCTCGCTTCATGAGACAGTTAATGCTTTCGCATTAATACAAAAAGGAACATTCAGCTGACTGGAATCGAACCCAGACCCTCCGCGCGACAGACAAGCACGGTAACCATTCTTTTTTTTTTTTTAAATCGAGCTTTATGTCCACATTCAAAAACTCGTTCAGACTTCCTCATGCAATCAAAGTGCAGTAGAACCACAAAAGCGCATAACACACTCGTGCAGAGTGCAAAAAAACACAAAGTGACAAAACATTTCACGTGTCTAATCCGCAGTTCAAATGAAGCAAATGCAGAGGCAATATCATCCCTGGAGACTGCCGCAAGGCAAATGGCATGCCTCACCTGGTGACGGCAGAAAACCCGCGCTCTCCAAGCCGAGCCTTCAGTGCTTCCCAAAACTCAAGCCTTTCCTGCTCTGTAGTCGCTATCAGCGAGCTGGCATAGACAAGACCACCCAAAAGGTGCCTCCACGCAGGTTTTCCTCCTTCGATAACATGAAGGTTATCCGTTCTTGACCTCCACAACGCGTGCAAACCAAGGATGGTCAGAACCTCGAAGGCTCGACTTTCTCTTCCTGTCCCACAGTGAATAAACATTGCACTTGGCCACGACACATACAGATCAACTTTTAGCGCCGCCCGCAGCTGTGCCCCAAAACGTTCTGCGTTTGTGCAAAATAGGATAACATGTTCCAGAGTTTCCGGAAAATGACAAAGCGCGCATATGGTGGACCACGGTACGAAACAACCCTTTTGCACCAACCATGTTTCTACCGCGAGGACTCTCAGATGCAGTCGCAAGAAAACATTTTATTGCAGCTGTTCTTACGGGATATCGTCGGAGCCGTTTTAAAACATCCGACTCCAGTGCTTTTCCCTCCCACATCGGATACAGTGGAACAGGAATTAGCATGTTTAGCGTGTCCCAGTACAGAGGCTTTTTTTTCACCTTGTCAAGAAAGTCATAAAAAAAAACGGTCCTTAAAAAAGTTAATCGCATCTTCAATTTTGTTTCAGAATTTTAAGTACCGTGAGCGGGAAGAACCAGCTTCACAGTCTAGCCACTCTCCAAAAAAGTTACCTCCGAACACTCTGAGGGAGGATAAAACATTGTCGTTCCTCTGACTTCTGAAAAAGATAAAACGGTTGAACTTGTAACTTAAATTAAACGTTTATTTATTTATCTATTTATTTATGAATGAATACTACTAATCCTCATTGGAGGATTTTAGTAGGGTGGTACAAAAACACAGATGCATAACCATAGTGCAGAAAAAACAGTTATACAGAGGGTAAAAATATATGAATCAAACGGAGTGGATGAGACATGGTATTTTCACATCATGAGCGCTTCGACATCATCCATGAACTGTTTTAGCGAGCTAGCGCGAACAACGTGTCTGGGCAAACTGTTCCATTCCTGGACTGCTAGCGGAAAAAATGAAAATTTAAAGCAATTGTTTTAGGTTGGAACTTCCTGAATAAATTCCCATGGTTTGAACGGGTTTCTCTTCCATCGTGGGGAATAAGGTACTTAGATTTTTCTATTTTAGTCAAGTTATTGGCTATTTGGCAAATTAGTTTTAATCTGGTGAGCTTAGCTCTTTTTTTCTAATTGCTGCATGCCGAGTACTCTACACAGCTCAGATGATGAATCACGCGTGCCCAACTTATTAGTAATAAAATTTACGGCGAGCCTCTGCACTTTGTTCAATTTTTGTACGTTAGTTTTTGTGAAGGGGAACCAAACAGGGCTGGCATATTCAAGCACAGGCCGAATAAGTGTCGTGTAGGCCAACAGTTTGGTATCGCGTGAAGCGTATTTTAGTCGCCTTCTTATGCACCACAATTTCGTCAGCGCTTTTTTGGTCACTGCGTCTATGTGCATGCCCCAGTCCAGATCACTTGTGAACAGGACACCCAGGTACTTGAACTCATGGACGTTTTGTATAGTGTTTCCGTTGATCTTATAAGACTGAATGAATATGTTTTTCTTCCTACTTATGGACATGGCTACTGTTTTTTCAGTGTTAATAAGCATCTGCCATTCTTTACACCAGTCTGAGATCTTGTCTAACGCGCTTTGGAATTTTAAGTGGTCCGAAGAATTTGTTATTTCAGAATATATTATACAATCGTCAGCAAAGAGTCTAACGTTGACGTCGATGTTATCAGTTATATCATTAATATAGAGCAGGAAGAGAAGAGGGGAAAGTACTGAACCCTGAGGTACTCCTGAACACACGGCCTTATTAGCTGAGCTATTTCCGTCAATTTTCACGAATTGAGATCGTCCAGAGAGGTAGTCCTTAATCCAACTTACAACTTGTCCGTCGCCTTTCCCTCCAAGGCCGCCACCCAAGGCCGCCTTTCTTTTTGGTCAAAGACATGACAAGGCTCAAGACAAGTTTTGCCGTCTTTGGCTCAAAGACGGCAAAACTTATACCAAGAAATTGTTCCGGCTTGGAGTCACATTCGCCGAGCTACGCTCCTTTTGACTTCCCAGCGTTCATTTGGGCACCGGAGGCAGTGCAGAAGGCGCCAATATGTTGTACCGCCGCCTTCTCGACGTACACGGCACTCTTAAATGGTCTGCATACGCAAGGACATTTACGGCGCCTCCCGGCAGATTTAATCCAAGGATGTTCACGTCACCCGCGTTAGCTCTGCAGAGAGGTTCGAGGTAGAGTGCGAAAAAAAATGGGCAACATTGGGCACGCTTGTCGCAGCGATCTGCTGATGGGGATGGAGGCAGTCCTGTTTCCGTTCACAAGAAGGCAAGTCGACACGTGCCGTTAGCGCAGCTTCACGTACTTCAGAAGCCGCGATCCAACCCCATAGCTGTCAAGAATGCCGAAGAAAAGTGAGCGCGATACACGATCGAAGGCCTTGCTAAGATTCAATTGAAGTGCAGCGAAGGGCTGACCGAGGGCGTGCGCCGAATCGCTCACGACTGGCATTGTGTGCAGGTTTGTGGCGATGGTCCTGCCTTTGAGGCCGTAGGTTTGGTGTCCGCCTACGACGTCTCGCAGGCCAGCGTACAGCCGTGGGGCTATTATCTTGGCCAGCACCTTGTAATCAGTGGTCAGAAGGCTGATGGGACGAAAGCTGTCCACACTGGGCTCTCCCCCACCGTGCTTCTTCAGTATGAGAACGGTCAGAGCCTGTCGTATGGATGGTGGCATCAGGTTCCGTCGCAGAATGTCTTCAAAGACGTCACGGAGGACCGGGGCACGTTCGCTCAAGAACGTCTTGTAGACAACACCACCTAGACCATCGATCCCCGGACGTTTCCGTGGAGCGAGTTCTTTGACGGCCCACTTGATTTCAGCGACGGAAACCTGCTTGTTGATTTCCTCTCGCAGCTTCCTCCGACACCTTCGAAAGCGGCACTCCAAGTGCCAGGAGTGGCTGAAGGTGCCCTTTTTTCCGTAAACAAATCCTTGAACGCTGACGCGAAAGAGTTTTCAATATCTTCTTGCTGCGCCAGTATGGCAACCAGGACTCGGACTGAGCAGAGCGCTGCCGTTCTTTCGTTTTAAATACTTTTCGTGGTTCTTCGTCTCTTTCCAACGCAAGCGTGCGACAGCGGATCATTGCTCCCCGGTACTGCTTCTCGAGTATTTCGAGAAGTAGTCCCTTGCAGTCTTTGATGTCTTCAGTGAAGACGCCAGGTGTCTTGTTCTCCTCTTTGATCAGGGTTGAGAGGGTTGACATGAGTTCACGCTTTTCGGCACGTACTTGAACAGCGTTTTCCTGGCCGTATTCGCACGCGGTCCACTCAACTTCCTCTTTCAGCTGTTCCCATTGCACTGCGTTCAATGGGTGGTTTCCTTTGGCTTGTCAAATTATTCGTTTTATCGTTTTGCAGAGCTGCTGGTCTTCCAGAAGTGCGTCATTCAGTTTCCAGCCGCTCCACCATGATGACGTGACGTTTTTGCGAACGACCTTTCCCATTTTCATGATGACGCTTTCGTGATCAGAGAAAGCTACACGGACCGCTTTCTAGTTCAGGCTAGTTACGGAGAGTTCGCTTGATGCGTAGACACGATCTAGCCTTGCGCGACAGTCTCCCTGCCAGTGTGTGTACCCAGGGCAGGTGGTTTCTGTCAGCTCTGTGACGCCTTGAAGATCAAAGTCAGGCAGTAGCTTGCGCAACTCGACCAAACTCGAGTCTGCCCTTCCGCCTTTCAAACAGTCCACCGCTTTCAGGACACAATTAACGCCCCCACAAAGCACTGTTTTGCACGGACTATTCAGGAACTGCCGCAAAGACGCAAAAAATTATTTCCGACTCGCCAAGTCATTCTGAGCGTAGACCGAAACACACTTGTACGTTCGTTATGATAAATGACGTCAATCCTGCAGATCCTGCCATTCTTATCTGTTTCTCACTCAGGGCATACATTTATTCCTTTCCCTTTTTTTAACTATGACAACCTTTCCACCGCTTTGGCCATTTGCGACCGACACTGAGATTGCGTAGTGACGCGCCACACAGAGAGTCATGGTTTCAACTTGTGCAATTGTAGAAAGTTTGGTTTCTTGCAGAAACAACACGTCTATCTTCTTTTCGAGAAGAAAGTTCAGCACTCGCTCCTTGCGTTGCTGCGCTTGTTAACTAACGCAGTTTAGCGTGGCATACTTGAGACGCTTCATGTTTGCTTTGATTTCTATAAAGGGATGGCCACTGGTGGAGTCAGTTGAAACATTGCGAACGGCTCAGCGAACCGAAAAACGAATAGGAGTGAAAGAAAAGAACCCCACCTATTCAGGTGGCTTTCGGCGGTGTTTCCCCGTTGGACGCCGTGTGGCGGGGTTGAACCTGGCCCGTCGGGGTTTAATTATCTTCGGCCATTTGAGGCTCGCCTGCTGCATTTGGCCGTCGTCTTCGGAGCGCTGGTCTGACGGGAGCTTGAAGTTCTCCCCAGAATCATTCAGCTCGAGGTCGTCGTCCGTCGCCCACTCCACCGTGCCGTCCTGTTCGTCCGCCCAATTCGACGCCTGGCACTTCTCCATGACGGCTGGCTCTGGAATTTCGAAGTCCCCATCGTCGGGATTGCTCCCCGTAGATGCCGCGGGAGCCGAAGCAGGGGGCCCGTCGGAACTGGTACCGTCTGCTGCTTCTCGGGCGGCGCACTCTTCGCTTCAGTTTGACTAGACGTCGTACTCGGTACTGCGACGACCTGTCCCCCGACTTCTGCCGCTTCCTCAGCCTCCTCCTCGTTCATTACGAGGCTCGACGCTTCGTTCTCGACGGTTGTCTTGGTGGCGGTGGCATACGCCACCACGCAGTTGATGCGTTCATGCCCGAAGCGTCCACACTTTTCGCACTTCAGTACGCGACACTCGCAGTGTATTTCTCCGGAGCCCTTACACCGCATGCAGAGCGGTGAGCGCCCTGGTACAACCACCAAGACTTTTCCGCCGGCGATTCTCAACTGATGTGGAAGGCAGTCCAGGAATATGCCCTCCTTTGGGCTTAGGTGAGCCAGCCTAGTGATTGAATGTATGCCCGCGAAGCCATCGGCTCTCCAGACGCCGCGTGTGATTCCGTTCACCCTTCCAAAATGCTCCAGGGCCTTCCGCACCACGGCGTCGGTGACGTGGAAAGGAATCCAATGCACGTTCGCGCGAACATCCGCGTTGTCGGGGTCGATGATCACACAGCGCTTGCCTTTTATGGAGAGCTCCGACGCCTCTACCACACGCCGCTTACATTCCGCCGTCTTCAGAGAGAGTATTCAGACGGGGTTCATCTGGTAGCCTTCAAATGCGTCGATGTCGGCCATCACGTCCAGGCGCTCCAACTCTGCCCGGAAATCAGAAATTTTTAACGGTCTTCCAGAGACGTCGCCATGAAGTAGAACGGAGTTCAGCGCAACACTTCTTGAAGGAAGCGGAGGCAGAACGACACGGTAGTCGTCGGTCGAAGCAAAAAAAGAATTTCCATGGTCTGAAGGGGCCGTTATCGCCGCTCCTTGAGAGCATGATTACACAACCGTAGCTGGCCAGCTCCGGGAGTGAAATGACGGTAACCATTCGGCCGCACAAGCGCTTGCTCGGCGACGCGCGTGGCAATATAACCTCAAAGTAATCAAATAATGTCAATTAGGCCGTATTAAACTCTATGGGTCACGAAGTAGTCAAAAGAGTAATAACATTATGACTTGAGCTAATAATAGGTCACCCATTTGCATAATAACACTAAATAATCACAGAGGCACCACGTTGTCAAATAGCTGACTTAAAGTCTATTCCGTTAATGGTAACTCGAAGTGATAAAACTACTAATCATCGCATCAATTAAGCTTATATCAAATCAATCGCTTGAATATTAGCTCAAAGTAATCAAGTCATCAAGATGTCATTTAGGGCGAATTGTGTTCATTGTGTAAATGGTAACTGGAAGTAATCAAAGTAATTATAATGTGACTTGTGGTCATAATAAATCTCTTTGTCTCTAATTTGTTCAAAGTAATGTCAAACGTAATTGGGATGTCAGTTAGGCCGAATCAAACTCCATTGGGTCAATATTAAGTCGAAGTAATCAAAAGAGTAATCAAAATGGTAACTAAGCTTGGACTAAATCACTCGGTTGTATGAAAGCTCAAAGTAATAATGAGAGTGAAGATTAGGTCTATTAGACCGAAATAAAGTCAAATTGATAAATGAACAAATTTTAAGGGCGCAAACGAGCTGGTGTACATTGCACATAGTTGAACAAAAAACCCGAGACTGCGGGTAAACGACACAACACTAAAAAGTCTCTATAGACACTTTTTGGTGTTGTGTCGTTTACCCGCAGTCTTGGGTTTTTTTTTTCAACAGTGTCAAATAGATAGCTACTGAAAGTAATCAAGATGCCCTCTCCTGTTTCTATCGACAAACGGGCGACAGCCGCTGCAAGTGCTACCCAGGCATCTTGCAATGTCCACTGAGCTTATGGACAGACACATACACCAATGTTTGCTTAAGTCTAGCATTTACTGGAGCTTCTTTAGTGTATCAGCAATCCACTTGATGTGAGAGCTAACTTTGGTGAATACCACAGAATGATAGGGATTCTTCACAGAACCGTAGGAAACGATTCCAACTTGCAATGACTTCCCAGCACTTGTCACAACAGCGGGACCACCAGAGTCGCCCTAAGATTGAGATAATTAGACAAATTGCACAATTAGCGTGACGTAGCCGGCAGTATAATCTGAAAAGAAAGCCGAAGACAAACGACAGTTTTGAAAATTTCTCAAACCTCGAAAGCCCAATTTTCTCAAATCTATATTTTCTCTCGCGTCTGTTGTTGCATTCATCAATCGGTATTGTAGGCGTCTTTTTTTTTTAAGAAAGAAAAAAAAAAGAGAAAGTGTTGGCGGTAACACGCTACTTTTTCGATAATGTAGTAACCTACTCGGCATATTTTTCTTCCCGAGACTTAAAAAAAATAACATCTTATTCTTTCGTGTTTCAAGGCGCGACGTTATGTGCATTTCTGAGTTTGTTTTACGTTTTTTTTAGTTCTTTTTTTGTGAAACCTTAAAATACAGAAAGTAATTATGTTCAGTTACTGCATGAACATATTGCTTCTTGAAATATGGAGCTTATTCATACATGTGACCTCAAAAGAGTAAAACCTGTTATTTCATACTTAGAAAAGTAACGCAAAAGGAATGTGCGTCACTTTTTATCGGCAACGGTAACTCTAGCGCGTTCATTTTATTTGCGAGTAACGAGTAACGTATTTCATTCCTTTTTTGGTAACGGCCTTAATATAATAATATTAATAATAAATCTTTATTTTATCTGTCTAAAAACAACCAGAGAGGTCTTCACTCTGGTACACAAAATAAAAAAGTAAAAACCAAGCGAACAACCATTGCCGATCAAAGGTCGAGATAACATGAAATTGACCAGTGGAAGAGATGCACGATAAGGAGGCACATTAAATGGTTGCTATGTGGTATCTTAACTTTTTACGAAAATTTGAAATGTCACTGAATATATCCAGGCTAGAGAACGCGCTTCTATTGAACGAAGTTTCTAAACGAGACATTGGCAACATACTAGAAATTGAATGAACCTGAGGCTAGTAACACAGCAAGGAACGTGAACATTAACACAGCCCAAAAGCAAGTCAGTGTCGAACCCCCCCCCCCTTCACAACGTTGTACAAGAAAACTAGATCACGTTCCAGCCTTCTGCTTTACGAAGGTACGAGAACAAATCTATTAAAAGGAAACTCATATCTATAATAAAAGCGACGTTGGAAGTATCTATCACACACAATCCGTATCAGCCATTTTTGCACAGATTCAATGCCTAACGACTGCGGGCGAGGTAGTGAATTCCGAATAACTGATCCGAATTCGATCCTAGATCGTAATAACGCACAAAATAAAGGAATCAAACATGCAGGGTTTTTGTACTGCTTAGTCATACGAGAAACCACGCCCTGCATTTTCGTTGCGTTTCCGTCTGCAACAGACACATGAACATTGAATGAAAGCACGCTATCAACATTCACACTGAGATCCTTAACAACAGTCACCTGTTCGAATATGGTTAAAATTGCGCACAAACAGAAAGGAACAGTAAAGAGGGAAGAGAGAAGAGACAAGCGCAAGCTCACAACTCGATATATTGAAGAAGAAAAAAGAACAGCCCGCGGTATCAGCTCGAGCCGAGGCCACACTCGCACGGGGGCACCCGAGCACGCGGAGGACACACACCATCAAACACACTCAAACGATTGTAGAAAGGCAATTTCATTGTCAGTTAAAACCACAGAAGGATGGCTGACACAACGCTCGCCAAGGCGGAGTATACTGAAAGCTTCAAAAATTTCCCTAGTATGTTTTTCGTGGAATCTGCCAATTATCGAGGTTTTTTGTAAAGAAGGTGTACACTTACACGCTTGACAATGCAGAGGTAGGTGACCCCCCACCGTGGAATTTAGAGAAAGATTGTGCTCCCTTAACCGGTCGGGTGCCCCCGTGCGAGTGTGGTCTTGGCTTGAGCTGACACCGCGGGCTGTTCTTTTTTCTTCTTCAATACATCGAGTTGTGAGTTTGCGCTTGTCTCTTCTCTCTTCCCTCTTTACTGTTCCTTTCTGTTTGTGCGAAATTTTAACCATGTTCAATCATTACAAACTCGCCCAACTAACCACTTTACTACAGTCACCTGTTCCATTTGTGTTTTCCCTAAAAAGTAGGTGAAAGGTATAACATCATGGCGTCGGGACAAAGAAAGAGCCCTAGTCTTAAGAAGATGTAGAAGCGAGCTATTCGCTGAACACCAGTGCAGTATGTTAGTCACGTCGCTTTGGAGTACACGTTGCAATCAACATTAAAATTGACACTCATATAAATCTTAATGTCACCTGCGAACAGTATTATTTCAGCCTTTTTTGGCATATGATGTTATATCGCTAGCAAATATTAAGAACAGGAGTTGCCCAAGTATAGACCCCTCGGGGACACCTAAACTTTAACGAAACATTTTAGAGTCTATGCCAGAAGCGCGGACGATACGATATGAGAAGTCACTTTTAAACCAGATGCATAATACCGAACAAGAACCACATAAACAACAATTGTTCAATAGCAGACCGTGGTCAACTTTATTAAATGCTTTCGACATGTCGCAGTAAATAGCACCTACCTGCTTCTTGTTCACAAAAATAGGTACGGTGTTATTTAAAAAGGAACGCAAGTTGGTCTCAACCGACCGACCCTTCATGAACCCATGCTGCAAGGACGTGAATTCCTGACGAAATTAAAATATAGCACGTTTATGCATCAGCTTTTCAAACACCTTCAAAAACCCGCACAATAACGAAGCAGGGCGATAATTTGAGAAAACTGAGGCATCACCCCCTTTAAAATTGGAACGACAGCCACCTTATTTTATAACAATGGGAATGCACTAGAACACAACGATAGATTTAAAATATGCTTCAAAATCGGTGCAACCAAGTCAAGACAACCCTCGAAAACAAAACTTGCAATGAGATCTGCTCCAGTAGGTAAATTTGGGTTAAGGTGTCTGATAGCCTCTACGATTTCTTCGTAATCAACTCTAAAACCAGAAAACGTGTCCTGGCTGTTAATCTGAGCGTCACAGGGCAGTGCAACCTGCGGACCGATAGTGTAAAGGTTGCTGAAGTAGTCTGCTAAAGCATTTTCGACTTCTGCAGAGGAGAAAACATGACCAACATTTCGATCTGTACAATTTTGCAGTGCAATTCCCTGTGCACCGTCACGAGTTTGTTCCGTTGCAAACATCCAAAAGGTTTTGGGGTAGCGATTTAACCTACGTTCGACATCATCGAGGTGTAGTCTTTTATTGAGCGAATTCAATTTTTTAGCAAGAGTACGATAAGTACTAAATTTTGTATACCAGAGATTCAAGCCAATTTTCCTGAAGCGTCTATGAAAATTGTCTTTATTTCTTAGGCAATTCTTCAAATCTTTCAAAAATCAATCAGGGTAAATAGGAATCCATGAAATGCGCTTCGGCACAAAAATGTATGGCGTCTTTAACAACCTTAGTAAACTCCTCTGTTGCCTGATCGGCATCATCCATTGCTAGAACCTTGTTCCAGTTGTAGTTGTGGAAGTGCTTATACATTCCAAAATAATCGCCTTTAGCATAACAACAAAAATCGGGTGTCTTTGACACGCGCAGCTGGCGAGGAAAACAAATATTAACCAAAAAAGGTGGATGGAACACATCCATCCGTATTAAAGGGGATGAAACTGTAGTAATGTTATCGATCGGAATGTTAGAAAGAACAAGATCAAGAATATTACCTGCGCTGTTCTTAAACCTGTTTGGCTGATTCAACCCACAAAAATGGATAAAAGATAGCAACCGAGTTGCCTAACATGACATAATGGCATCGCACTATTTATAACTCCTCATGTTCAATCGATTCGGAAGGTTAAATTCTCGATATATTTGAATTCTGTTTCTATCGAAGTCGATTTGTTGTTCAAGTGACTCGAGATGCGTGATAAACATTGTTTCATTTATTATCGGCGGAAAATATTAAATACGTATAAGGAAATTGACGCCATCCGCTGTTGTAACATCGAACCATACACACTCAGAATACGATTCCAAGTCGAACCTGCGATGTGACATAAGCGAACTGTTAAGCGCAATCAGAACACCTCTTCCTAGCTTTAGGCCCAGTGCTGTTATAGTCCTTGCCGCGGCGAAGGCCATTATATTTTGGTATAAAATGGTTTGAGTTCGGGATACCAGTACGAAGCCATGTTTCCGACAAGCAAATAATATCAAAGTTCGTTGTTATAAGATCATGAATTCGTCGCCTTTTTACGCAGTCCCCTCACATTTTGGTAAAAAATTTTAAGTGCCTGCGTCATCGTTCAACGGTGTTGTTACAACTGCGTGGACACGAGCGTAGTCAAGTTGCCCAAACAAATGATGGAAAATGCTGCCCTCCGGCAAAACTTTGATTTTGTTGATTGCCTCAAACCATACTTGATCGCTAGACAAATGGAATGAAGAATAATATGGAAATCAAGTTATCATCTTTGAGCACACAAATGGCTTCCCTTCCGAAAACGGCTCAACAAGTCTCTGGACATCGGCTAGGACGCATAGGGGCCAAGCCTCGATACAAAAAGCGCCATACAACGTTCAGGCCTAGCGACAGCGTTCACCTTGTCTGTCTTTGCGGTACCAGTAGAAGCCTTGGCTTGACGATACGTCTACCACAGGGAAGCCGTAGTGCATCAAGTTCGTCGAAGTCGCCTCGTTACCAGCAGGAAATCCCGTTGCTGACGGAGCGGGACCCTGTTCTACGGAATTGACCAAGTTCGGGTGTGACGCAGGGAGGCTCCTCTGATGTTCGAGGGCGGGTGACACGAAAACAGGCGAGGATGCAACGGGAGACGGCCGCGACGTCAAGGCCGCGACAGTGGCACAGAGCTGAGGGGGTGTAGGCGAGCCTGGGCTTCGGTCCAGAACAGTCTTGCGCAATCGCAAGACCTCGGACCGAAGGCTTCCGTTTTCCGCTTTCATTCAATTCAACTCAGCCGTAAGGACGTCAAGCTTGTTCGCCATATTGTCAATCACGCGCAGTAAACCGACGGGAACGTAGGGACTCTCTTGTGCCGCAGCTGACGCAGCAAATGAACTACTTGCATAGTTGTCATTGTGAGCACCAGCCGTTTCCTTGGCCGGATTGGGTGACATGTTGTGGCGTCGGGTACAATCCGTGCACTTGAACGTTCTACTCCCAAATTTCATGAGAAAGTTGTATTCTTTGAGTCAGATGTTCAAACAATTGCAGTGAAACTTTCCGTTGCAACCAGCAGACCAGAGAACGTATTGTTGCTTCGCATAAAAACGTGCCGGGAAGATCCGCATTGATCTTTTAACGGAGCGCTATTGCACGCATCCTTCTCCTGCGGTGCCATCGCAACATGAATGTGCGCTTGCCCTCTAAAACGGCTCACATCGGGACATTCACATTAACATCGGTGTTTTTATCCCGCGTGTTTCAATCGTAGTGTTCGTAGAGGTTGACAAATGGTATAGTACCCAAAGCCGCAGTCGCTCCGCTCATCCCTCATTTTATCTGTGGACACGCATGAAGCATGTTAGAAACATGCAAATAATATATGAACATGTCTGCAAACACTTTTGTAGGAAAACAAGCGGCAAGCTTAGTCTTTGCCAGATTGACTGACAGTCTAGGCTATAGGTGGCGCAAGCTACCGCCCATTATCAAGGGTATGGCCATAAGCATACATCCATGCACACATCCGAGAAACGTAGAGCGTGGCGAATCCCACACATATCATTGTCGCAATCCCTACGCCATGGTTACGGCATCGGAATCGAATATGACTGCGGAAGAACAATTAAAGAAGCAAGAAGCACGAACATAGCGATATACGCCCTGTGATTCTGTTTAAAGGCTGAACTCCATGGGCCGAGTATATGCTACCCAAAAATCGATGAATTTCGGCCCGCAACTTCTTATCTGCTTTTTTAGCAACAGGACAGTGCACGGTGGATGAAATGCATTTAGGTGATGACTCTGGCAGCTTTTCCCACGGGGAGCGAGTGACAGGATCGTGTCGGAGCTAGCCTCGAACCAGGAGTTGTTAGTTATGTAACAATACGTAGTTAGTTCCGCGCTGAAACGGAGGGCTCTGAGGCATGAGCATCGTGGGTATGAGGTCCCTCCTCGGCGGCCACGGTTTCGGCGGGGTAGCGTGCTCGCCTTTGTCGCGGTGTGGTGGTAGAATGTGGCGAGTGGCTGGCCTCGTGTTTTGCTTTGGTACTGTGTCAATTATAGGTGCCACAATTGTGCACGAAGGTGAGCCTTAACCCGAAGAAGAAGAATAAAGTGAACTTAAATGTACGGACTCTGTCGACTTGGTGGCCGCTTGGCGGCGGTGAGGTACAGCAAGATGTGGTGAGCAAGGGAATGCGGGACCACCGCTGGGAGCAACAACCGAAGCGGTGGGTTTGGGATGGAGTTTATACTTGGGCGTCATCTATCCCCGTGCGAGTGAAGCGCGTTCGGTTCTCCAAACATGATGTTCCCGCCGCGTCGGACAAGGAGTCATCACCATGAAATGCGGGACCACCATTGGGAGAAACAACCGGAGCTGTCGGTTTCGGAGGGACCCGATACTTGTGCACCATCTATCCCCGTGCGAGTATAGCTCTCGTTGGGCCGAACATAATGTGGTCGCCGCGTCGGACAGAGCGTCATCACCTCAATGTATTCCTTCCACCGTGGCACAGTGGCATGCTACGTCTCCAGAAAGCGAGCGTGCCGAGTGGCGAAGTTCGTCAGTTATTATTCGTCGCATAAGTCACTCCTTGGAATTTATTAGCTTTTAAAGGGGCGGTCCAACGATTTCTGTACTTGGCTCAAATACCGCCTATAACAAATTCCTGACGTTCATAACCCATGAAGCAGACGTTCGTTTTTCACCCCGAGCATAGAAGTCACAGATGATAAAAGAAATAACTGAAAAATGTTCCCCCTAAATTTAGCGGCGAAACTGAATTTGCCTATAGGCCACGTGAAGTCAATTTTTGCACTATATTTAGCCAGGAAATTGACTTTGTGTATAGGTCCGACATGAAGTCATGTGACGTCAATTTTCCCCTTAAATTAAGGAGGGAAACTCAATTGGTGTTGAGGTCACGGCACGTCAATGTTTCCGCTAAATCTAGCGGAGAAACTGAGCTTGCGCGTAGGTCAAGTGACCCTGTTCACTGACGTCAATCTGTCCACTCAATTTAGCGGGGAAATTAATTTCGTGTGTAGGGATCACCTGACATGAAGCCATGTGACGCCATTTTCTCCGCTAAACTTAGAGGATAAAAACGCGGTTGCGCTTTTTGAGGCTTCACATCAATCTCACATCACCTATAAACGTTTCACGTTAACAAAAAAAAAAAAAAAAAACAGCGTTTACTTGTTTACGTTTCAGCCCGAGCAAGCTGCCATGTGATATCTGGAGCCGATAATATGTCGCCAATGTTGATCATAGCCACGCGCTGGGGTGGGCATTGTTATAGTGTTTGGCGTTTCTCGTCATTGAAGCAATTGAGCGCGAGCCCCTATCCGAATACTTGTTGAGCTATTGATCATCAAGAGCCCAATTCAAGTGCTCACGCAATGCTCGGGTCCAATATACGAGCCTCATTCAAATATCCTAACTGGGGGACCATGCCGATACTGCGACTTCCAAGCTGCGTCAGCAAGTTTTGCGATGGAAGGACTTAATGAAAACTGTATTGAACCATGGTTAAAAGCGATAAAAAGACGAACACAAGATAGAAGACAAACATGGCGCTTCTATCTTGTGTACGTCGTTTTAGCGCTTTTAACCATGGTTCAATAGAGTCAACACCAACTAGCCCAACAGCAAGTTCTTTTACTTAATGAAAACGCTCGCTTTTGTCCTTGAAATCACACCACAACAGAAACGTTTCTTGGTTATTGGCGTTGCGTGCGAGTTTACATGGGTCCCACTTGTGCCAGCAAGCTCGTCTAAAAGGAACGAAAAACATTCCAACTGAACATCATTGTGCCGCCCCTTTAAGGTGTGCGGGACAATAACATCATATCGGAACACTATTGGAAGCGCAAGTTCGTCTGCTTATTTTGATGAGGTTGGGGTGACCACAGAACGCCGAGTTCTGAATGGCTGTGATTGGAGGGATAGTGATCTGATGTCATCGCAACCTCTGGGCAAGATGCACACAAACTTGCAACTCCCATAGCTTTTTTTTTTATTATTTGTTCCTGAAGTTTTCTTGTTTTTTTTTTGTTTTTTTTTTTTGGTATGACAGTTTTTTTTGGGTTTTTTTTTTTGTTTTGCGGGCGCGCTAAGACATTTTCCGTGACGTACCTCTGCAGCTTGTTTTCTGTTCTCCCCGGCACAGAACATTATTTTGGGCAGATAAGGGAACAAGAAGAAATTAGTGCAGTTTCTGTCTTTCATCACAGGAATGGTGATAGCCAACAAATTGTAGCTCATGGTTCCATCTGCACGTAAGCAAGTATACATAGCATTAAAATCGGAAAAACACTGTCTATTGTAGTAGAAAATGCAATCACGGCTGACAGTACAGGTATACAAAGAAGGATTTTGCTGATTACAGTAAGCGCAGAGCACTGCACTCTCAATTTTCAAGCTGTAACGAATGGCCTTGTTGTTTTTATTGTTTTTTTAATTTTATGACAATACTAGATGCCCAATATTTACCACTTATGTTACTTTAGTACACATAATTAAAATGTTGAATTTATTATAAAAGATAGGTCATGAAACGGGAAATACAAATAAGAAAAAAGAAAGCTCAGAATAATAAAAAAAGAGTCCTAGCAGCTATCATTGTAAAACCATAATCCTTCAGGTTGTATGAAAAAGAAAAAATGTGAGACGGATTGGTGCGTGCATTGACATTGTATACGTCGTAGCAGAAAAAAAAATGTTCTGGTCTGGCTATGCGTAATTCATAATAGCGATGTTACAATGAAAGATTTTGACTACACGTTAGCTGTTTCGTTGTGTTCCAGAGTTTTATAATCAATGTAGCAAACCGACGTCCTCGCTGCACTTATTAAACTAGTTGTGAGAAACAGCAAACTAGATTTTGCACTGAATTGAAGCGCAGAAGGATAGGCACAACGCGAATAAGGTGACAAGACAGGGCGCCGTCTTGTCCGTCTTGTCACCTTCCTCGCTTTGTCCCAGTGTTGTACACGTTCCTCAAGAAAATAAATGAAATATCGTACATCGTTCCTCCTGATATTTGAAACTCGTTCCCGTTACAAGTTCCACATGTGAAAAAGTAACTCGTTCTCGTTACAGTTAAAAATATGGAACGTATCGTTACATATTCGTAACATTTGTATTTGATGATTACCATATTTACTTACATCGAGCAAAGTTTTCTTCTTTTCTTTATCTATTCCATCCAATGGCAACATACGAATATGAATGCCGGAAGCAGAGTTTCATTTGTTGATATAATCACCTTTAAACATCTGAGCTTTTAAACATATTCAGGTTTGTGGTGGGCGATTCAGACGATCCAAATCTACTGATACCTTATATTGCAGGAGCGTTTTACAGCAACCTCTCACGTTTCAATCTAATAAAGTCCGTTGTTCGAACTTAACAACAGTAGCTTCTCGATGTTGCTGTTCACAAGACGAGCAAGTGAAGACGAGGGCAGGGCTTTTAGAAGGTCACTCTTGAAAACTAGAAGTCATTCTTCGTGAAGGTTGGAGTCGTTGTTCATTTTAAAGGTGGGGGACAACGGGTGAAGGAATAAAGGTTAATTTTTGTGTATCTTTTAAGTGTCTAATGTTCGGGATACAAGGGCGTGTTCAATGTCTGGTAACCTGTTCTTTTGTTGTAACCGTAGGTCTCTTTATGGAAGTTTAGTGATGACTGTAGTCGGCCTTAGAGTTCCGTGTGTATGAAAATTCGTGGAAGCAAAGAAAGTAGCTGAGTTTGAAACGTCACTCTTTCTGTGTGTTTTCCTTCGATTAAAAGTTTTGCTTTTTGTACCGCAGCCTAGGGTACTGAAAACATAATCAATATCCACTAGCTTTCCGGCAACCGACTGTTACCACGCGAGGACCACACAAAATAAACCCTAAGATAAGTCACGAAATATTTAACGAGAACCTTCTCTTCGTAAAGATATTGTTTTTATATTTTTATTTTTTTATATTTTTTATCCGTTCTAGTAAAAATCTAACGAGTTCCCGTTCCAGTTCCACCGATGCAAAATGGAACGGCGGCGTTCCTTCGTTCCCTCTAAAAGAAACGCGTTTCAGGAACGCCGTTCCGTACAACACTGTATTAAACCATGGTTAAAAGTGCTAAAAAGACGTACACAAGATAGAAGACAAACATGACAAGCACTTTAGTCAACACCAAATAGCCCAACAACAAGTTCTTTTACAGTTCATTTCTTCTACAGTGGGCCCAGTTTTTTGTCGTGTTTGTCTTCTATCTTGTGTACGTCTTTTTAGCGCTTTTAACCGTGGTTTAATACAGTCAACACTAATTAGCCTAACAAGTTCTTTTACGTACAACACTGCTTTGTCCCTATACTTCGGCGTTTTTATTGAGTCATGAAGAACCAACGAGCCCAACTCAGCATTTTATACTATTTGAAGTAGGTCACTTTTTCTGAAGATATTTGAGACTGTGATGGGCAAAAGAAAACTGCGCAGATTAACGAGCAGCCCTTTGTTTTAATTTTTTTCTTGCCATGTTACGTTTTCTGTACAGGCCCACTAAGAGGAACGTTGTGCCTGCCACGAGCTTGTGTCACTATCGGGTGCCCAGCTTTAGAATCGGGTGACAAAAAGCTCAAAAAACAAGCGAATCAATAGTTTCAAAGCCTGATGTCGCTTCGCAAAAGGTGTCAATTAGAGTAGTCTGCCGCAAAAACTGCAGTTACAATGCACTGAAGGAAAAAAGCCATTACAAGCGTTTAGTTATTTAACCGGGCAATCGTGAAAATTAGCCACCATTTTATGTTTCTTGTACTGGATAATCACAGCGACGACCGTGTCCCCTAACAATATTACACTTTCTAAAAAAATGTTTGTATCAATTAAAATAGTCACGAGGTATATAAAATACATAATACTTTATAACACACAATAACTTCTAAATTCGCATGTGACCAGAATATAAGCTTCTTGCTATCGGATATAATTTATTTAAGCACAGTGTTGATTTGCGTTCAATGTTTTAGCGCTATATTAACAATCATTTCTAATTAATACGCTGGTGGCAAATGGTAATCCGAAGCATCTCAAGTGGGATTCCTTTCGTGGTGACCATTCGAAGAGGAGAACTTGGACAAGAGCATCTAGAGATATCGTGTTAATTTAAGAGCAAATTCTTAAGGCTCTCTGAACTACAAACACTTCTAGCCATTAGTGAGTTTTAGAATAGCGTACGCAAAAGCTTTTGCGTATGCAAAGAAATATCGCCGCCGTCTCTACTCATGTGGGAGCCCAAACTGTGTCTTCAGTTGGCGCTTAGCTACGACGCGCAACCACGGTTTGGAGCATGCAACGCTAACGCTAACTCACACTACTTGCGTTTGCTCTTATGCGCAACACGTAAACTCTATTCTTACTCGGAGAAGTCCTTCCCCATCCTGCTACTGTAAGGACTTTCCCGGGCTGGGGGGGCATCACGTCAAGGCACACGGTCCCAATGTGTCCTTCACTGGCCGCAAAATCGAAAGATCGTGTCAACTTGATGAGCGCGATGTCATGGCTTTGATCTGGCATGACGTCTCCCCAATAATCCTTGTGTATGATAACTTGTTTGATCTGTAGTGGAGAGAACTGTGGTACTTAATCAAGGAGGGGTTAGAGAATCACCCAAGTTCAACATAGAGGGATTCAATATGTGCTCCCCTGCTCCTTCGCGGTTACATTTAGTTACGTAAATTTCTGACACAGCGCACTTTTCTTTTCCTCTTCAATACTTTATAATTTGAAACGACTGAAAGTGTGTATCACCTCGAAACCTTAAGCTTAGATCCGTGCTAAGGTGAATCAAGCTGTTTTTCGATTGTCTTGTGTTCGTGTGCTGTGGGCATGTAGAGCTAGGAAGAAGCCAGAACCTCAGTAAATTCGAGTCAGGCTAATTGCATGTTTTTTTTTTTTTTTTTTTCGGAAAGAAGTTTATTTAAAACGACTGAAAGCATGCATATTTATTTAACGACAAGTTTTGTCCGGCTCTGCCTCGAGCTCGTAGCACGCTGCGCCCTATCAGAGCGTTTGTCAGAAATTAAAGTGAATCTTCGACACAATTGCTCCGTGGCGAGGCGGTGCCGTTCAGATACCTTCACTTTGTGAGTTCACAACACGCTGTATGTGAGCCTAAGAACACTGCAGTAAAAGCAAGAAGTACGATGCCATGCGCCCAATTGCGTCCACTGAACCAGGCGGTCGTCTTCAGTTCGGGACAATTAAAAGTGACATGTTTAGAACCTCGTTTATTCTAGTCGCATAAAATATCCCGGCTTCTCTTGTTTGTTTTTTTATCGTCAGCACCGCGCATTACTCGTGAACATTTTTTGACAAGGCTTCCTGAAAAATGTTACCTTTAACCGGAATATTGTGGTTTCCAATATTCTGTACATGAAATGGGTAGGAGAAATTCATTTTTTCAGCGAGTCAATTTCGATTTTGCAGGAACTGTGCTTAAGTTAGAAATGATTTCACCGTCCCCGCACATAGATGGGACATTAAATAAACAATCGGTGTTTTTCAAGAACGCGATAAAAGACACGATAGTTCATATAAAAAAAAAAATATTAAAAATGAATGAAGGAACGTCAGGGAAAAACAAATATCATGTTTTACCAAAAAATCTATACTTTGGCGCATGGCAACAAAATTTTATTTCTAAACATATAGAACAATATGTTTGAATCAGACTTTTTGATAATACAAAAATGTAATGTGTGTCTATTTTTCCTGTCCTAATGCACGAAGTTGCAAATTTTCATACGTGCGTTAATAAATTAAAAATATAAATCTTTGCAAACAATTTTAAATTACAATTCCTATAGCTAGGCAGCCGATTTAAGCCATCTCCGTAATTTTATAGCACAAAAATAATGGTTCATTGCGTCGCGAGATGTCAGGCAGTGACAAAAACGGGTTCGATAATGCCGGATGGAATTTCTCGAATCATTCGTAAACGATTTGAAAACCTTTGATGAAAATGAATCTGTCCTAAAATAAAGATAGTTCTATTAGGGTTTACGGGACAATAACAGTAATATATAAAAATAACGTAATTATCTGAGCCTTGCAATAAACGTTAGTAGAACAATTAGTATTCTTACTTTCCTTCCTTGATAGTATTGTCCCGGTATTATTCTGTGCAAACTTCCAGCAAAAACAATTGACGCGCTTGTATTAAATCTGAAATATAAAAACCCGAGTTAATAAAATATATTACTAAATATTTTCGCAACCTTACTTACCCCCATGGCACACAGTGCGCAGCAGTCAGCACAATATCACTTTTAATTATCGATCCACCACAAGTAAACTTTGAGCCATTCCCTGTGACAATAAGCAAGAACACCTACGGATTGGATACAAAATAACGAGTGAATTCTCTATCGCTTTATTTAAAATTCATCAATTGGCGCAAAATAAATTTATAGATTTATAGTTAATCGCAATGGCACACCTAATCATTGCAGTGCGGAAAGTATTGAGAAACGTTCGAGGCGGTGGAAAAAACAGAACTGTGGGACGACGTCTCGATAGTTTCAGATATTGATCGTGCCAAACTAATTATCACCAACTCACCTGCACATTCGCAGCTCTTCTTTTACATTTATACTGTTATCACTTGGGCGATAAGCAACTTTTTCAAGTCGTGATAGTCTGTTAATGCAACGCCAGACTGCGTTCTCCTTCTTCCCTAGGGTATAGACCATTTTATCGAGGTAGCGCCATTTTGAAAGGGAGAGAGAAAAGGAGAAAAGGCTACCAACGCTTTCTCCCTCGCTGGGTTGTTAGAAGGTGTGAACGTCACGGATGAGAGGCTCCGTCGGTGTTGGGTGTATGCAGTGTCGGAACTTCGTTCAGGCTTTCTTCTCTGTTAGGAACTCTCAAACGTAATTAGAGCCACGGGCTACGATGGCGATAGTGCCCCGGTCATCAGGACACCATTGCTCGGTGATTGGGTGTAGAAAATAACGACAGAAATGGTTGAATACTGTCCGAGGACCTATGTAGCTTGCATGGAATCCGGTAAGACGGGTGCGGCTGCAATGTTTCTAAGCTCTATCGGTTTCCGCCGAACTGGAACTGATAAACCATTTATCAATTTTTGCTTCCAATGGGCCTATTTCAACGTAGCCGTTTTTTTGTAATCAACAAGCGATACACGACACGGGAACCTCAATTAACTTTTGTAAACACCCGTAGCTGCCACCGATGGTTTTTTCTGCGCTGCTTCTATCTTGCGTGTCCATGTTCTTATCTTTCCTTGCGTATCAACGACGAGGACGTTTTAGATGTACTTAATTCGAACCCCAGAAAGCCTCCAAGGTTTCACGAATTATTTTACTATTTGATACAATATTTTGAGTACTCACCTCCAATTTTTATAGCTGGCGCGTTCGCTGCCGCTGTTCCGCCCGTCGCCGCACTGGCGGATACCATGACTTATAGAAAGAAACGTGAACACTGGGCCGGAAAGCGAAGATTGCAACACACGAGACGTGCCCTGCAGTGACTATCCAGCGCTTCAAAGCGCCCAATCAATGAAAACAACCCACCAGCGGCACTCCAAGGAGAGCGTTTGCCGGCTCTTTCGTATCGCGCAGGAGATCGCGATTAAGGAAAACCGATATACCCAACTCTCCAACAACTTCCAGCCACACCCGGCGGCGGAAATGAGCCTTCAACTAAGTGTTGAGTCAATGTCACCACTGCAAAATATTATTATTAAGATAAATAGAGTAACAAAAGTTTACAACTTCAAACATCAATTATCCCGAGAAAACTCTCACGCACCTAGCGAGTGTACTCCATGTTCATTGGCGGTACAGCGTTCGGTTCGCGCTCCATTCCCAATATGTTCCGAGCACAGTCTAGAGGATGGCGTTGACAAAACGTCTTTTCGGTTTACGGACGCAATCCACTGCCGCCGGAGACCGGGGTCATCTGAAAAACGATGTAGATTAAAGACATCGCTGCCGCTCTCGCCTTGCTGGATTCCTTGCAAACTACATAGGTCCTCCGACAGTATTCGACGCATTCCAGCTGTCGTTATTCTTGCACCCTATGACCGAGCAATGGTGTCCCGATGACCGGGGGACTGTCGCCATCGCGGCCCGCGGCTTTAATTAAGTTTCCGAGTTTAAGACAGAGAAGAAAGCGCGAACGAAGTTCGGGCACTGCAGACACCCAACACCGGCGAAGCCTCTCTTCCGGGATTTCACTCTTTCCACACAACCAGCAAAAGGGAAAGCGCCGGTAGCCCTTTCCACATTTCTCTCTCGGCATCTTTCAGTAAAACGGTGAATAGTAAGTCAACCGCCGTCTGCATTAAAATGACCCACCCTTCCCCCTACCGCCTAACATACGCTGTTTACAAACAAGCGCGCGTCTCTCACAGTGGATTTGGAGATCTTGCGCATGCGAGGAAACTAGATGCAGGTGAGGCGATTCATCTTCGCATGCGAACTACACATAAATACAGACAAATACAGATATAAGATATACAGATAAATACAGATAAAATGCTGGAATACGGATAAAAACCAGATAAAATGCTTTAATGTCCTATGCTTCATAAGTATTCCGTAACCCGGGAGCATGGGTTAGGATCTTTCAGGAGGCGACATGAGGCCACCAGAGGTGAAGCCAGAAAGGTGGAGGGACACGCCCCCCACGAAGACCAAGACCAAGAAACATCTTTTGGTTTTGTTCATCGTTGAGGGCGTGTCCCTCTTCACTTCTGGCTTTATCTCTGGTGGTCTCATGTGGTCGCCTGAAGCTTCCTAACTCCATGCCTGGGAGTCATATACGCTGCACTGTGGAGCATACCTCGGAAAACCTCACTCATGAGGGCCCTCACTCACCCTCACTCACCCTCACTCACCCTCCCCCACCCTCACTCACTCTCATCTTCACAGGTGAGGTGAGGGTGAGTGAGTTTCTGAGCCACGAAAATTCATGAGTGTGAGGGTGAGTGAGGGCCATGAAGGCTGTGAGGACCGTGAGTGCGTGAGGGCCGTGAGGGCGGTGAGTGCATGAGGGGTATGAGGGCCATGAGTGCATGAGAGGCGTGCGGGTGGTGAGTGCGTGAGTGGCGTGAGGGCCATGAGTGTGTGAGGGGCGTGAGGGGTATGAGTGCGTGAGGGCCGTGAGGCCGGTGAGTGCGTGAGGGGTGTGAGGGCGGTGAGTGTATGAGTGGCATGAGGGCAATGAGTGCATGAGGAGCGTGAGGGGTATGAGCGCGTGAGGGTCGTGAGAGCGTTCAGTGCGTGAGGGGTGTGAAGGCCATGAGTGCGTGAGAAACGTGAGGGCGGTGAGTGCGTGAGGCCCCGATCAGACGGAGCAACTTCTCAGCTATTTGGTGTTGCTGGCGGGTTGCTCCCTAGCTTTCCCTAGAACGACACGAATTGCTGAGATCGGGTCCGGCTTGCAACGAGCGAGCAACTTTGCTCGGTGTCTCGCGTTCGAACGCGAGAAACGGAGCAAAGAGCAGACGACCCTCTTGTTTGAGGGAGACGGTGGATAGAGACTAAGTCAGCTAGTCTCTGCGTCTATCCACTAATGATGATCAGAGCTCAGTGTTCTGATGACGTCAGCCGCTCTCATCCCCTTTTCTCCCTCAGTTGATCACCGAATAAGCAAGAGGAAGCAGCCAACAGAGTGGTGACTCCCTGGTTTCACGCGTGCTTTTCACAGTACCATCCATTGGAATTCTCCATCCTTTGCCGTCAGTCCTTCAAACCATAATTCGGCCCCCGACTGCGCACGAGACCTTTGACCGCAATGGCGATCCGGCCATCCGGAACCTTGGAGGAACATAGAGAAATATTAAAGCATGAAATGTTTTTTTTTTTGTTCCCTTAACTACCTCTTCGCCCCCACCCCCCCCCCCCCCCCCCCCGCCCCTCCCTAACTTTTGTTCCGTCCATCTGAGCATGTCCCGCTAAGATTATCAGGGAAACAAATTGATGTCTCTCTAACCCGACGCTCCGAGACCTCTATATCATTCAGTTTCCTCGTTAAACTGAGCTGCAATATTGACGCCACGTTACCTATAAA